>CM076571.1:877108290-877311008 GCA_034641835.2 Pinus albicaulis | reverse complement strand
AAAGATTGCTTTAAAGGAAGTGCTTCAATAAACTACAACACTACTGCTCGAAATAATTCTCTTTGTCAAATTCAACTGAGTGTTATTCGAAAAGAACTATCTCAAAACTTCAAGTAGCCACACACGAATTCCCAAGTCCAATTTTTGATGCTTGTATAATCTGCCAGTGTCCAAGATAAGTGACTGTTCTCCAAAAGTTGATAAGCACAGTTCCGAGGCAAAGATTTAAGCTCCCAAGTTCGAGTGACAGTCTTCACTGTTCCAAGGTCCACAAAAAAATTCTCTCAATTTTTTGTTTCCCACAGGCAGCTGTAGTGATGATCTAGGTCTGAGCCAAAGTAATCAACAAGATCTGTAATCTGATCTTAAGACTGAGGTGAGGTCAGTTCTTAAGGCTCCGAAACTTTTCAGCAAGTCCTTAACACTGAAAATAACAATACCGAACCCTGTCCTCAGTTTGGTGGATGAATGCAGTCCCAAGTCTGAGCTACAAGACTGAAAATTTGAGCACCACACTTACTAACAGGTCACTGAAATTTCAGGCTTCTACAACAGGTAACTTATCACAGCTCCGAGGTGTATTAGCCAACAATCCGAGTTTTTTTCCAGTTGGTGATCCTGCTATCTGAGATTCGAAGTCTGCAACAGGACAAAATTGCAGGTGTTTGTGAGAGTTGTAGAATCCAAGGGTTGCAGGTCTACAATTTAGGTGCAGCAGCGACAAATATGAGAGACTTATTTCATGAAGATTTTTTATCCAAACATAAATTTAGAATTATCTTTAAGCTTCCTCTCCTCGGCCTTCTATTTTGCTTTTGTGCCTTAAATTTATATTCTTCACCGAGATTTATGCCTAAAATGATAAGTTTAGACATCAATATATACTAGGTTTTGACCTTCAATGAAGAGACACGTCTCTTGGCCATGAAGCATGAGCCTACACAAGTCGTCTTAGGTCGGCTCACTTGATAGAAATTTACCTTAAACTTGAAAAATCAATAACTTTCAAACCGCTTGGAGTTTCAGGCTGAGTAATAGCTCATTGGAAAAAAATTATGATCTTCAAGATGGTGTAGGTTTCATTAAGGAATTATTCCTCTAAGGTAGCAAAATATTTTTTTTAATGTGACTGATTATTTATGAGTGCAGAAATGGAGGCAGGGAAGAATGCCTTTGAGTGTAGAGCCTCATGGTTTGATTTATTCGTTGATTGTCTTCATAATCATGCCTTAGCCTTCTTCAACATAGGGTCACCATCATCATGTCCTTGCCTTCTTCAACATAGGGTCATTAGGTCAGCTGTCCTTAAGATAGTGCAAAGATATGGTAGTCTTCCATTATGATCATCAAGATACATGATTGACACTTCATTTGTGTTGTTACACAGTAATTTGTCACTGTCCTTACCATTCCCCATCCCGCACAATGGAGGACTCATTCTGTGACCTGTGGACATTGTCATGCCTTGAAATCATCATCAACGTATCCCTCTGAACATGAGCTTCATTTGCCCTTGAGACATCTCCTTGCAAAAGTCATAAAAAACAGCCCTTTTGGCATTGGCGCGGGCAAGCAGTTTAGTCCTCGCGCCAATGGAGAAATTACTGCAAAGGGGTCGCGCCACTTGGCGCTCTGTCATAGAGCCGTAGTCGCGCCACCCAATTTGGGAGTTGTTTTTTAAATAAGGATGGTGGAAGTTGAGTTCTAACAAATTCATAAACCATCACCTATCTTGAGTTGGGAGGTTGGCTGCGGGAGTTCTATGGAGGGAAGTGGTTTTGCCACCTCCCATGGAACCTTCCTTGTTGATAGGGCCAATCCCATAATAATAGGGATCCCAACTCCTCCTTCCCCATCTATAAAAGCTTGCTCAAATCAATGGCAAGCTAGTCTTGAAGTGCCTAAGCTCTGAATCTCCATATTCCTAAGAGCCTTTGTGTTGTAAAGCACCCTCTCTTTCCCTTAAGGCTGACTCAAGTAAGGAGACCATTGTCACGAGACTCTGGAGAGGTTTTCCCTTTCCTTGGCAAGCTTTGCGAGACGTGGACGACTGGAAACCCGTCCGAAGGAGACCGCGACGTCAGAACTTGGTTGTAATCTTTCTTCGCTGGTTATTTAATAGATGATTATGATTATGGTTCCACTCCGTTTCCCATCATGTTAATGCGAGTAATGTCCTTTCTGACTGACGTTTAGTTACGTATGCTGGTTTCTATGCTTGTATCTGTTCGTTTCTTCTGTGTGCAGGTGTTCATCCGCGGAGATCGTGGAGGGATTGTGATCTGCCGAGGCGGAGGAACGGGGACGCTTCTTCTTCAGATCCTAGCGAACTGTGCAGGCTCTTATCTCCTTTGCCTTTCATTCGTAATTAGGAACCTGCGTCATAGCATTGTTTGTTTGTTGCTAGACCCCTGCTGGGCTAGTAGGGATCGCCTCTATCCGCAGAGGGGATTTACCTCCTCAACAAATTGGCGACTCCGCTGGGGATCCAGCTTGTTGTTTGATTTGTAAACTTTAGACGGAGCCTGAAGTACAGCCAGATAGCCTTCGAAACGCTTCTGCTTTGCATTAGCGGAGTAGATCAACGCTACTTCAGTCGATCTCCGGTTTGGTTTGCAGACTGAATGACTTGGAGTCTTTGTCTTGCCTTGCCGTTTGTATCTTGTTTTTCCTTGCTTGATGAACCTTCTGGGTTGGATTTTTTGTGTGTTTTTGCTTCTTGGATTGCTTAGCTGGCATTGGTCTGTTTCTGGAGTAGCTTATTTTTAATTTTTGCTGAGAAACTCGACTGGCGCGGTTTTTAACCCGACAGTCGCGCCACTTGGCGCATGTTGCCTTTGTACAACCCATGCCACTCGCCTTCTGGCGCCAGTTTCACTCTTACAGTCGCGCCACCCCTGTAAGTTTTTTGAGATTTCTCATTTCTGAGCTCTCTGAAGTTGACCGGTGTTTTTCTTCTTGATTTTCCGACTGCCTGAGTGTGTTGGAGTCTTGTTTGGCTGGGAATTCACCTCTGTCCTTGGGTTGTTTGCTTTTATCTACCGATTTCACTTTTCAAGCCCTAGGTCATCTAGTGGCTTAGTGCATCGAGCCCTCCTTGGGAGTTTTGGTGTTTGGATTGTCCCGTCAACTATCTGATTGATTCTCCACATTCTCTAAGTAGTTGTTCATTGTTTCATTGCGATTTTTGGGTGATTGTTCATTTCTTCATTTGAAACTCGTTTGGGCTTGCTTTGGACCTAGATCACACAGTCCATCGGAAGCGTTTGAGTCTTTCCTTTGCTTTGAGAGACTTCGGTCGATTTGGGAATCTGATTGCTTGTGTTGGTTGAGTGAAATGTGTTTGTCTCGCTCTCTTGGATATCGTTTCTCAAATTGCTCCATTTGTTTTCAAGTTTGATTAGTGCATATTAGCCATTAAACATTGAAAATCAAAAAAAAAAAATCTCTTTGCTTTTGTTAATTAGTGCAAATTGTAATCTTTTCCATATCGCTAGTGATTAGTGTTTTGAACGAAAAGTTGTCAATTGCATTAGTTGCATTATAGAGCTCTTTGTTTCGTTTCCGTTCATTTCGTTTGTATAAAAGCTCTCAACTCTTCTCTAATTAGTTTTCATCGAACGAAATGTTGCATTGTGGCATATAGCTTTGCATTTAGGAGACACTACATGCGATAGGGCCTGGAAATTGAAACTTAATTGAAGATCAACTGTAAAATTTATTCAATTAACCTAAGGCAGCATTGGAACTTAACGAAACATATTTAGAAGGTCTAGGCTAGAGACGTGTTCCGGCGTCGTTAAACCTAGCAGCTGTCGTTCGCTTGTTGGCTTTAGACAGCGCTAGTACGAACTTGTGCTCCCCGTACCATCGCGTATATAAAGGGAGACCCCCATAGGTTTTCAATCCTTTATCCACAGGAAGCTGAGTCTGCCGCCCTATACCCGTGATACACCGAACACAGCATTCGGGGAGACTACCTGCACGTACGGAAAGTCCTTGGTCGATTTCTGTTTCATTTTTGAAACCAAGGTGTATATTGCAGTTCACGGATATTTGGTACACCCTTTGTGCCTAGTTTTTCCTGAGCAGTCATTTGGTCTTTTCTGACTCCCTAAACTTGAAAAGACCGTCAAGCGCTTGTCCTTTCACGCTTGTGTCAACTCTGAAAGAGATAGAGTCATCTTTTTATCGTTTCTCAACTCTTGAAATATGAAACGGTAGAACTTCTTATTTTCCAATGTGGTAAAATTAATCGCCCACGATTTCACACCTATTTAGACGTTGCTTGTTGACCGTTTGAGCGTGTGTCTTAACTCATTTTCAGCCCGTGTGTGTGTGTGCCCTTTTCTTTTAGTCATTTTCCACAGTGGCGGAACCATCGGTTTCGTCTACTGGTAGTCCTTACACGGACGATTCTTTAGAAGCTTCTGAGCCTTCTGTTGAACCACAGAAGCCTGTTGTTTCCGAGTTTCCTGACGGGGGACCGGTTCTCGCCGAGCAACCCTTTGGAGGACCATTTGAGTTCAATTGGCCCTTTTCGGACCCTGTGTCTAAATTGAGATTGGGAGCTGATTTCCTTTCTCTTACATCGGGTTCACCGTTTGTTGCTACTGTTTTTCCTCCTAGTCCTCGCCGTCTTCTGCGTGATTTAACGGCAGGATCAACCATGAGTGATTCTGGTGAGGAAATTCCGGGGTCTGATGACTATCAGCGCATTCCTCGTAGATTGTTTGAGGGAGACGGTTCCGAGCTGGCTACCACATCGTCAGCCAGTCCTTCTTTGCCACAGGGATACAGATCTCTGGGTCAGATCATTTCAGCTGCTGCCTCTATGGGGATATCATCTCCCGCGTCGAGACCAGCTGCCACTACACCCGAGGTGTCCCCTTCGACGCCCGTCACTTCTGTTCCCGTTCGGCCCACTGTTTGTGTGGCTGCCTCTTCTGCTGTTGCCTCAGCATCTGCTACCAGGGCTGGGCCAACTCCGGAGGACATTTACCTAGCTACTGCTATACCGGAGAATATCTCTCCGGAGGAGTATCGGTTGTTTTTACAGCAGCCGAACGCCGGAGCTGGACAACTTCCCCAAGATCCTTACCGATCTTTCTTCTCGCACTATGCACAAGACGACACTCCCGTGTATGGTTTTCCGGGTCAGCTTGACGAGCATGGGGACATTTTGCGCCTTCCTGCTCCTGAGGCTTATCTTTATGTTCAAGGTTTACCGTACAACCAGGCTTACAACCCGCAGGGACAACCTTTCCAAGGCCAACCCGCAGGCCAACCTGGCTATCAGTACGACCCACAGGGACAGCCCATTCAAGGCTACTCTGCGGGCCAGCAAGGGCCATTGTACAATCCGCAAGGACCATATTACGGCCCTGCTGGTCAACCTGCTCAGCCTCAGCCGGGGTATCAACCGGGACCGACCTATGGTCCTGGGGGGCAAATCCAGCCTTCTTTACCAATGAAACCGCAGTATCCTGTTGTATCTAACGTTGCATATCAGCCAGGACCACTCTATGGTTCTGCTTCAGGTCAAACTGGTTTCCAGCAAGCACCTGGTCCTGTTCCACCACCAGGCCAACCGACTCATCTGGTACAGCCCGGTGTCCCGCCTCCAGGCCAGCCGACTCATCCGGCACAACCTGGGGCTCACTTACAACCAGGTCAGCCTGCGCAACCAGCACCGCCTGGTCACCCGAGCCAGCCTGTTCATTCAGGACAGCCCCCTCATTCGGGTCAACCTGTTCATTCAGGGCAGCCCTCTCATTCCGTTCACTCTACTCAACAGCCTGTTCATTCAATGCCGCAGCCAAATCACCAGCTGCGCCCTACGTACCAGGCTCCGCAGGGTTCCACTTATCAGCAGTCTACTCATCCTCAGAGTGTTTATTATCCTCATGGTCAGTCTCAACCGAACTATAACCACTCTGGAGGCTCTCAGTATCCTCCTCCTCCACCCGGTTCTACCTACGCTCAACAGCCAAATCCAAATGCTGCTTATACAGGGCAGACACCTAATCAGGGCCCGAACCCTGGTTATCAAGCCCCACACAATGGTTAGCAGCAACCAAATCAGTCTGGTTATACGAACCATGCCCCCTACGGTCAGAATCCTCAAGGACAGAACCCATGGGGGCAGGGATATTCACAACCATCGTGGAACGCAGGTACCGGACCTTATCCTGGGACTGGCATGGTAGTTAACCCCCCATTTCCGTTCCTGGCTACCTTGGACCTACCGGACGTTTCGAAGTTGACCAATGATCCGATTGCTCATAATCCATATTGGCCCCCGGTTCCAACCAAGATACCAGGAGGTTGTCCCAAGTTTGAGGGCAAGTCTGGAGGAGACCCCCAGGCACATGTTATGACGTATCACCTATGGTGTTCATCCCAACACTCTTGGGCTGACGATTCGGTTCGTGGTAGATGTCGTTTCCCGGCCACTTTAACGAGATTGGCACTTCGTGGTACATAGAGCTATCACGTGGTATTTTTCAGGATTTCAACTCGTTAGCTATGGCTTTCCTCACGCATTTCCAGTTACCAGTCCGGTATGAGACCGGGACGCACCTCCTGTCTTCCCTGAAGCAGGACTCGGCCACTCACATCTCGGATCACATCCATGAGTGGCGGCGCCGTCGTCGACTGATCAAGTTTCACATACCTGATCAGATTTTGACTGACTGGTTCAGCACCTCCTTTGTGAATAAAATCGCTCAGGATATCGCGATGGGAGCGTGTGTGACGGAGGAACAAGCTATCGCGCATGCCCAGTACCTGGATCTTGTTTATTCGCAATCTGGCACGCTTTATGACATCCTGCCTGATGCTCCACGGCCCGGAGCCACAAAGGCCCCGCCTACCCCTACGGTGGATGGTGTCATTGGTTTCGTTTCTCAAAATTCGAAGAAGTCTTCGAATGGGAAGCAGAAGGCTAATTCTTCCAACAATACCTCTGCTAATCCCGCCTCATCCGATTCTGGTAAAACCGCAGAGGTAAATGCCGTTCAGGCCAATCCTGCGGACAAATCCTCCAAGGGGAAGAAGAAGGGCAAAGGCAAATCAAAATCTGATGCCCCAAAACCGGAATCTAAATCTCGAACTGAAGATGGCTCCCAACGTAAGCCGAAATTCCCTTGCCTCATCTGTGAAGGTGACCATTACACTAAGGATTGTCCACGACGGTCCGAAATTAGTCAACTTCTTAAAGGCTCAAAAGGGACTCCGGCTATTTTAAAAGAGCCATTTCCATCTCAGCAGACCCAGATGGTCGAACAGGGCTCATCATCTGCACCGTTTGGGTCTCAGGTTTTCATGATGAAGACTAATGCACCCATCACTATCGCTACGAGATCGAAGGATTACAATAGTCAGAAGCAGGCACCCGGGAAGGCAGTTGCGGATGGACCGCCTCCCCCACCTGTTTCTGGTCCGTTGGAGATCGAGAAGCCGACTCTCGAACCCGTTGTGAAGCCACCTCCCAAGGGTGTTCTTCGAAGATCCTCTTATAATCAAAATGCTCGTGCCGCTCAACATTACAGCATCGTTGAGGATCTGGCACAAGCGCCATGTGCCATGTCTGCACTTGAGGTTCTTCAGAGTTGTCCTTCGCAACGGAAGGCTTTACTGTCTGCAATCGGTGGTATCGATCCCGCCGACTCGAGCCTTCTCACCTTTGATCTGGAGAACTTTACTCCCCGGCTTCCACATCAAATCGCTTTGGTCATTCAAGTCGGGATTAACGGTCTGAACGTTCATAGGGCCGTCGTAGATGAGGGTGCATCTACTTGCGTTATGTCCTCCGCTTGCTGGAAGGCCATCGGCTCTCCAGCCTTGTCGTCATCTCCCAATGCCCTTGAGGCATTTGATGGTCGAGAGTCTAAACCCCTGGGAGTTCTCGAGAGTCTTGCGATCACATTACAGGGAAAAACTGTCAACGTAGAAGTGGAAGTGGTTGACGCTAAACTCAACTACAATATACTTCTTGGCCGCAGCTGGACCCATGCCATGCTCTGCGTGCCATCTACTGTCTTTCGATTCATTAAGTTCCCCCATGAGGGCAAGATTGTCACGGTAGATCAGTTGTCATTTTTCACCTCTAGCTCTGAGAACAACGTGCCATACGTGGATCAAATTCCGAATCCCCCAGACAGCATAGGACCTGGTCTGTTCAAAGACCCTGTTCTCATGGGTATATTCCCCGCACCACCACCGAATACCGCTCAAGTCAACATGTTGTCCAGGACTGATGACCCCTGGCTTATTCCTACACCTGAGCAGGTATATGAGTTTGGAGAAGCCATGCCTTTAACGCCAGTAGAGATCATCTACTGTGAGATCGTTGCCGCATCGGACCCTCCACCTCCTCAGCATGCTCCGATGAGCATGGCTCTTGACGTCTACTCACAATCCCCCTGGCTTGGTCAGGCTGATTCACCTGATCCTCTTAGAGAGACTTTTCCTTCAGATGAGGCTATCATTGAAACTATGTCTCTTGAGGAGCTACCCTGGGGCGATGGACATCATCGCTCCTCGTTTATGCCCAGCTTGGGGGCAATGACTGATTGTCTGGAGTGCTATGCTACTCAGGTTCCTTCCCCTCCTCTTCAAACACCGATCTTGATGCACGAGGTCTTTTCGGAGGGTAATCTGAGTAACATTACTCAAACTATTCCAATCAACATCTCCGTTAAACCGGGGATTGTTGAGAACATTCATGTGGGTGTGACTTGTTCTTCCGAGGAGATTCAAGTCTATACGGAGCTTTTCAAAGAATTCCGAGATGTTTTCGCATGGTCTTACGAGGAAATGCCGGGAATTGATCCGAGTATTGTCGTGCACGAGATTCCAACCTACCCAGGTGAGAAACCCGTGCGCCAGCGCTTACGTCCCATGCATCCTCGGAAAGCCGCCGCCATCAAGGCAGAAGTTGAAAAACTTCTGAACGCGGGTTTTATTTATCCTATCCCCCTTACAGAATGGGTGTCCAATATCGTCCCTGTTGATAAAAAGCAGGGTACAATTCGAGTCTATGTGGATTATCGCGATATCAATCGCGCCTGTCCTAAGGATAATTATCCCACTCCGTTCATCGACCAGATCATCGACGAATGTGCCGGGAGTGAGATCTATTCCTTAATGGACGGTTTCTCGGGCTATAACCAAATCAATATTGCATCTGAGGATCAACATAAGACCACATTCATCTGTCCGTGGGGCACTTTCGCGTACAAAAAACTCCCGTTCGGCTTAAAAAACGCTGGCGCCACATTCCAGCGCGCGATGTCCTATGCTTTTCATGATATTCGCCATATCGTCCAGCCTTATCTGGACGACTTGCCAGCCCATTTGGGTAAGCGAGAGGACCATCCTGAGCATCTCTGCCAGATATTCCTTCGTTGCAGACGCTACAATATCAGGCTCAACCCTCATAAGTGCGTCTTCTGCGTCGATTCTGGCCGTCTTTTAGGCTTTATAGTCTCGAAAGATGGAATTCGCCTTGACCCTCTAAAGGTTGAGGCCATCATAAATCTCCCATCACCCTCCTCCCTGTATCAGTTACAGAGTCTACAAGGGAAAGCGAATTTTCTTAGGCGCTTCATCCCGAATTATGCCGAGGTGGCCAAAGGATTCACTCGTTTGTTAAAGCAGAATGTTCCCTTTCACTGGGACGAAATTGCTCAAGAATCCTTTGAGAAGCTGAAGACATTGCTAGTCAATGCTCCGTTGCTTCGTCCTCCGGACTACCACCGCGACTTTAATTTGTATCTAGCCGCCGCATTAAGCACCATCGCCATGGTCTTGGTGCAGGATGACGAGAACGGTGATGAACATGTCGTTTATTACCTATCTCGGAACCTTCTCGACCCGGAAACACGTTATGCACATGTTGAGAAGTTGGCCTTAGCAGCCGTACACGCCGTACAACGCTTTCGCCATTACATCCTTTTGCGCACGATAACAGTGGTTTCAGACTGCAACCCTATGACGTATATTCTTTCTAGACAATTACTAGGGGGAAAGTACTCCAAATGGATCGTGATCCTGCAGGAGTTTGACTTGGAATTCACCACTGCCAAGTCAACTAAATCACTGGTCTTCGCGGATTTGATATGTTCTCTCCCTACAGACTCTCTTCCTGAACACTCTGAAGATCATATACCGGACGAAACGCTATTTCTTATCGATACTCGTGATCCTTGGTACGGGGACATCATAGTGTATCTTCAGACCGCGACATTCCGGTCTGAGTTGGATAAAGCTGCACGCCGTCGGATTCGGCACCAGTCCCAACCCTACCGCATAGTAGGAGATACCTTATATCGTATTGGAGTAGATTTGGTGCTCCGACGATGCCTTACCTTGGACGAGGCTGAGAAAGTCTTGAATGACTGCCACAGTGGCGCCTGTGGTGGACACATGTCCGGATATGCCACTGCCCAAAAGATTCTGAGGGCAGGTTATTTCTGGCCTTCTATATTCAAGGATTGTATCACTGCAGTCCGAAAATGCCATCCGTGCCAGATTTTTTAGCGCAAGATGCGCGCGCCGCCATTGCCTTTGCATCCCGTTATTACCGTCGGCCCTTTCGCGAAATGGGGCGTAGATTTTATGACGTGTAACCCTCACTCGGTCGGGGGGCATGCGTATATCATTGTCGCCGTCGACTACTTCACTAAGTGGGCCGAGGCGATGCCTACACTAGCTGCTGACGGAAGAACGGCTGCTTCATTTATATTCAACCACGTTATTGCACGATTCGGGGTTCCTCAAGCCATCGTCACTGATCATGGTACTCATTTCCGTGATTACATGATGACGGAGCTGACTTCAACGTTGGGCTTGCGTCACGACAACTCAACACCATACTACCCTCAAGCGAATGGTCAGGTTGAAGCGGTGAACAAGGTTTTGGTCACCATGCTTCAGCGAACAGTTGGGATTCATAAATCCAGTTGGCATCTCCAACTGTTCTCAGCTCTCTTGGCATACCGAACATCTGCTAAGAGTGCAACCGGGTTCACACCATTCCAATTGGTGTACGGTCTGGAAGCCACTCTGCCGGCTGAATGTGAAATTCCTTCGCTTAAATTAGCTGTGGAGCTCTTCCCGGATACTTCTCCTGAGGAAGAACGTCTTCTGTATCTCGAACGTTTGGATGAAACCCGTCGTCTAGCTGCTTTGATCATCGAAGCACAAAAGAAGAGGGTCAAATCTCATTTTGATCAATCTGTTTCTCCCCGTTCTTTCATCGAAGGAGACCTCGTCCTCTTGTATGATCAGGCACACGATAAGCTTGGAGCCGGTAAACTCCAGCCTATGTGGCACGGGCCTTATATAGTAAAGCGTGTTTTGAAAAATGGGGCCTACAAGCTTATAGATTACGAAGGAGTTCCATTGGTGCAGCCCAGAAATGGGCTGTACCTTAATAAGTACTACGCCTGAAGTGATTTCTTGGTGTGGTGTGTGTACATAGGTGTGTGATTGTCATTTGTGTGCATGGTGTGGTGTGCTTTGTAAACATCTTTCTGCTGATCGGGTCTTCCTGGTTGTGCATATGTCTATTCATCCATTTGTTGGTTTCGCGGATGGTGCCTCCCGCAGTACCAGGAATCTGTCTTCCGCAGCCTGGGTAATCTACGATCCTGCTGGTGAGTTGATTGACCTGCAAGGTGTGTGTTTAGGACGTACCACGAAAAATATCACGGAATATAGTGCCGTGTTGGAATTATTAACCGAGGCAGTAAACCTTGGTATCCGTGAGTTGCTCGTGTACCTAGATTCACAACTTGTAGTGTTGCAGCTGAACGGACACTATTCGGTAAGGAACCCGTCCATCTTACGTCTGTATTTGCGTATTCGATTACTGGAAAGGAATTTTGACTACATTACATATCATCATATACCCAGGCATTTGAATACATTAACAGATGCAGTAGCAAATTTGGTTTTAGACAGACATTTGCACAATTTATAATCATCATCACATGTAAAGAAAGACTCATCCAGAAATAGATATGTATATATATAGATATCGAAATGTTTACATAGAGTGTGTCACATAAAACTCAAAAAATATACATAATCGTCTTAGTACATCCTGAGACACTGTGTCTCTCAAAAAATAGGTGTGGCATAAACCCTAGGGACTAATCCGCATGGTGCTCATGATAGCACGTCACTGCACGCACTAGGCACCTCAGGATTCGATGGATCCGGTTCGGAACTCCCACCGTGTGGCGCTGGTATGCCATCGGTACATCTGATAGTCGGGCATAGTCTGGGATCCCATGGGCAATCCCCTCGAGGTTCTGGATCAGTTCCTCTCCTCCGGTACCTTCCCCCTGGATCTCAAGGGCGAGTTGTGTCCTCCGGGAGATAGGAGACATCCCGGCTGGTCTCTCAGGTCCTACATCTGCATGCATATATAATTTTGTTAAGACGAATGTGTATTGACAAAAAAAACATATAAACATAAAATCAAAAATATGAGGTCTTACCCAGCTCCTCGTCCCAGTCATCTCCTTCTGGTAGTGGGAGATTTGGGTCCCCGGTAAAGTCAGTTCCCGAATAGGGCCAATCTTCCACGACGATCAGTTGGCGCCGTAGCCACCTAAAGAACTCTGGCCTCCAGGACATCTGTTGGCCACCTCCAGATCTGGGCATCATTGCTGCCCAGCGAGCCATTCGTGGCTCTCGTGGTATCGGACTCGCCACTGCGGCCCCTTGGCCCTGGAAGATTGGTATGCGTTCCAGAATGAACGATACCAAGATGGAACCATACCCGAACTGCTTCAATTTCCCCTGTTTGCACTTCGTGAGCTGCCTTTTCATGTTGATGGTTATTGCTTCTGCCCAGTTGAACAGTAGGGGACCCATGCATTCTGAGGCTAACAGGAGTTGAGTCTTCGTGGCCTCGTGCGGAGCTTGCGATCCAGCAGCCCGCGTAATGGTGTGGAGAACTACTCTCAGTGCTAGATCAGGGATGGTGGAGATGTATACCTTCTTGCTTCCTGATCCTGTTTGTGCCCCTCGGCACACCCGCGCCATTACCTGTTCCATCTTTTCCCCGGATGGTCTGCTCCCGGTCAGGGCAGGGATTGGACCTCTGCGGGACAATCCAGTAATGAAATAAATGTCAGTGACCTCCAGTTCTAACACCTGGTCTCGTAGCCTGAACACTTGTTCGTTTTCATCCCAGATGTTGATTAGATATTGGAGGAGCTCGGGCTGAGCTCGTAAACATGGCGTGAGGAAGAACTTTTTCAATCCACAGTCTCTTAGAGCGTTCATGCAAGCTTGGCTTTGCATGGCCTCTTCATCCTCATCTCCGTGCTCTCTTTCCTTCCATTCGATTGCCATTTTGAGTGGTTATCTGCATTCATATGGTCAAAAACCCCTGATTAGATCTTTGGTGAGCTTCAAATTTCAAGAAATTTGGTGTAAATGACGAATTTTGGGCGGAAATATAGGTTCGGCCGCTGGCGTGGCTGTTTTGCTAACAGTCGCGCCAGGTGGCGCGAGCCCTTTAGTAAAAAGAGCTCAGTGGCGCGGGTCCGTGCCCGATACCCGCGCCACTGGGCCCGGCCCTAAAATTTTAAAAGTGGCCACACAAAGTTGATTTCTAAAGGAAACCATTAAAAAATGTATAGAAATGAAGAGCTAAGGAGCGCCTATTACCTGTGACAGACGAGAAGCTGAATGGTTGCCTGGATTGGTCGCAATCACCGTCAGAAGATTCTGTTCCAAAAGGACCACTGTTGCTTTCCACAAGGTAAATAGTAAAAAGTAATTTCATTTTTTACCAATTAGACATATTTATAACTTTTTCGACGTTAAATGAGCTTTAAAAGTTATTTTTGTGAAATATTTGCATATGTTATGTCGAAAATGGATTTTACGCTTGCTTGGTATGTGCAGCAGCAGGTTTTTGCGACTTAAAAAGATGGACACGAGTTGTATTTTATACTTTTTCGGACTCGGTAAATACACGAAAAAGTCACTCTGGAGTCATCTTTCAGCTCTTTTCTGACTCTCTAAATATGAAAAGATTGCCGAGGCCCTTGTCGTTTCGATCTCGTTAAAATGGACACGAATCGACATTCACCCAGTATATGTTTAACCCTTTTTCGGGCTGGGATGGATTGATTACGAAAAAGGAATACCCTAGCCTATCGCGACTAGGAGGTTTTCCCGGATATTGTTTTCTACCTTTTCGGATCTGGGGAACTATTTACGAAAAGGGACCTGTGGAGTTTTCTTTTCAGCTGTCTTTTCAAACTCTCTAAACATGAAAAGACGCCGAGTTCTTCCTTTGTTAGACTCGTTAAAACCTGATGACATCGGATTTAGTCGAAATGACGTTCTCCGAGTTTCTCCTTCCTAGGACTCGTTAAATGCACTAGGATGGATTCGCCCGAAGGGCGGACTTATATCACAAGCATATGCTATCCCCTTCAAGCTTGTTATAAAAAATAACTGGGGTACTCGCCAGAAATGGTGGGGGAAAAATGGAACCATCGTCGTTGTCGTCGGCAGTATGTCGCTCTTGAACATGGCACTGGTCTGCATTCGTGTCGGGTTGGGGACATCTCATCTCGTTGCTTCACTTTGCCTCCATGGGTTTGGGTAAATCTCTTTTGACCTCTCATCTGTTCACTGCCTCGTCGCCATGACCTCTGATCCGTTGATGTCAAATACTGCCAAGTCCATTGTCGTGCCGTTTATATGTTCAAGAGAAGTTGGCCTCTGCAAATATCAACCTTCCTCTGTTTCATACGATCCGATTCATGAACAAAACATCATACCTTCCGTCTCGTGTCGATGATGTGGGAATCATTATGGCCCACCTTCGATCAAGGTCACTTCTACATCAACTCAAGATCCAGAAGTTGGCTCCAGAAACTTTATGGTACCTTGGAGCCCGCATGCCTCAATGGCAGGTTCGTCGCACTCGACGTGAGGTTTACATCATTGGCCTCTGATCGAGTGATTCTGCGGGTGTTCGACGTCAACTCATTTATTCGCACGCCGTAGATTGTACCTGTAGTACCTTGAGGACCATTGTCATTATTGGTGGTTTCTCTCGCGTCGGTTAACAGCTTTCATCATTGGCTGGTAATCCGATGATGTTCTTGCATGTTCGACTTCAGCTCACATATTCACATGCACGAACTTGTACTTTGTTGGGTCGAGATGGAGCGCAAGACCCTGGATTGTGTCTGTTGTAATCCAGGCTGCGATTGTGGATTATTATCATTATGTACATGACTCACTGATTGGATGGCTGCGACCATACCTGAGTCTATTTGTTTGATCTTAGTTGGATGGCTGCGCCCATACCCTGGATCCGGATTATGGCATACTCTGTTCGGATGGCTGCGTCCATACCATATATATACATCATGTACTTGAGATACTGGCCATCTTTCACAGTGCTTTTCCATGTGGCCTCTGAAGTAACATGTTCTCAGAAGTATCACCCTCCTCTCTCTCTCGGCCTCATACTTTAGGGGCATCTGTTGGCTGGAAGAATTTTGTCACTGCCCCTACCATTCCCCATCCTAGCACAATGGAGGACCCATCTTTGTGACTCGTGAACATTGTCATGCCTCTTGAAATCATCATCAATGCATCCCTCTGAACATGAGCTTTATTTGCCCTTGAGACATCTCCTTGCAAAAGTCATAAAAAACAGCCCTTTTAGCATTGGCGCGGGCAAGCAGTTCAGTACTCGCGCCAATGGGGAAATTAATGCAAAGAGGTCGCGCCACCGGGCGCTCTGTCATAGAGCCGTAGTCGCGCCACCCAATTTGGGAGTTGTTTTTTAAATATGGATGGCGGGAGTTGAGTTCTAACAAATTCACAAACCATCACCTATCTTGGGTTGGGAGGTTGGCTGCGGGAGTTCTATGGAGGGAAGTGGTTTTGCCACCTCCCATGGAACCTTCCTTGTTGATAGGGCCAATCCCATAATAATAGGGATCCCAACTCCTCCTTCCCCATCTATAAAATCTTGCTCAGATCAATGGCAAGCTAGTCTTGAAGTGCCTAAGCTCCGAATCTCCATATTCCCAAGAGCCTTTGTGTTGTAAAGCACCCTCTCTTTCCCTTAAGGCTGACTCAAGTAAGGAGACCATTGTCACGAGACTCTGGAGAGGTTTTCCCTTTCCTTGGCAAGCTTTATGAGACGTGGACGACTGGAAACCCGTCCGAAGGAGATCGCAATGGAACTTGGTCAGAATCTTCTTCTGCTGTTTAATAGATGATTATGATTATGTTCCACTCCGCCCATCACAGTTAATGCTGAGTAATGTCCTTTCGACCGACGTTTTAGTTACGTACACGGTTTCTAAGTGCTTGTATCTCTGCTGCTTTTCCAGTGTGTGTTCATCCCATGAGATCGGGAGGATTGTGATCCGCTCGATATCGAGGAACGGGGACGCTTATTCTTCAGATCCTAGCTTTGGAATCCAGGTAGGCTTCTATCTCCAGCCTTTTCATTCGTAATTAGGAACCTGCGTCATGACATTGTTTGTTTGTTGCTAGACCCCTGCTGGGCTAGTAGGGATCGCCTCTGTCCGCAGAGGGGATTTACCTCCTCAACAGTTGTATAAGGAATGAAATGAAAATCAAGAAAGGAAATGAAGAAAACATGGAGAAATATAATATAAAATAGAGTGATATGGTGAAACCCAATTTCTATTAATAAACAAAATAATATAATATTGTAGAATACAAACTGGCTAGAATGGTGGTAGCTATCTTTGAAGAGAGAGAGATGTTAGCTACACACATTTGAAAATGTTGTTACAAGAGGGAAAATAACGAGATTTTAACATAAATAAAGAAACTTATAGGTCCAAAACTTGAACTCTAAAAGATGAAACACATAAAGGTTTTCAGGTCTCAACGTGATTATTTAATACATCAACTTCCCAAGGGCACAAAGTTTGCATAAAATAACCATTTGAGGCACACAATAGCTCAATAGAAAGAAATATTTGAGGAATAGATATTTTGACAAAGGGAAAGGCATGCCATGAAAACCAATAGGCCATTTAATTTTCAAAAAACATCATTTAGGGCCTTAAAACAACCCCAAATGTTTGGGTACCAAAATTCATAGAAAAAATGGCAAGAAGATAAATAATCGTTTAGATAGTGGAGGAGTTGGGTGATCACCAATATTCACTCGGTTCATGTAGAGATGGAGGATATGGCCGTTGTTCCTTATTCTAGTGGAATTTATAATATTATTTATGCTTTCTACACTAGACTAGACATTGTCTAAGCAATGGGAATCTTGAGTTGGTTCATGGCTAATACTTGATGTGAGTTATGGGATGTAGTGAGAAGGATTTTTAGATATTTGCAAGGTACCTCAGAGTATTCTATTTCCTATCATAGTGATGTATCAAGGGACCCACCTTCAATTGATATACACAACTATGTGGAATTTTATTGGGCATAGGATGTAGATGTAAGGAGATCAATGAGTGGTTATGTAGTTTGATTTTTTGATGGATTAGTGAGTTGGATGAGCAAAGTGACAAGCTATGGTCACATTGCCTATTATAGTGACAAAGAATATGGAAACTACTCATGCTTGTAAGGATGTTATCTACCATATGAAACTTTATTCATAAGTACGGTTGAGTAAAAGACTATCATGATTTGATGTGATAGTAATAGCGCCATCTGTCTAGCTAAAAACTCAACCTTTCATCTACAGACAAAGCACATATATATATATATATATATATATATATATATATATATATATATATATATATATATATATATATATATATATATATATATATATATATATGTGAGCGTTTTTCTAGGGACATGGTAGAGGATAGAAAGGTGATACTTGAGAAAGCTTGACACCTTACAAACTGTTGTAAATGAATCAATGAAACTAGTGAGCACAAATGACATTAAGTAGTGTTGTGAGTCCATGGGCCTTGAGAGCCATATCAATTAATTCATAAATTGATGTGTTCTCTCCTTTAACCTTGTAAAGACTATCACACACGGGAGAATGTTGGGAAAGTTGTCATACATCTTAGAATGCTACAAAGAACTTTTGTAGCATTGTTGGGAAATTTCATATTGTTGTGGATAATTTTTGTAGTGTCGCTAAGAATATTACATTGTTGTAGAGAATTATTTAGTGTTGTTAAGAACGTTGTAGCATTGTAGGGAATTTTTGTAGTGTCACATAGAACTTCTATAGTAGTTGACAATATTTGAATATTTGTGTAGAGGTTATTTCAACAATATTGTATTAAGAATATTTTCGCTACTGTGAAAATAACATTTTAGCAGTTATGTAGAGAATATTTCAAAAGTTGTGCAAATAATATTCTAGAATAATATTTCAGTAGCTATGTAGATAATATGCCAGTGATGTTGTGCCAAAAATGTTTCAACTATTGTGCAAAGAATATTTCAATAGTGATGCAAATGCAATTGTGTATGTAACTCATTTCGCAATTACACTAGAAATTATTTTAGCAATGATGTAAGGAATAGTTTTTCCAAGTAAAATTTTAAGAACCCCCCTAAATTTATATGTATAATAAATGAGTGAACCCCTATAATAAATACGAAAATTTTAAGACTATTTTGTCAATAATATAATATGCATATTATATTTTTAGACTATTCTTTGAATGAATCGGGTTAGTCAATGTTTCGTACTATACACTCTTATGCCATATCCTTGTGTCACTTTTGACGATATTTCACCACTAATTTCCTATATGTGTTGATCATATCCACCCATTTTTTTCGAGCTCAAGAGATATTAATATTTTTTCTACCATTTTCATTTGAATAATTTATTACTGATAAGGAAACATAAAAAAAAGAAGAAGCTTAATTTTACTTGAAATGCAACCTCATAGTTACATATACTAATATTGCTACCAATTTCCAAGTAATCCAAAATAGAGAAACAATGAAGTTAATCAAATAACAAGAATCACAAAATTTGTGCAATTCCATTCATTTTATCCTTGTGTCACTTTTGACGATATTTCACCACTAATTTCCTATAGGTGTTGATCATATCCACCCATTTTTTTCAAGCTCAAGAGATATTAATATTTTTTCTACCATTTTCATTTGAATCATTTATTACTGATAAGGAAACATAAAAAAATAAAGCTTAATTTTACTTGAAATGCAACCTCATAGTTACATATACTAATCTTGCTACCAATTTCCTAGTAATCCAAAATAGAGAACAATGAAATTAATCAAATAACAAGAATCACAACATTTGTGCAATTCCGTTCATTTTATCCTTGTGTCACTTTTGACAATATTTCACAACTAATTTCCTATATGTGTTGATCATATCCACCCATTTTTTTCAAGCTCAAGAGATATTAATTTTTTTTCTACCATTTTCATTTGAATCATTTATCACTGATAAGGAAACATAAAAAAATAAAGCTTAATTTTACTTGAAATGCAACCTCATAGTTACATATAGTAATCTTGCTACCAATTTCCAAGTAATCCAAAATAGAGAAACAATGAAGTTAATCAAATAACAAGAATCACAACATTTGTGCAATTCCATTCATTTTATCCTTGTGTCACTTTTGATGATATTTCACCACTAATTTCCTATATGTGTTGATCATATCCACCCATTTTTTTCAAGCTCAAGAGATATTAATATTTTTTCTACCATTTTGATTTGAATCATTTATTACTGATAAGGAAACATAAAAAAATAAAGCTTAATTTTACTTGAAATGCAACCTCATAGTTACATATACTAATCTTGCTACCAATTTCCAAGTAATCCAAAATACAAAAACAATGAAGTTAATCAAATAACAAGAATCACAAAATTTGTGCAATTCCATTCATTTTATCCTTGTGTCACTTTTGACGATATTTCACCACTAATTTCCTATATTTGTTGATCATATCCACCCATTTTTTTCAAGCTCAAGAGATATTAATAGTTTTTCTACCATTTTCATTTGAATCATTTATTACTGATAAGGAAACATAAAAAAATAAAGCTTAATTTTACTTGAAATGCAACCTCATAGTTACATATACTAAACTTGCTACCAATTTCCAAGTAATCCAAAATAGAGAAACAATGAAGTTAATCAAATAACAAGAATCACAACATTTGTGCAATTCCATTCATTTTATCCTTGTGTCACTTTTGACGATATTTCACCACTAATTTCCTATATGTGTTGATCATATCCACCCATTTTTTTCAAGCTCAAGAGATATTAATAGTTTTTCTACCATTTTCATTTGAATCATTTATTACTGATAATGAAACATAAAAAAATAAAGCTTAATTTTACTTGAAATGCAACCTCATAGCTACATAGACTAATCTTGCTACCAATTTCCAAGTAATCCAAAATAGAGAAACAATGAAGTTAATCAAATAACAAGAATCACAACATTTGTGCAATTCCATTCATTTTATCCTTGTGTCACTTTTGACGATATTTCACCACTAATTTCCTATATCTGTTGATCATATCCACCCATTTTTTTCAAGCTCAAGAGATATTAATATTTTTTCTACCATTTTCATTTGAATAATTTATTACTAATAAGGAAACATAAAAGAATAAAGTTTAATTTTACTTGAAATGCAACCTCATAGTTACATATACTAATATTGCTACCAATTTCCAAGTAATCCAAAATAGAGAAACAATGAAGTTAATCAAATAACAAGAATCACAACATTTGTGCAATTCCATTCATTTTATCCTTGTGTCACTTTTGACGATATTTCACCACTAATTTCCTATATGTGTCGATCATATCCACCCATTTTTTCAAGCTCAAGAGATATTAATATTTTATCTACCATTTTCATTTGAATCATTTATTACTGATAAGGAAACATAAAAAAATAAAGCTTAATTTTACTTGAAATGCAACCTCATAGTTACATATATAGTAATCTTGCTACCAATTTCCAAGTAATCCAAAATAGAGAAACAATAAAGTTAATCAAATAACAAGAATCACAATATTTGTGCAATTCTATTCATTTTTTTTATTGCACCACCTATAGAATGCCTATACTAAAATAAGAGTCCCCTCATGAATACTGGATAGAACCTTGGGGTTTATAGGTTTTTTTAATTCTAAATTTGATCCTTATTTTCTACATTCTAACATGATCTTCTCTAGATGGAATGTTATTATAAGTCTACAAAATATTATGCTCAATATCAAGTTCATTATATATTCTATCCTTTACATTATGATTTATGTTGAATCAGTCAAAATATGTTTAAAACTGTTCTACATAATTCGATATTAAAAAAAAAATGTTAGAATAACATTTAGGATAGTTTAAAATTGAGTTAAAAACATTTAATGTATAAAATGTTAAACATTACATGGAACTGGACAAATTTAAAAATATTCATATTAAAAAATCGAATATAAAATTAACAATTCTTTAATCATTCTTTATATTATTTAATTTTATCATTATTTATTATTATTATTTTCATTTTTAATACAAAATTAATAACATTCATTAATATTTTATTATTATTATTTATTTATTTTCAGATAACAGATCACAATTTTCTATTAATAAAAATAGAAAGCTACACTAGTGCATGTACGAGTGCGTTGATTTGTTGTCCATTATAAATAGAAAGCTACACTAGTGCATGTACGAGTGCGTTGATTTGTTGTCCATAAAGACTATGGACAATTGTGCTTGAAGCACTCAATAACATTTACCTAAAAAAAACTGAGTTTCTTTTTTTTACCGTTATGGCAATTTGTCAAATTTAGAGTGACCACTAAAATTGTCAATTATATATATGGTAGAGTAATGCAGAGTGGTTCAAACATAAGGAGGCTTGAATTGCTGAGCCTCAGCCTTAGAATTAAGCATTGAACACTTTTGAATGTGCCATATAGGTGGAGGTCCATATTTTTGAGTCCCAATTGGAGAAAATATAGCTGCATCCCTTGCTCTTGGTCGGTTACGATGCCAGAGTATCCAATGATGGAGCCTACTTTTGTATGCCCAAATTGGACAAATTTCCAACCGAGGAACAGAGTCGTTGACCAAATTAGCTCTGTGGTGGGCACGAGGAGAGATGCCTTCAACAGTTACCAGGGGCTCTGACCTATGGCCATATGAGGATGACGAGTGTCTCTCTGCCCAATGTCCTGTAAATTCATTTGACTTATAGCCTGTGAATAATTAAGAACTCGAAGAGTCGATTGGAGGGGAAAGGAAGACTGTGAGGCAGGGAGGCCACTTGCAAGAACCATGTCCAACCCATGAATTGAGGCCTGGAGGGTCTGAGTGCATTTCCCGTTGCGATGAGGCTAAGACAACTAGAGCAGGCTTGAGCATGTACTAATTGTCGATTGGGAGGAAAGGATGATCATGAAAGGCATGACTTCTACCTATAATTACCACCATACTCACAATTGCTTTTGACGTTCAGTTCGCTACAGAGATTGACATAATTATAGGATGGCACGAGGAAGGAGAGGAAGGACGATAGCTCAACCTGACTCCAACCTTGTCTAACATGATCTAAGACCGCAATGCTCCATTATGGCTATTTTATAAGCTATTATGAGTCATGATGAGCGGGTGAGTGATTGGAGTTGTTTTTAGTGCGATTTTTTGGAGTTTCAGGTGCTGGAATCAGCTAAAAGTTTCTAGGTAAAATTTTGGTTTTTGTTATTTAAACTGGTTTTTTTGACTCTATATATAGATTAAGTACCTTCAAAAACCCCTAGGACACTTGGATTATATAAGATTAGCAATCAGAGTTTTCTTTTCAATGAATTCCTGCAGGATTTTAGAGAAATTACACTGGAAAAAGCCACCGTAAAAGCCTTCAAAAAATAGCACTAGAGACTACTCTGGAGTAATTCCCTTGGTGTTCCTACGAGTGAAACGACTTGCATGGTACAATCTTCCGCAACCTGGACTAGAAGCATGCTAAATTTAGTGCCGAAGTACTTAATTGCTTGACATCAGTCTAGAAATTATTGTTTCTAATATATGAATCATAGTTATGATCTAGATGTTTTGAAATCAATAATTTATGTCATATATATTTATATAGTAATGATCAATAATATAAAGCATTTTGGTATTGTGAGTATATAATCTCCCATGGTATTAGAGCTCATCTAAGCCCGACTCTCTCACGAGAGCGCTCGGGAAAATGGAAAGATCCAAGGGTTGATGGAAAGGATTAGTATGCAGATAATAAAAGTAGATTACTGCATTCTATTTCTTGTGACTTTTGTGTCAAATTTCTATGTATATATTTGTATTTGTTTGTGAATATTGGAGTCTTTTTGTCAAATTTATAGTTGTGGCGTGAAAGTGGTCATATAAAGTCATTCTGTACGATCGAGGTTAAGCTTCTGGAACAATTGGCAGAGATGGATAATGTTAAAATAATAATTTCTTCTTGCATGAAGAGTTAGACAATCAATTAAGTGAATTAGTCGAGTTGAAGTTATAGATAGATTTGGTGAGTGAGTTAAATGAGTTGATCAAGTTCAGTTATTTGAGAGTGTGTGCATGTCAATTTAGGTTAAATTCCCTTCATCGGGTTCATTGTATTCATTGAGTGAGATTGTGATTTAGAGATTAATTGAAGAGCCACAACTCATTGTTTCGTGTGTGAAACACTTGTGTTATTGTGTGATTGAATCCTTTGGCTATTCAACAGATTGGTTTCAGAGTTGAGGAAGGATCAAAAGATCCGTGGGCGAACAGCGCCAGTGAAGAAGGCCAAGAGCAAAAAGGCCATCAATTTTTTTTAAATGTGCAGAACATGCGGAGACCCGCAATTGCTGCGTTCAAAAACTGCGGAGGTTTCGCTTGCGTAACGATTTATTTCAAAACCAGATTAGTCTGCGGTTTTTGTATTGACCGCGTGTGGCAAACCAAAAGCGGACAAACATTAAGTGGCCATGAGCCTTTTTTGAAAAGTTGAAAAGGTAAATACTTTATTTAATTAGAAGTCACGTGGGTGGCTTTTGGAAATTCAAAACCCAATACGTGGATGAAGAGATTTTTCATTACCTAAAAGGTATTTTTTTACATAAGTTCGAATTATTATAACTCAAGGAGCATTTGAATTACACGAGTTTTATTCATAAGTTTTTTAAAGATATTTTTTTATATAAAGTTTCTTCTTATAAAGATTCTTTATATATTAAAAAAAAATCAAAGGGTTTTTTTATAAAAATAAAAAGGAATATTTTTTATATAAAACTTAGGGTTTTATTGAAAGAATTTTTTTAAAAAAGAGCTTTGCAAAGCCTTCATAAAAGAGAGAAATTTAGGGCTTCTGTCAGAGAAAATTTTTTGTTTGAGGAAAGATGGCCACATCAAATTTTCAGCCACAACTTTCATCTTTCACTAGGAAAGATTACGATGTGTGGGCTATTAAAATGGAGACTATGCTAAAAGCACATGATGTATGAGATCATTTCAAGTTCGGGTTTGCGGAACCTCAAGATGATGCAGAGGAATGAGCTCTCAATAATGCAGAGAGGGAACAATGGAAGAAAGACAAGCAGAAGAATGCACAAGCATTGCTTCTTATCTAGCAAAGAGTGGACCGAGCAGTGTTTCAGAAGATCATGATAACCTCTTCAGCAAAGGAGGCATGGGAAACTTTGGTGACAAGCTATCAAGGTATGGCCAAAGCTAATATTGTTAAACTGCAGAATACTAGGAAATACTTTGAAAGTCTGCAGATGAAGGAGATAGAGGACATTGATTCCTTCATGAATAGGGTCATGTATGTCGTCAATCAGTTAAAAATCTATGGTGAAGATGTTAAAGATCGAACAATGATTGAGAAGGTTCTTCGATCTTTGTCTACCAAGTTTGATGTTGTGGTAGCAACCATAGAAGAAGCGAAGGATTTGGAAAAACAGACAGTTGATGAGTTGATGGGATCCCTTCTATCGCATGAAGCAAGGATAGATAGAAATAAGGATTCCACTCTAGAAACCGCCTTCAAAAGTCAAGTTTATATTTCAAGAGGTTGAGGCAGCAGCTATGGTGGTCACAGAGATGGCCGAGAAGAGCATAAGCATCAAAGTGGAAGCAGCATCAACAAAAGCTTTCACAACAATCAAAGGTCTGACAAATCAAAGGTAAAGTGTTATTACTGCAATAGATTTGGTCATTATGCTCATGATTGTAGGAAGAAGATCACTGATCAAGGAAATTAGAGAGCTAATGTTAATATAGAGAATACTAACTCCATGTTTCTAGCATGCAACACCATGCATGCACCGTTTGATAAGGTCTGACTATTAGACAGTGGTTGCAGTAACCACATGACAGGCAACAAGAATTTAGTTGCAAATTTGGATGTCTCCGTGAAGACAGAGGGAAAGTTGGGGACTGACAAGACTGTGGATGTAGATGGCAAAGGAGTGGTTAACATTGTGACCAAGCAAGGGGAGCCAAAGACCATATTAGAGGTATATTATGTCCCTGGACTCAAACAAAATTTGATAAGTGTTGGTCAATTGACGCAGAAATGATACAAAGTTATCTTTCAGGGGCAACAATGTGTTATTTACAACAAATCCCCAAGCAAGTAGCTGATTGTAAAGGTGTAGATGACGCGAAACAGACTCTTTCCTCTGATTATGAACTACAATGATCAGGTTAGTTCTTTTACAAACGCATGTTCTGATGATTACTGGTTATGGCACTTTCGGTTTGGCCACTTGCATTTTTCCGGTTTAAGATTGTTGCAGCAGAAACAAATGGTGAGAGGTTTACCTCCCATCAAAGAACCAACGCTAGCACTTGTGAGTGTTGCATCTTGGGAAAGAAACACCATGAAAGTTTTCCGAAAGGAGTTTCTTAGATAGCAAAGAAACCACTTGAATTGGTGCATACCGACTTGTGTGGACCTATGAGGACACAATCGATTGGTGGAAGCTGTTACTTCCTCACTTTTATTGATGATTATAGTAGGAAGACTTGGGTTTACTTTTTGAAGCAGAAGTCTGAAACTTTTGCAAAGTTCAAAGAGTTCAAAGCCTTAGTGGAGAACCAAAGTGATCGACAGATTAAGGTATTGAGATATGATCGTGGTGGTGAATACGATTCGAAGGCATTCCATGAGTACTGCAAACAACATGGAATCCGAAGACAGTTTACGACCAGATACACACCGCAACATAATGGTGTTGCAGAGAGAAAGAACCGAATAATCATGAATATGACAAGGAGCATGTTGAAAGCAAGACACTTGTCTAATGAGTATTAGGCAGAAGCAGTTGCATGTGTTATTTATGTGATAAATAGATCTCTTACAAAGAGCGTGATGAACAGAGTTCCATAAGAAGCATGGTCAGGTATGTCATGCAATGTATCTCATTTCAGAGTTTTTGGATGTGTAGCCTATGCACATGTGCCTAAGAAAATAAGAGGCAAATTAGATGATCAAAGTGAAAAATGCATTTTTACTGGTTATAGTGAGGAATCAAAAGCTTACAAATTGTATAACTCTGTCACCAAAAAGACAATCATTAGCAGAGATGTTGTGTTCAAAGAACAAGAGTCATGGAATGGGACTGTAGACACACTAACCGATTCCCAAACACCATTGATGGAGGATGATCATGTAGAAGAAGAGGAGCAACAAGAACCAAGAGAGTAGACACCAAACAAAGTCACACCAGCAAGGACTCCAAGATTTTCAAAGCAACATGGATCTTCAAGCAGATCCACAGACCAGAATTCTCCAAGTAGCGAATCAGGTAATGAATCAAGTACTGGTAAGAAAAATATGAGAAGTTTGAAAGATATTTATGATGATTTGGATGTTAGTTCAAATTTTGCATTGTTGGCATTCCAACCTTCTTCGTTTGAAGAAGCAATCAGAGATGACAATTGGGTGCAAGCCATGGATGAAGAGATGAATTCAATTGAAAAGAATGATACATGGGATTTGGTTGATTTACCAAACGATAAAAATCTCATTGGTGTGAAGTGGGTGTACAAGACCAAAGTGAATGAGAAGGTGAGACTGACAGATTAAAAGCAAGAATTGTAGCCAAAGGATTCTTGCAGCAACTAGGAATAGACTTTGGAGAAACATTTTCTCCGGTAGCTAGATTAGATACTGTAAGAGAAGTTCTAGCGACAACAGCTCATAACAAGTGGAAAGTATATCAGATGGATGTCAAATCAACCTTCTTGAATGGAATTCTTGAAGAAGAAATTTATGTGCAGCAGCCTCCAGGATATGAAGTTGAAGGTAAATAAGATAAAGTTTACAGATTGAAGAAAGCTCTCTATGGACTTAAGCAAGCACCTAGAGAATGGTATAGCAAAATCGACAGTTACATGATCAAGAATGGATTTTACAGAAGCAGCATTAAGCCTACCTTATACACAAAGGTAAATGAGCAAGGACAGATTTTGATTGTTTGCTTATATGTTGATGATATGATTTTTATAGGTGATCATAAGATAGATGAATTTAAAGCAGCCATGATGAAATAATTTGAGATGACAGATCTAGGTCTCATGAAATATTTTCTTGGCATTGAAGTTGAGCAATCTGAAAAAAGAATTTTTATTTGTCAAAATAAATATGCAAGAGATTTGTTGAAAAGATTCAGGATGGAAAATTGCAAACCTGTACCTACACCAGTTGCAACAGGTACAAAGTTAAGTAAGGATGATGAAGGGGCAGATGTCAATCCAACTCTATTCAAAAGACTGGTTGGCAGCCTCATGTATCTCACAGTGACAAGACCAGATATTATGCAAGGAGTGAGTTTGATTTCCAGATTTATGGAGACTCTAAAAGACACACATTGGAGTGTTGGAAAAATAATTCTGGGATACATAGCAGGAACCAGAGATTATGGCATAATGTATGCAAGGACAGAAAAGAAAGAAGTGATTGGATATACAGATAGTGATTTTGTAGGAAGTTTGGATGATCGGAAGAGCACATCCGGTTATGTTTTTCATCTCAGTTCAGGAGTGATAGCATGGGCATCTAAGAAGCAGCCTATTGTGACATTATCATTAGCAGAAGCAGAATATGTAACAGTGACTTCAGCAACATGTCAAGCAGTATGGTTAAGAAGAGTATTGGATGGACTCAAGCAACGACAACAAGGATCAACAACGATATATTGTGACAACACATCAGTGATTGCACTATCCAAGAATAGTGTGTTTCATCAAAAGAGCAAGCATATTGATACTAGATATCACTTTATTCGAGAACTTGTGAGCAATGGAGAAGTTCACTTGAAGCCTTGTAGAACAAGTGATCAATTGGCTGATATTTTTACAAAGCCATTAGCAGTAGATTTGTTTTATTTTCACTAGAGAAACTTGGGTGTTGTAAGCCTAACTGAGACATAGACCATCATGCATGTTTGAGTTGTCATGAGTTATGTTTTAGTTTAGCGGTCGTAATTAAGGGGGAGTGTTAAAATATATAATTACTTCCTGCATGCAGAGTTAGGCAATCAGTGAAGTGAATTAGTCGAGTTGAAGTTATAGATAGATTTGGTGAGTGAGTTAGAGAGTGAGTTAAATGAGTTGATCAAGTTCAGTTATGTGAGAGTGTGTGCATGTCAATTTAGGTTAAATACCCTTCCCTGGGTTCATTGTATTCATTAAGTGAGATTGTGATTTAGAGATTAATTTAAGAGTCACAACTCATTGTTTTGTGTGTGAAACACTTGTGTTATTGTGTGATTGAATCCTTTGGCTATCCAACAGATAAAACAACGACACAAAAAAGTATGAGGGAGTAGTATTGTTGCGTTCATCTTGGAGATCAAAGTGTGAAGAAACATAGTCATGAGTTACAATCTTCGAATGTCAGTCATTGCAGGCTATGATGCCAATAATATCAGTAGCAAAAGTCCTTGTGAATCCATGGAGTGTAGAGCCAACACGGCTGTGGTGTGCCGAAAATATTTGCAAGAAGAACGAGGGCATTTTTTTAAAGATATTGTTGAACAAATCTGACGCTGAACGGATCATATTTCACGCCATCCAGAGAAGTGATGTCTTCAACAAATGCAAATGCTGTGGAATGTATGGGGAAAAATTGTTGTGTGACCTAGAAATACCTGCAGCTAAGTTTCAATCACATAATTCTCACTGGTCGAGTATGGTCAGGTGAATTTATTTTATGAATTTGTTTTAAGGAGAAGTGCACCACTAATTTCATCATCATCCTTCAAAGCCATAAAGCCATTAATGTGTGTGTATATATATATATATATATATATATATATATATATATATATATTATTTTTGGTTTGTGAAGAATTTGGGTATTAATATATTGTTGAATGTTGATATAAGAAAAGTTGAAGTGGGTGGATTTCGAATATCACTTTGAAATCAAGCCGCTGCCAGATCCAGTGGTGCAGAGATTTCTGCAAAGTGATTCTGCTTCCCACTCTCAACGGGTTGACAGCAGAGTTGAAATCAATGCGGTTCCACAATCAACGAAGTCAATCTGCGTGGTGGCTGGAAAAAGAGGGCTCACATGTTGGGCACTCATGGACATGGCAGGAGACAAGGTGAATGAGGAAGGCGGTCACGAGTGGAGAATTTGGAGGCCATAATTTCCAAAATCGAACACAGGTCTCGCCAGGTGGAATGGTTTCCAAGAATATCTCACGCAATGAGTTGTTGCATGGAAAGGCATGAGCAGACTGCTCGTCTATTTTGGGAGAACCCACATATATTTTCCCTCAATTTTTTGATTCAGGGACACAAGATGACCGTTGTGCAAGAGGCACCCAAAAACAGCTAACAACCTTTATCGTGGATTCTCCAATTCCATAGGACATATGGCCAAACCACCCAAGTTTTATCTAATGTCTTCTATGGGTGGGTTAATGCCTTTGAGTTTTAGAGTCAGTTAAAAGTTGTTGATGTTTGTAGTGTGAGTTAAGTTGTGTGTTTTTATTCCTTGTAAAAGGGGTTGGTGTTTTTTAAATTGGAAGCTCAGGGGTTTGAAACATCAATTCTTGCGTAAGGTCAAGTTGGTTGATCAAATTTTGAACACATTCAGTATCCAGATTTCCATCCTAGCAACTAGCAAATAGCGGAAAGCGAAATATCCGACAGATGGTGGTTGGTCCATAAGATGGTTCATCACTTGAGGGTTCTTTTTGCGGAAGCCCTGACTAGCCGAGTTGTCAATATTGTTGATCTTGCAAAGTTCATCAACGATGGTATGAAGCTGTTACGTTTTAAATGGAGGTCAAGTAACAACTTGAAAATGTGGTGGTGAAAAGAGTGGTGTTTGCAAGATTCCAAGTGGATGTTGCTACTGTAACGTTTTCAATGTAATCATTAAGGGAGGGTGTTGGAAGTAATTCTTCCATGTCATGTGCAGTTGTGAGTGTGAGTCTCAAGGCATCAGTCTAGAATTTGTTGTTTCAAATGTATGATTCATTGTCATAGTCATGATCTAGATGTCTTGAAGTCAGTGATTTATGTCTTATATATTTGTACTTGTGATGATCAATAATATCAAGCATTTTAGTGTTGTTAGTGTATAATATTTCTCTTTGCTCTCTCTCTCTCTAATTTCTATCAAGTCTCTCTTTTTCAACCTGGTACACTTGCCAACCAATGTCAAGCTTACACACCCACAGTGGGAGAATTTAGTCAAAATATATTTGCTCAAATTTATTGACACATTAAGAAATTTTTTATTAGACAACATTTAAGATGGTTTAAAAATTGTCTTAAAATGGTAATCATTACAAATAGCTCACCAAGTTTTAAAATATTTATATTATAAACAAATAAAAATAAAAACAAATTTTTCATATTTTTAAATTACGAAAATTTGTATTTCACTATAATTAAAAATATTTTTTTTTTTAAATGTATATTAAAAAACTTTAATATAAAAATTAAAATAGAAATTCAATTCATCTAAAATTTTATAGCCTATGGATACCTATGGATAATAATTTTATTAGAAACTAAATAAATCTTTCTTTAATATTAACCTTAGTCTTTGTTGATTTTTATTTGTTTTCTCAACCTTTATTATTCTTAGTTTCTTGGTCTTAATTTTACTCTTTCCCTTTTTTATATAATTACAATATATAATAATCTTTCCTAGATTACGGTAATAAAAATTTTAATCTCTTTTAATATTTTTTTTCTTAATAATTAATTAACTAACTAATGTTGCATCTTTACTATTTATTCATGATGACCACTTCAGATTTTTTTTTTCCCTTGTCATGAGGATGAACCACATTAGCTAGTTCAAAACTTCCACCAAATCATGATGATGTGATTAATGCCAAAGATATTTATCTACATTATGGATCACAAAAGTGTTAGAACTAATATGTTTAAAATTACTTAATAATTTTTCAATTTTAATTAAAGAAATAGATTTAATTAAATAATTCCACTCCCTGTTATATATAATGTGTGTATGCGTTTGTGAAAATATTATTAATCTTTCAAGGCACTTGACCACTATTAGTTTATCATTTACCAATACAACTTATAATGTTTAATTTTGAAGATAAATATTTATTTTTCATTACTATTAATTTTTTTTTTTTGAAACATTTGATTGGACCATAACTTGAATGCCTTATTGCAGCCTTTGCACAAGATAATGCCATGTGGATAAATACCTCACATATTTTACACCATAATTTATGGATATGGTTGTAATATTCATGCATTATTTTAGACATTTGTGTAGTTATTTTTTTATTCTTAAACTTTAGAGGAAGTAATATAACATAATTACCATCAGTTACTTCCCACCATAATTTAATCAAGTTTTTACATAAAAAATGGATAAGAATAAGATGTAAATAAATAGGAGTTACTTCTCACCATTATTTATGTTTTCCTTAGCACTTATGTAGGAGTAAAATTGTAAATGTGTAGACTTAATAGTGGTTACTAGCCACCAAAATTTATGCAAGTCCATGTGCTTGAACAAACAATTAATTTATCCACTTTACATTTCAATTTATTAGTTCTTCCCAAAGCAAGGCTATAGGATTCCATTTTCCTATTAACCACTATTAATTTAGATAACGTTGACCAATGTAGGTTATAATTTTTTATGCAATTTTTCCCATAACATAATTTTTAACTTGTGTGACTAGGGACTAACCTTCCTCCAACACTTGTTAATTGTATCCTTTATTTAAAATATTATTTGATGGAGTTTGTTTCTCCCATTTGTCTTAATATGTGTGATCACAATTATTTAATTATTGAGATAATTGGTCATAATTGGGTAGAGTTTTCTCTCTACAAAGGAAGTCTATTCTTATCATTTAGGAGGTTATTGAGGCCTAGTTGGTTTTAGATATTCTCTCCAACTAGTTAGATTTCTAGTTAGGTGTGAGGTTCAGATATTTTCTCAATATTTTGTGTCTAATATAACTTTCTTATCTTGAGACAAAACTCACTATATTTATATTAGTAACATTATTGATGTTAATACAAAACTCTCAACATATTTTTATGTAATAAGGATACACTCTCCAACTTAACATGGTATCAGAGCATCAGGTTTGAGATTGACTCTCTCATGGGGGGCCTAAGAAAATGGAGAGTAGATTTTCTATATGATTATTTTGTTTATCCATCAAATATGTAAAAGAGGCTCCATCATTTTTTGCAATATGTAGTGTGTAGTTGCTACGAGAAGGCACTATGAGAGGCAAAAGGGATGCTTCCATGGCCCTTCTCAACATGTAGTTATGTAAGAGCTCTCAACACTTTAGTGTGTGCAACAATGGTCTACTCTCTAAGTTTTTCTCATGTATGATTCGTGTTTGTCGATCCCTTATTCAATGTTATTACTTCCATAGGCTATTCATGACAACCAACAAGATAATTCCTATTGATTTTTGGTAGTTGTGGTTGGTATTCAAGGAGAGAAAAATATTGTTTTTTTGCTCATGTAGACTCCAGAAAGTTAGATTTGTTGAAATGGCACCCAAAAGGGGCTTCTGATTTAATTTTCCCATGATTAAATTGGAAAAGAAATTGTGATTTCATATCATGACAGCGTGTATTAGTTAAATGAGTGAGGAAGACTTAATTAGCTTAGGAAATTTGAGTTGAGGGTCAAAGATGAGGCATGTAGAGTTCTCCCATGATTTTAGGGGGTCTAATTACAGTTATTTGTGAGTTGTAATTAGTTAACTCAATTAATTGAGTTAAAATCAATTTAACTAGTTTTAACTGAGAGGTGAGCTAGTGATAGGTCTAGTGAATTAAATTTGATTTAATTCACAAGTATTGATCAATTAGCTAAATTATAATTCACTATAAATAGTTGTTGCATGTAATTTCTAAGGAAGACCCAATTGAGATTGAGGTTAAAGGGAAGATAACTATCAGTTGTATAGTTAGAAAATTGTACAGGTCATGCATGAGGTCATCGGGATGCCTTGAAGGAATCACACAATTAATTCTTGGGAATTTCATATTTAATAGGGCCACAATTCCTCCAAGAATGCGTAATCAATGTTGGTTAGACAAAGGCTGAGAATTAGTTAAGTATTTGACTTATTTTTCCTAGATCAGAGTGAGACAATCGGCAGAGTGCAAAGGTTTCTCAGTGAGGGAAATAAAATTGTATTGTTTCATGGTATTGAATTTATGAAATATATAGATACTAGGGTTTTGAGGAGTTTTTTTCCCTACATACATCTTGTCTTGTGCGATTGATTATTTCTTTCTCTTACTTGTTATGTGATTGTGCGATCGTAATTGGTTTCCGCAATTTGTAGAAAGATTCAATATTTTGTTTTGGTAAATTACAAGATCAGATTGAATCCCTTTGGATAATTTCTACATGGTATCAAAGAACCATGAACCACAATAGAAGAGAAGAACCATAGTTTGTTTTGAATAGGTATATCGATTTTCATATTTATTCTTCAGGACCATCAACAGATCAAGATGTCTTCCAATGGCTTGAGACTCGAATATGCCCTTGAGGAAAATTCGAATTAAATAGCATGGAAGGACAAGATGGAGGAAGTGCTAGAGGAAAACAGACTGAAGGCATTGATTAACACTGATATTCCCCAGCCCGCAACATCAGATGCTCAACTTCTTGATGCATGGAATAATAATGTAGTAAATGCGAGAAGGATCTTGTTAGAGGGAGTTCGAGATCATATTGTCTCAAGTATCCATGGAAAAGAAACTACATATGCTATGTGGAGGGCCTTAAAAGATTTGTTTCAGAATAACAACAATCACAGGAAGCTGGCACTGAAAGACAAGTTCAGAAAGATCAATATGGAGAAGGGTGACACGATCAAAAAATACTTGACGAAGTTCACTCAATGTCGAGATGAACTTGGAAGTGTTGGGATAATAATTTCCAAGGATGATTTGGTGAGCCTAGCACTTCTAGGCCTTCCCAAGAGCTGGCATAGCTACCAAGACTTTGTAAATGGGAGGGAGAAGCTATCAAACAGAGAGCGATTGTGGTCCGACTTGGTACAATAACAATAAGATATTTGATGGAGCACTAGAGACGGATCCTCATCAAATATTGATGATGAGGAGAAATATGCCTTGGTTGGAAAGACAAATAAAGGGAAAGGGAAGGCATCCCATTCCAAATTGGAATTCGGAAAGGCAGGAAAGAAGCGAGAATTTTCAAAGGTAAAATGTTTCTACTATCATGAGCATGGACATTATGCCACAAATTATCCACAAAAGAATACCAACAAGAATGCTTGAGGAGGAGCAACAGATGAAGCACTTTCTTAACAATTCGAGTTGGATTTCACTCTCATCACATGCATGGTGTCATCGGTGATGGGTTCTATGTGGTACTTGGATAGTGGAGCTTCGTTCCATATGACGGACAATAAATAATTCTTCAGTAGTTTGGAGGAGAAGGATCTCGAGATGCGCATCAAGGTGGGAGATGACGGGAGGTATAATGCTACAAATGTAGGTACAACTATCTTTCAAAGGGATTCAGGTAATCCACTCACATTAAAATATGTCATGCATGTTCCTGGTTTAAAGAAGAATTTTGTTTCTGTTGCTATGTTGGAAGACTGTGGATATGCTGTGATATTCAGTGAAGGAAAGGCGTTCCTTCGTCACAAAGGCACGGGACAGGTGAAAACGATTGGGGTTCGAGTAAAGAACCTATACAAATTGGATGTAGAAGATTGTGCCTCCTTGAGAACGAAATTAGATAAGGTGGAGAGCCGATACATAGGTGAGTTATGGCACATGAGATTGGGCCATCTACACCATGGCGCTTTCAAGATCATGTGGGTGCACTTGTGCAGAGAGATACATGCAAAGGGTGTACATTGAGGAAGTATATCAAGAACACCTTTCACGATAAGGAAAGACAAGCAAAGGAGATCCTTGATAGAGTTCAGTCATACGTGTATGGACCATTCTCGAAAAATTCCACTCCAAAACACAGTTATTATGTGATTTTTGTTGATGATTTTTCAAGAAAGTTTTGGATTTTCTTCATGCAGAAGAAAGATCAGATGTTCTCCAAGTTTTGTGAGTTCAAGGCACTTGTCGAGAAAGATACAGGGAGGAAGGTGAAGGCTCTAAGGAGTGACAATGGTGGAGGATACATCTCTAATGAATTCAAGAAATTTTGTGCCTCAAAAGGAATTTGAAGAGAATTGATAGCACCTCATAGCCCACAGTAGAATGGGGTTGTAGAAAGAAATAACAAAACTATTGTGGGAGTAGCACAAGATATGTTGCATGATCAGGGCCTATCGTTGCATCTGTGGGTGGAAGCATGCAATACAACAATATTTGTGTAGAACAGAAGTCCTCACTGAATACTTGGGACGAGTACATCAAAGGAGGCTTTTTCAGGTAAGAGACCATAGGTGCCATATTTTAAAAATTTTGGTTCATCTGTTTATTCCCATGTAACCAAAGATTCCAGGAAGAAGCTAGAGGAAACACATAGTTGGGGATATTTGTGGGGTACACTGATACACCTCACAACTATCGAGTGTACTTTCCAGCACACAGGATGACAATGGTCAGAAGAGATGTGAAATTCGATGAAGATAAAGCCATGCGATTTTACCTTGAGAGGGAGCTTAATTCGCATGCAGTTGAGGAGATATTGGCTCCAAAAGAAGAACCTCAAGATGTGGAGCAACCACAAGTAGAGGAAAAAATTGTGGTAGAAACCACTCATGCAGAGCCATCCACTAGAGATGGAAGGAAGCACACTAGAGAGGCTGAAATATTGTTGCTAGATGTGAGAGAGAATGTGGGAGCACCCACATCATAGCACAGGCAGAGAAGGTCCCAAGAGTGGTACACTAGATACATGGCTCTTATGAGCGAAGGTATTGAGATAGAACCATCCTGTTTCAAGGAAGCAGTGCAACAACCAATTTGGATTGATGCCATGGTTGAGGAGTATGACTCCATTATCAGAAACAATGCATGGGAAGTTGTCCCAAGACTAATGGGGAATTCGGTTGTAGGATCCAGGTGGGTCTATAAGGTGAAGCAAGCAGTAGATGGGAGTGTGGAGAAGCACAAGGCCATATTTGTGGCCAAAGGGTTCTCTCAGGTGGAAGGGATTGATTATGATGAGAATTTTGCACAAGTCGCAAGGCACTCATCAATCAGATCCATCCTTGGTCAAATCCCGCCTCCTTTGACCACCATATATAACCATTCGACCTCTTTCATTTTTGCATCAATTTGAATCATCAATTACATTTTTTTTTTTCTGTTCACACATGCAGATGAGAAGGAGAAGAATTCAAAGTCTTTTTATAAGTTTGACCAACATTGACCTGATCTATTTGACCAATTTTTCTGGGAATTTGATTGAGTGCTATTATAGGTATATTGATCGAAGTTTGACTGACATAGTTGACCGAATTTCTGAGGCATTGTTGACCGAAATTGTGAAAAAATTGATCAAATTCCTAAGGCACAGTTTGACTATAGGATGACCAAGATTTCCTAGGAAGTTTGACTCCAGGTTGACTGAGATTTTCTAGGCTAATTGATTGAGGTTGAATGAGTTATTTGCGAAACAACAAGAACCTGAAATTCAGCTTGTTTGACTTAAGGTTGACCAAATTTGTTAGAAGTTGTAGGAGGTTGAATTTAGGCCAGTCTAACCAGAGCTAGTTTCTTGGTCTATTTTGACCAAATTTGACTTGGAAAAATCAGATTGTACTTTTGCTAAACTAAACTATTTTTCCTAGAAAATACTGTTGGGTTTTCTCCCGAATTTGGGTTTCTCAGGTGAAAAATTTAGGTGTCTAATGTGCATGGTTGTTCTACTATGATATTTATTATTCTATTTCATTTACAGTTGAATTTTCTAAGTTTAATTGCTTAACGATGTTCTGAAATATGCTAAATTAAAACTGTATATCATTGGAAGTAATCATTATTGGTAGAAAATCGTGTTTGTCTAAATTAGCACTAGAAAATAAACATGGTAGCAAAGGATTGGTGAAGAAAGGACAACGAGATCACCCATTGAAGACATTTATCTTTACAATTTGACTGATTGATCAAGATATTTGACCAAATGGCTCCCTCTATCACGCCTATTGAAATTACATATTGTATTTTCTTTTATGATCTTATAGGCACTATTACAAATCATAATTACTTTGGTTTAGTTGACAGGGTGCCTCTAATGATATGACAAGAAACTGTGATAGTATCATTGAATTTATGGAAAGGAGGTCAACACAAAAACTGGAAGTTGGTGACAATACCAAGTATGAAGTCAAAGGTGTTGGGTCAACATCCTTCTAGTTGGAGTTAGGAGGAAATATCCATATAAATGATGTGTTGTATATACCATGTTTTAAAAAGAACCTAATATCCACTTAATTCTTGGAATACAAAGGGTATAGACTTACATTTTTTGATGGAAAAGTCCTTGTATGGAAAAAGGACTCAAACATAGATTCTGCAAAGGTGATTTGTATTCGAGAGGGAGGCATGCACAAAATCTTGGGACGATTAGCTAAAGCATTAGTACATGAGAACACTGAACTATGTGAGTTATTGCATCGAATACTTGTTCACATTCATTACAAAGCTTTGCCAACATTGAAAAATATGGTTACAGTTCTTCTAGAGCTCCAGGTAGATCATGAAGGAGTTTGTAAAGGTTGTGCACTTCGTAAGAATGTCAAGGGATATTTTCATGCAGTGACAATATGTCTAAGGGGATCTTGGATATAATACATTCATATGTATGTATACTCGTGAAAGTATCATCTTTGGGTGGTTTTTGGTACTATTTCACTTTCATTGACGATTTCTCCTAAAAAACTTGGATCTACTTCATGAAGACCAAGGATGAGTTCTTCAACAAGTTTCAGGAGTTCAAGGCTCAGGTAGAGAATTTGATAGGAAAGAAGATCAAGGTTTTAAGGTTAGATAATGGAGGAGAGTATACTTCAGAGGACCTCATTTCCTTCTACAAGGAAGAAGGGATCAAGGGGGAGTCGATAATACCTTACAACTCTCACCAAAATGGGGTTGCTGAAAGGAAGAACATGTCCATTGTGGAAGCTACTAAGGTTATGATTCATGACTAAGATTTACCCAAGTTCTTATGGGGAGAAGCATACAAAATAATAGTTTGTGTTCAGAATAGAAGTCCTCACCATATTTTTGGGAATAAGACTCTTGAAAAAGCTTTCATAGGTGATAAACCAGAGGTCAGGCATAAAAGGATATTTAGTTTTCTAGTCTACATTCATGTACCCAAGGAGAAGAGGGAAAAAATTGAGCCTTTTGGAAAGAAGGGAACAATTTTTAGATGTAGTGAGACATCGAAGGCTTACATAATTTATGTTAGAGGACAATTTTAGGTTGAGATCAATAGGGATGTTACCTTTGATGATGATACAACCTATTGGAGATCCAAAGGATCTCACATGGATATTGATGATGAGTAGGAGGCTACCAAGGATGTGGGTTAAGGTCCTTCTATACCCGTGGAACATCCTTTAGATCATCAGGAAGAGCCAGAAGGGCCCATTGAGCTAGTCGACCCACCGAGGGTCATTGTTCCAGAATCCAAGAAGATATCAGCATGGATTTAAATTACTTTGTAGGATGCACAAGGACATGGAAATCCCCATGGAAATTTCAGGGAAAGTAAACGTCCTAAGAAATTCTCAGGATATGAAACATCAATGAGTCACATCATTGATTTTGAGCCATCCAATTATGAGGAGGAAGTAGGCCAACAATTTTGGAAGGATGCTGTGATGGAGGAATATCAGTCCATCATGAAGAATGATGTGTGAGAAATCATGTCGAGACCTGAGGGGAAGTTAATGGTGACTTCCAATTGGATTTACATGTTTAAGCATGCGGTAGATGGAAACACAGAGAAGTACAAAGAAAGATTCATGGAAAGAGTCCAAGAAAGAGGGAGAGGAATATGAAAAGTCATTTTCTCTAGTTTCCAGGTAAACTTATATTTGAACTATTATTTCTATTGCTTCTATTATGGGTTGGAAGTTGCATTAGATGGATATAAATACCAATTTCCTCAATGGAGTGATTCAGGAAGAAGTGTACATAGAACAACCTCAGGGATTTGAGGTACACGATAGGGAATTTCATGTTTACAGACTGAAGAAATATTTGTACGAACTCAAATAGGCACCTCGGTCTTGGTATTATTAGGTTGATGGATATTTGATGAGTCTTGGGTTCCCCAAGAGTGATGTTGATCCCAACCTCTACTATAAGGTTGTTAGAGGTGACCCTGTGATCTTGTTGTTATATTTTGATGACTTTTTTTATGACATGAGCATATAATCTCATTGGTCAGTGTAAGAGGGAGTTGACCTCTGAGTTTGATATGAAGTATCTAGGCTTAATGCATTACTACTTGGGATTAGAAGTATGGAAGAAGCCAAAAGAGATATTCCTTGGTTAAGGGAAGTATATCATTACGATCCTTTAGAGGTTTTGGATGATGGATTGCAAGTCTATGCCCACTCCCATGGTAACCAATCTGAAGAAGCCGAGAGACTCTGATTCCCATTTGGTGGATCCCTCTATGTATCAACAATTGAATGGTTCATTGATGTATCTGGTTAATACTAGACCTGATATTTGCTTTGCATTGAACACTCTGAGCTAGTTCTTGGTAGAACAAATGCATGTACATTGAATGGCGGAAAAGCATGTGTTGAGATATATGTGTGGTATAGTCAGTTATGTATTGATCTATGTATCAAATGATGAAGTAAATCTATAGGGATATACATATTCAGATTTGGTAGCGAATGCTAAAGACAGGAAGATCACATCAGGATGTTCTTTCAGTTTCATTTATGATATAATATCTTGGATGAGCAGGAAGCAGACATTTGTCACACTCAACACTAAAGAGGCTAAATATATTGTAGTTAGTTTGGAAATTTTCGAAGTACCAATGATTTGGAAGCTACTTGCAGGATTGTTTGATCAAGTGTTGGAGACAATTGTGATATATTTTGACAATCAAATTTGTGTGAAGATTTTAGAAAATCTAGTTTTCCATGATAGGTCAAAGCACATTGAGATAAAGTACCAGTACATCGAAGACATGGTACATAAGGGAGTAGTGAAGCTCCAAAACATTGTTATAGACGGGAAAGTTTCTCACATTCTCATAAAGCCTCTATCCCAGGTGAAGTTTTTCTACTTCAGGGACAAGCTTGTAGTGGTTGAGAATGCCCCCTCGTTGGGAGGGAGTGTTGATGTTGTAGCATCAACGACATATAGTCTCTCTAGGTCAAGAGTATTGAATAGGAGCCATGTAATGTGGTCAGGGAGAATGGGCCAGAGAGCATCAAGGCCTAGAGTTCTCCCTCGGTTAGAAGGTTCTAACCATATTTCCAAGAGGTACTTGGTTAGTGGGTAGAGTGAGTGCCTTTAGCATAAGGAAAGTGTTTTACCATTCAATTGGCATGAAGGAATGGTAAATGACCCAGGGTTTCACCAATTTTTGGTCAAAGGTATTGACCTTGCTCTAAGTGACGACTTCGTTAGTGGGTGACCTAAGACTAGTATTGTTTGACCTTGGTTAGAAGGTTTTGACCATCTCGCTAAAGGGTTTTGGCTAGTGGGTGATTAGATCCATTTGAAAAAGGTATTTGACTAGTATATGACTATATCCTTTGTACGATGTTGATGCATGATGCTTTCCACATGGTTCTAGGATATAACATGTAGTGTATGGATACATTAACATAGCAATATCATTCAATATTTTCTTTGGATGGAGAAATTGTTAGACAAAGAAGACATTTGAGAAAGTCAAACTTGAATACCTCCCTAGCTAAGAGGGAGCTTTGATTTTTGGTAGCTACGGTTGGTATTCAAAGAGAAAGAAAAATATTAATTTTGTGCTCATGTAGGCTTTAGAAATCCAGGTCGACCCCACCATACAATGGGTGTGATGCTTGGACAAAACACATCTCCTTTGACCACTATATAAAACCATTCGACCTCTTTCATTTTGGAATCAATTCAAATCCTCAAATCATATGTTGTTTGTTCACACATGCGAAGGAGGAGGAGAAGAATATTAAGTTTGATTAGAAGTTTGACCAGTATTGACCTGATTTATTTTACTAAGTTTTCTAGGTAGTTGAACAAGTTTTGTAATGGGAAGATTGATCGAAGTTTGATTGAGGCAGTTGACCAAATGTCTGAGGCACAATTTGACTGTAGGTTGACCAAGATTTATTGGGTAGTTTGATCACATGTTGACCAATATTTCTTGGTCAGTTTGACTAGAGGTTGACTGAAATTTTCTGGGCTATTTGACTAAGGTTGATCGAGTTATATGGGAAGTAGGAGAAGGCCAAAATTTGGCTTGTTTGACTCAAAGTTGACGAAATTTGTTGATAGTTGCAGGAGGCCGAATTTAGGCAAGTTTGACCAAGTTTGACCAAATTTGACTTGGAAAAATCAGATTGTATTTTTGTTGAACTAAACTATTTCTCCTCGAAAATATTGTTGGGTTTTCTCCTGAGTTTGGGTTTCCCAAGTGAAAATTTTTGGTTTCTACTATGGATGTTTGTTCTACTGTGATCTTTATTGTTCTATTGCATTTACAGTTGAACTTTCTTAGTGTAATTACTTATTGATGTTATGAAATATTCTAAAGTAAGACCATATATCATTAAAAGTAATCATTAGTGGTAGAAAATTTTGTTTGTTTAAATTAGCACTAGAAAATCAACAATTCCCTCACAGCTTCATCAACCATGTTCAGAACCATGGGATCATTAGGGTATGTCTCAAACATAGTCCAAAATGCATTTCAACATAAGGTGTAGGTTCTCTAGAGCATACATTTTTCTAGGAGAAATTATGTAAAAGGATGTCAATTCTCCCCCTTCAAAAGCCTTGAGCATGTGGTTCCATCCCACGGTGATATGATGGTTGTAGTCAAAGGGGTAGTTCCTCTATGAAGATGTAGGAAACCATTTCATGGCGGATATATGTTTCCCTTAGAGTTCCTAAAGGAGAGAAAAATAACACAAAATTAGTAGAAATACATGGAGGGGAATTTTTTTTGGCTATTGCATAAATTCGAGATGGAAGTTGTCTTTCATTTAGTACAATGGACATGACGATAGCAATATTTGATGTGACATGCCAATTTGGAGGGTCATTTATGATCACCATAGCAATGTCGTGGATGATATGTTCTTTCCAACTATTGATATGCGTTTAAAGAAAGTGTGTGATATTTGGTTATGGTAAGAAATTAAAATGTGTTCTTGAACTTTCTTGGATTTGTAAACTAATCATGGGATTTTGTTTTGTTTGATTGGTTTTCTTTGCTGAATATGATATTGAAATTGATTAGGGTTTTGATATTTGTGGTGAAAATTAGAATTTATTTGGATTTAACTAAAAAAATTTGTTACAATGAATGTATAATATCAGAGAAGAATACATTTAAAAAGATTAAATTAGAGAAGAATATCATGGGAAAAACTATGGGTTGTGAAAACCTGGAAACAAAAACCTCCATTGGCAAATTTATCATTTGATCTCTATTTTATTTTTTTATTATTAATTTATATTAATATTTTAAAATTTTATTTAAGTTGTTTAATATTGTTATTATTTATATAATTTAACCAAGTCAAAATATTTACATTATATAACATAACATAATATCACAAAATATCTTCCATACTCCGGCTGTAGAGTGCCTCTCAACGCAATAAGATACATAACAATTTTAAAAAAACTTACAACACTTATTTTACTATATATTAATTCTTTACAAATTATATTATTAGTCCCTAAACTCTAGCAATCTATTTCCTTTTGACCATTATTAGTTTAACATTGACCAATGCAATTTATAACATTTAACTTTGAAAACAATGAACTTATTACATCCTTTGCACAATATAATGCCATGTGGATACCTACCTCACACATTTAATGCCATAATTTATGGATATGGTTGTAGTTTATGGTTGCAATATTCATGCATGATTTTTAGATATTTGTGTAGTGATTTTTTATCCTAAGTTTTAGTTACTTCCCACTATGTTTTAAGCAAGTCTTTGCATAACAAATGCATAGGAAATCATTTACTTCCCACAATTATTTATGTTTTCCTCAACACTTATGTAGGAGGAAAACTGTAAACGTGTAAACTTATTAATGATTAATAGCCACCAAAATTTATGCAAGTCCTTGTGCCTAAGCAAGCAATTAATTTATCCACTTGACTTCTCAATTTATTAGTTACTGCAAAAAAAAGCAATATATGGGTTGATTTGCTTATTGACCATTATTTATTTAGAATTAACCAATATATAATTTTTTATGAAATTTTTTCCAAAGCATAATTTTTAACTTGAATGACAAGAACTAAACTCCTATGCGGCACTTGTTTATATTATGATTTATGTTAAATTTAATTAAACTCAAATTTATTTATACATTTAGGAAAATTTTGTTAAAATGACATTGGAATAATTTGAAACTTGCCTTAAAAATATTTTACATTAGGTATTTTATTATTTTATTATTTTCATTTTAATTAAAAGTAATAGTTTTAAATAATTATTTATATTATTCCCTAAATGGAGTGACTAGTGTTGAGAGGTGGACGTGGCTCCCTGCAAATTTCATAACACGAGAGAAGTCATGAAACAACCAACCTTGCGATTGATGGAAGTATGTGTCTGGTTGAGGAGGGTGGCTCCAAATGTGGGAAGAGGAGGATATCGAAGTTCAGCATGGTGGACCAGGTAGGGGAGCTCGTAAACTACTACATAGGGGCATTAAGGCACAATAAAGACCCGACAGAGAATGACAGGGGAGTTGTGGAGAAAGGAGGCAGATAGAAATGGGGATTCATAACTATGAAGTAGGCGTGAAGGAATTATGTTCTTTGCAGTGGGTGGGAGGATTACATGTTATTTCTTCAACCTCATAACGAAGTTGTAAATGTGGGTGGTTATCTTGGGGCTCATTTGAAATATGATACACATGAACATGGAAAGCAAGATGGGAGAAAAATATTTGAGGTTTTTTTTTCATTCCTAGGTAATTTCCATTTTGATGCTTAAAATATTTCTAATCCAATTGTTTATGTTTTGTTCTTAACCCATTTATTTCAAGGAATGATCTCCTCCTTCATTAGTTTTATGGGGAAGATGGTTATTGTATTTTTTTTGTTTCCTCTCTATTGAATTGGAAGGGGAGAAAAATGCATTGTTTGGTAAGAATTTAGACTGATTTTCAGGGGGTAGGAAGCTCTTGTTATGTAATTATGTGTTGTTATTCATGCTTTGTAGTGTATAGGGTTTACATTTCTTCTATATACTAGTTCAAGGACTTTGGTGTGGTCACGATTTTTAGGGGTTAGGGAAAATGGGTCTGGTATGAGTACTAGCTTGGTGGAAGGGGTAATTCACTGAGGGAGGTGATGCTGGACCCTGATCAAGATAACACCATTTCTCTTTGTGTGTGGATTGACTGTTATTTGTGTTCATGTCTTAGTGAAGTTGTAAGGGACAGGTTGTGCCCTTGTGATACTAGTATGGGATGAAGTCGAAAGGCAGATTGCGGTGGAAGGGGACTAAGTACAATTGGTAAAAATTGGGCCCGGGAATTTGGAGGAGTTTGGAGTGTGCTACAAAATCAATATGGGGTGGGCCTCTCAGGGCAGGGAGCCCTAGTGGTTAGAGGCAAGACTAATTTTCGGCCAGGAATAGGCCAAAAAAAACCACGTCGCACTAGGGGGAGAGAGGATACTCTCGTTCATAATAGATTACATGGTTTAGCTCTGGTTTTCGAGACTGTCTTCATCATGTTGATCAAGGAGAGATGCAAGGCAAGGAAAGGAGAGGGTTATTTGCAGAAAATTTAGAATTAAAGACGCAAGGTTCGAGCATTGGTCGCCAACCGATATTTCTACTATAGTCTAGCACATCGCCGACATTTTCACTTCTCTATAAGAGAGAAGTGTCTCACCCAAGGTGTGCCGAGACATAAAATAAAATAAAAGATTAATGAACAATGTCAATGAGTGATCTAACAATTTGATTATTCAGCATATAAACATAGCAATATCATTTGCAAAAATATTCAATAACCATAAAGATATATCAAAAGTAGGCGTGGTAATAGTAAACAAAACAGATAACAACACATTAAAAGAGAAAATTTTAAATGGGTATGCAATCTATATCTCACACATACATATATACACAATACTATCCCGAAACTCCTCCTTTATTCATAAAATAGACCATTACATTATGATTTGTGAGATATTGCAAGATCATGCAAAATAATTCTCATAATACATATCATATGAAATTACAACAAGATCAATTAACAGTCCAAACATTTGCAGAGCTTCAATCTTCACTGCAACAACATCTCAACATCATTTCTAGCACACACTCTATCATACTCCATCCTTGCATCTTTTATATATCTCTTGTCAACCTTTCTTGATTGATTTGGTCCATATTGATCACTTGGATCCCGCTCGCTTGGTTTGGCCAATTATGGAAAAACAAATTGCTTTGTTCCACATTTCTTTGATCTTTTCAAAATAGAGCATGTAGATACATCTTTTATGGATGATCGAGGTCCTGAAATAACCACTTTTAGGTTTTGCTTGCTATTGTTCCTTTTCTATTGCCAATTTCCAACTGGTTTGATCATTTATTTTTACGCTGGCGATGACCATTGGGAACCAACTTCTAATCAGAATTCATAAAAAATGAAGGACCCAACAAGCCCAAACCACAATCCATTGCTTCACCCTCGAGTTAATCTTCGGACTGCTCGCTCATATTTTCATTGTTGTTATTGTTGTTCATCGGTAGAGACCACTGTATTATGTCAATATTTTAATTGAATGGATGTATTTTTTATAAGTTGGAATAGTTGGGATGAAGTCTAGCTCTACAGATTACCTAGAGAGAAATTATTAGGTAAAGGGAATCGAGCCTGCAGAGGGCGACCACTAGTAATAGATTTTTCATAATGTTCTTGTGAAAAATTTTCGCGCTCTTGGCTCTGTTCTTTCTGAAAATCAACATGAATCATGGCAACAACATTAGAGGGAAAGAGCCCCCAATCGGGGTGTACATATGTCCGGAGGGATATCATAAATGATGATAGCTGGCGTTTGCTCGTCCTTCTTGCAATTAAGGTTCATAATGGTGCATCGTCATTTCAGCTCAAGGCAGTGTGCAAATGATCGGCCTTTAATGATTTTTCAGTTTGGCCAGCCTGTTCTATCAGACTGCCGAAGGAATGTTTCTGTTATGGTAAGTGGGTTGCCTCCCTCCCTTCATTTGTTCATGCATTGCTTCTTGCATGCAAGCGTTTGGGGGCAGCAGAGGAGGAAGCCGGGCACCATTCAATCCGTCAACCACTCAACCTTGTGGGGGTATGTATATGTCTTTCTACTCGCACTCACGGTTGTAGTTGTCATGGTTTTTTTATGGTTTATGTATACTATGGTTGTTTCGTTTCTTTTAATGGTCCTCATCTTTGTTACTCCCATGTTGAAGCTTGTTAAACCTTGCTTCCGTGACCCCTGTAACTCGTTAGCCAACCCATTTCTTTATGCTGTAATTCCGGTTAGTTCATGGACCAGATTAATGTCAGCCTTTTCAGGCACCTTGCAGTTGTCCGGGTTGAAATCTGATGGTTGGTTGTGGGGTTCACGACGTCGGGGGGTAGGCTTAGCTGCTGCTTACAGTGGAAGCTGCTGGGTTAGCGATTGTAGGTGGTGCCTACTTCATGATCAACGAGACAATTTGCGAAGGTTCTGCTTTCGGTCATTTCCGTCTTTTCTCTGTTGGGGTTTTAATTGGGTGATGTTTCATATGTTTCATGCTCCTTTTACGTGCTCTGTCATTAGCCTTGTTCCTGCTTATTCCGTGTGCTCGAACACTTTCTTTAGCATGTGGTCAGTTCTATTGTATTTCTTCCGACCCATCTTAGATCAGGGTTTTCATTTTCGGAATTGGGTTCTGGGGTTCACGGTCCTCTGTTCTTCGGGTAGCCATACCGTCTCTATTCACTGTTTTCGGAATTGGGTTCTGTGGTTAGTTTTCCCTTGTTCGTCAGGTAGACACACCATCTTTGTTCATTGGGTGGCCACCGAGTGTTTATATGTTGTTACTCATTCCCTCATCGTTTTCTCCTGCCTGTTTGTGTTGCTAAATAGGCTTCTATCCACCATGGGGAAGCGTCGTTCTAGTTCTCAGTCTGATAAAGGCAAACATCAGGCCCAGTCTGAGCCTGCTCCTAAGAAGCGCGGTCGGAAATCTAATCAAGAGATTCTTGAGACCCTTGCTGCAAACTATGTTATGGGTAATTCATCCACTGTTCGCTAGGAAATCCGTGGTTGGGAACGGGACATTCAGACTGACCCTGAAGATAATGAAGCGGAAGCTAAGATCCTGGACTTCATAACTGACCCTGGCAATACCCGGGGTCATCTCACTTTATTCCAGCAGACTATCCATACGTACTGGATAGTCAAGTGCCTTATAGCAAAGGCTATACAGAGTTTCCCTCCCTTCCAAGCTAGGGCAGAATCAACAAAGATTGAACCTCGCCTTCTGGACCTGCTTTAGGACATGCAGAACCAGCTGCAACATATCAATATCACTCAGTATCAGGCAACTGATCGCATTAGCAGATTGGACGATCGGGTAGGCGGCCTGGGTCCACAATGAAAGACCCAGCTCCAGTTTATTCATCTGATGGCTAGTTGTTTTCTTTATCATGATTTTTGATGCAATTATCAGTCTTGTATGAACTTCTTTTATTTCATCAGTATGTTGATATTTATGTAATAGGACAGATAGCTCATGCGGCTTATAGAGGGATGAAACAATCTCAATTTTGGTTTGTTTTTCATGCTTTAAGGTGGCCAACATACCTGGTTTCCTACGGGCATGTTGAGGCCATAGACTTGATTTTATATTTTTGTAACTTGCCTTACAATTATAAATAGAAAATAGTGAGGTCCTACCAAATTTACAAAAAAAAACATTAGAGGGAAAGAGAGTAACAATATATTTGGATTGTGCAACTAGATATAAAAATTCTCTACAGTGAGTAGGGACTTGATTGAACACGACAACCTGAGCCGATGAAAGAACTAGAATGGATTCTTGCTGTAGCTCAGTTGAGGATTTCATAAGCGGCGTGGAAACTATATTTTTGTGCACTTTAGTACTTCGACAATTTGCAATGAGGTATCCTTAGGAATAGATTCAACTTCCATCTCAGCAGTATCTCCACCAGTATTTCTAGTGTCAAGGATATCATAAATAGTAGCAAGAGGCATTGTGGTACGGGGAGATGAAATAGGGAAATGAGTAGAATGGAGAGACAAAGAGTGATGGTGCTCCTCAACTATCTTAGTTCCCTCGACAAGGTCTCTAGCTTCATCATCAGTGAGCCCAACAACATGAGAGCTTTGGGTAAGAGTATGAACAAAGGCATCAAAAGGGGAGGGGGAAATAACATAAACTGTTGGCGGAGCAACATAAATGGGGCTCATAGCAAAAAAAGGAACTGTCGATGGCTTAAGAAACTAAATAGTAAGTGGAACAATATGAATTTCTGAAATAGAAGTATCAAGATTGACCAAGGAACCAACTGCCGTCATGGTATTATGAGCAGAAAACATGGAATCCTAAAATTTCTTCAGCATATGATGAAGATCATGTTCAACATATTTCGTGCACCTCTTGGAAGATGACGAAACCTATAGAGACGAAGTACGCGACCGCATGGTGTCTAAAGAATAAATAATCTCACCTTCACGTTGCAGGCATTGAACTCTAGGTCACGACAATATGTCATTATGGAAGACTTCTTTAGAGACATAGTAAGGCAACGACCTCACGTGGAATGTATCAACACTCATGGATCTGGGACGAATGTAGGTGTGACTATGACATATTCCGAACCAGATTTGGTGGACGTACTTGTCCAGAATCAGATTTGACACTCATGTCAAATATCTTGTAAAATGCACCATCTTAGTATACCATTTAGAAAAATATTTCTCAGTAAAGGCTTTATTAGTAGAGTTGTCCAACGTTTGCCATGGGGCATAGGTAGGAGCCAAAGGTTCATCTTCAACGATTTCAACTAACTCAATTCCTTCAGGTGCGCACCACTTTATTATAGCAATTGCAATCACTAAATATCCATAAATGAAATAATTTTCCCACTTAAAAATATCTTCATAGGCTTTAAAGAGCTCGTTTAAGAGATAACCATACCAATTTAATGATTCCCCTTTGTCACAGGCGTAAAAAAAAAACATAACATCCAAGGTACATTATCCTTTGGTATAATACCGCATGAGCTTACTTGCAATGATATGGCATATAAATTTAATCCTGGGATTGTTAATCATGTTGATGAAAGTACCAAGACCTCCATGCTAAGAGCCATATTTTGTATAAAAATGATTATCTCCCTTATTTTGGAACATTTTAACCATACGACGATAATCCCATGAACTTATAAATGTTCTCAACTTGGATGGGATATTCTCTATAGAGCCACATTGAACCTCCATGAATTTGGATAATAAGAAACTTGGTACAACACGTGACTTTCTGGAGGTACCAAAGACAAGTAAATTTTGTAATTTCATCAAGGAGGACCAATCCAAAGGCTAGAATTCTGGTTTTACGTGAGAAATAACACTCCCACCTAGTTTAGCTTCAGGATCCATGAATACTTCATACTTCAGAAACAAAACAAGTTCGTCCAAATCATGGTCGAGCAAAGAGGCCTTTTCATATTTTCCCAAGGTATATTCCATCGGCTCAGTATGGGGATATGAGAAGCCAAGTGAAACTGCAAACTTAGAAAGATGACCCATAACAAAATATTAGCGACTGTAAACAATGCAGTTAGGGGGACGAAAGAAATTTTGGGAAGTAGGGAGACTCGATGAAAAATCTAGGGTGAATGACTCTAAGGGACACATAGACACAATGAAGAGATAAAAATGTTACATACAACCTATATATAAAATACTTAACAAGATGCTAAATGATTATACTGTTAGTTATTAAAAATGACAACTTAGCAAATCAATTTGAATTCAGATAATAATGATGACTAGGACATAAATCTTGGGATGAAGACATAAAATAATAGAAAAGGGAATTATAATTATGACAAGGTAACGAGAAATTATTTAAAATACAAAAAGTAGAAAATAGAATCAATCAGAAGTGAGTATTTTGGGAAATATTAGCATAATGACTGAAAAGACCCTTATTAATGATTATGAGACTAACAAAAATGACACTTGACATGCACATCCTTGACCACAATGAGTTGCGTTGGGTCACAACTATAACATGATACCAGAACTGACATAACTAGGATACCGTACTAACTTATGCAACTTAAATGGAATACTAACTGACTCAAACCTAACCCTAACTACTGTGTCCTTTCGGAGGATAAAATTTTCTCAAGAAACTTTATTAGCTGTAGTAGGGCTTCAAGCGTGCGCCATTCACCCAACGAGGTAAAAGCATTCCATCAATATGAGCGAGATTAACAACTCCAAAATCTCTTATCTCCACAATGAATAAAGGACCCAACCAATGCATATGTAGCCTACCAGGATGCTTCAGATATTTGTTGTCATAGAGTAATACCTTATCTCCATCAAAAAAACATTTCTTCTTTATATGTATGTCTTGCCAGGCCTTTTGTTGCTCTTTCTCAATAGCTTGATGAAAATATGCCAAGAACTGTTCCTCATTTAAATCCCATAGCTCCTATAATTGTTCTCTAATAGACTCACCAGTTAACATCTTAGTAGCCTATGCAATAAAAATATTCAAAACAAGAAACTCAGCTGGAACTACAACTTCCTGACCATTAACAAGTTGAAATGGAGTGAATCGATGCAACTTATTTACAATTGTATGGTAGGCCCATAAAGTAGCTGAAACTCATTCATCCCAATCATCCCTGTTTGTGGAGAACACTTTAGTAATCCCTTTCTCCATAATTTTCTTAAAGGATTTAACTGTCCCATTCACTTACGGATGATATGAAATTCCATTGTGATGTTGGATCATCAAGTTTCATAGAATTTTAGAAACCATCTCATTAATGAAATGCGATCCTTGGTCACTGGTAAGGCTCATTGAACACCCAAATATAGTGATGATATTTTCAAATATAAACCGTTAAACAATATCGACAATACAATATTTAACAAACGCAACTTTAGCCCAATACATTAAATAGTCAATTGCGGTAATAATATAGTGGGCATGAGAATGTCGTGTAGGGGGGTTAATGGACCTGAAAAAATTAACAACCCACTATTCAAAACCTTCAAGAGCTTGGACTAGATGTAATGGAAGCTCATCACGATAAGAAGGTCATCCCATGCATTGGAAAGCATCACACTTCCTAACATATTCTTTTTCATCCTTAAAAAGAGTAGGACACTAGAGTTTAACTTGCAACACCTTTCTTGTAGTTGATTTCCTTCCCTCATGACCCCCCACAACACCATAATGACATTCCCACAAATTGTTTTCTTTTTCATGGTCTAAAACATATATGTAGAAAATGTGATAAAGCCCCATCTTGTATAATTGTCTTGCAATAATTTGATAATCTGGAACAAGTACCACCATGTGCCTATTTTGAGTTGCTGTGTATTCCTCATGGAACTTAACAATTTATATTAATAGTGCTATATCCTCCAAACAGTAAGGTACTTCTTCAATCTAGAAAAAATATGCATAAGGAAACTGGTCATCAACTGATCATACCAGTTCATCAGACTCCAAATGAGAAAGGTTATCTGGGCCCATATTAGATCGACCTTGTTTGACAATAAATTAAAATGAAAATTCCTAAAAAAGAAAGATCCATCAAGACATTCTTCCTTCTAATTTTTTTTATTAACCAGGTACTTTAGATAAGAATGGTTGGCAAATAATTTGAAAGGACCCCCAAGGAGATAGTGCCTAAAATTTTGGAGTGAGTACATCATAGCAAGGGCCTCTCGTTCAGTAGTCGTATAATTCTTTTTAGTAGTGGAGAGTTTTCTTCTGGCAAAATAAATTGGATGATCCAGGTTACCTTCCCTTGTCCTTGTCTGTGCCAAGATATTGCCCAAGGCGATACTAGATGCATCTATATGGACATGAAACTCCTTGTTCCAATCCAGATAAACCCGAATTGGAGCACTCATAAGATTTTCTTTTAATGTATCAAATGTAGTATCACATTCATCAGTCCATACAAAACAATCAAATTTCTTCAAAAAATTCTCCAATGTTGCTATGATCAAAGCATAATTATGGATAAAACGATGATAATAACCCGTTTGCCCCAAAGTAGATCGTGACTCTTAATAATTGTTGGTGGTGACATATTCAAAATCACTGCAACTTTAGCCAGATCAACACAAGCACCATATCTACAAACAATATGTCCAAGCAGAGTACCAAAGGGAACAACAAAAATGCATTTCTTCAAATTTAATGAGATATGCAATTATTGGCACCGATCAAACATCACCCTCAATAAACTAGAATGCTTCTTTAAGAGGTTGTATACTATCTAATCATCCATGTATACTTTCAGGAATTTATGAATATAATCTCTAAAAGTAGAAATGAAAATTCTATGGAATACATTTGGAGCATTTTTGAGTTTGAACGACATGACATGGTAAGCATAAGAACCTCATTCAGTTGTAAAAGTCATATTCATTTTAATTTCTTTTGCAATACGAACCTAATGGTACCCAGAAAATCCATTAATGAAATAATAAGCTTCATTGCTCGCAACATTGTCCAATACATCGTTGCTGAAAGGAATAGGAAATGGATCATGGGCACAAGAATTATTAAGGCTTATGTAATCTACATAAACTTTGAGATCGTCTGAATCCTTCTTATCTTGAATAAAAATAGGACTGATCCATTCCACTTCATGAATTGGGAATATGAGACTGGTAGCTAGCATCTTATCAATTTCCTTCTTCACTTTATCTTTAACCTGCAGATTTAGTCGGTAAGGTCGGTGTTTAACTAGTCTCACATCAAAATTCAAAATAATCCTCATTTCTCACAAATCTCCTTTGATCCGCTTAATCTTTCAAATTTATGTTAGAAACAAATCTTCATATTATTTTAATAGATAAAAAAATTGTTTTGTAGTTTTCTCATCTTAGTAATCACCAATGGAAGCTAACTGAGGCTTATCTTCAGTTCTGATGTTATGTTTCTGCAAATTTAGAGGGTTCAAATGCGAAGTATCATTTATTGGACCATCCTTCATATTTCTCTCTCCTTCAAATTCCTTGAAAGACAAATGCCTCAACTCTTCTAAATCATCTTCATTTGGGCCTCGATTGACTTTTCTGTAAGTGGCAAGCTCATGAAACCAAAATTCATACAAGTGTTCAAAATTCCCATGGCTACTAAATTCATCAACATGATTTCCTGTAGGAAACAATTCCTTTTTTATTGATCTTAAGGCTTCTAATATTTTTGTATCCTCATTCGAAAAATAAAAATCATTGGAAAACTGGGTTACCAGTTCCTCCCAGTTAGTTGTTTGTCTCTTCATATATTCCTTCAGGTACTAGGCTTGTGGAAATGTCCCTAACGTGTGGATAAACTGGTGCACCGATATTTCTACAGGAAGTCCCACTTCAGTCCATTTGATATAGAAAGTCTAGACATGCTTCTGCGGACTAGTATATCCTTCGCATACAAAAAAATTAACTGAATGTTTCTTTGGAGCAATAAATTAACATAAAAAAGAAGATTTAACTGATTCCCAGTATTGAAGATGAGTACGATGAGATCCCCACCATCTTGATGGTGTTTCTTGGAGGGGAACATCCAACAAATAAATATTTTTCATTTATTCAATATTTAAATAAATTTCGTTGATAAAATTAATAGCAAAGCCTATACCATTAAAAGTAGGAAAATCCCATACCTTAGTACCAATTTAGCAAGCACACCGAAAAATTCCACAATGAATAGAATGAAATTCATTATCTACCTATTGGCAATTGTCCAATGCAACTTTTGAACCAATTTCTGTACTTTGAACGGTTCTCCAGCTAATAAAATCGTCTACTGTAGGATCTATATAGTCGTCTCTTTTTCCCGTAGTGATTTGTTATAACCGATCCAAAATATTAGAGTCTTCCCTGCCATCTACATGTTCTGTAAACCTTGGACCTTGATAAGTATCTAGTGGATGTATAAATCGAACTCCAATCACTTCAAAGGTCATTGTCTCCTGCTTAAGATCAATATAAACGTAGTTCTAAAATTCGTAGTTTATTCCCAACAATGCTGGTTACATATCTTTATCGTCCATGATATTTATAACTTCGGAATCTTGATATGTATTTTAATCCTGCAATATCAAATTCAATATCCTCAATATGTCCAATGGGAAGGATACAATATTGTTTGGCCATGGGTAATTGGATTGGGGAAAACACCAATTTAGGTATTCCCAAAGCCTCCCAAGTCTTTCTTGCAAAAATATTAACATCTGAACCTAAATCCAACATAGAATCCTTAATATGAAATCTTGCAATTTGAGCATCATACGAAATTATCTCCTTGTTCTTATCTTATTTTGGCGGACACATATGGAGTGTCATTCAAGTTGGTTTGTCGAAATTGACCTGTGTGAAATTTCCTCATCCTTAACAACTGTCTCGAGTTTCCTATGCAACTGGCGAGATAATTTCTCATCATTCATAATATGAAAAAATAATTTAAACTATTCCATAACAGGTTGACATGTTTCTTGAGAAAATACAAGACTCCTCATCTATATCCTCTCTTGTTGTTTTCTGTGAGGACTATAGGAAGAAACAAAATGTATACAAATTTCAACTGAATCCCTATAGTATTCTTTCTGCTGATTAGGATTATAGGACCTCTTAGGTGATATAGGTTTTATTATAGCTGGTTGTTCAAAGGTTTCTGTGTTTCCTCCAATCCCTTTTCCTCCTCTAGTAATTATATTGATATTAGGCATCAGAGTTGGTTCAGGCCACCAATGTTTTGCATTGATTATATTTTCTCCTCTTTGCGAATTATGCTCTTCCCACCGAGCTATCAGTTCAGGAAAATCTTCAGTCACGTGTGAATTTACTCTACACTGGGAGCACCAAGGCCTTCTAGGTAACTGATAGTCACAGGAAACATATCCCTCTTAATCACAGTTATAAAAACCGACCATACCTCTTTCTCCAGCGCCCCCCCCTGTTGAACCTCCTCATCCTCGAAGAGATTCATTAATTCTTAACTAGTATGATCAAGGTGATCGGCTAGAGCATCCTATAATGACCCTGGTGAAAATTACATGTAATAAAAATTAATAAAGGATAAATAATAACCACGGTTGATGGGACACTTATTCCAAGTTGAATGGTGGGAAAACATCTAGTGGGTGTTCATTCGGTTTATTATGGCTAGGGAAATTGGCAAAGGAAAATGCAGGGGAATTTGGAAAGGCAAATGGAATCTTTGGCACATTTATTTATGAAAATAATAGAAATTAGGAGAAAAGGAAGGTGAAAGATCACAGGTTGCATGTGAGGAGGAAAATGAAGGAAAATAATGGAAAATGAAGAAATTAGAGGCCTCATCTATAAAAAGGATTAGTTGGTAACCTTTTTTCAGTGCATTTTTGGAACTCTCTCATTATTCTCTCTCTCTCTCTCTCATACTCTTGGACACTTAGAGTATTCTTGGAGCACTCTTGGAGAGTGTGGCATACTTGGATATTTGGAGAAATAAGGCAAAGATCAAGCAGGGAAGAGTAGGATCAGACAACTACAACAGTATTCCTTGTAAGCATTGATTTACATGTGTGATTTCCTTGCTAGATTTGGCATGCATGGTATTGCATGTGTTTTCTTGCTGCCTTGGCATGGGAATTTATAGGTGTGATAGTTTTTTCTACCTAGCCTTTCCATTTGTGGATAGCCATGGTGTTGTGGAGTTCTCATGTTCTTGTTTAGCTGGATAACCGGATGGATTCGAAGCTAAGTGAGGTGGATATCTGAATATTATTATTATGACACAAAACTGGTTTATGTGTTACCTCGGTTTAGGGCCTAGTGATCTAGGTTTGGATTACAGTAAAGCCTGAGAGGTGTTTCCTTGGTTTAAGGCCTAGTGATATAGGACTGGATTGTGGTAAATCCTGAGAGGTGGTTTCCCTTGATTAGGCCTAGGAATCCTTGCCAATGAATGGCAGTATATACGGTAAATCCTAGAGGGCGTTGTCTCAGTTTAGGGCCTAGTGACCCCTGATTCGGATTGTGGGTTACGATAAATCCTAAGAGATAGGAAAATTCCTCACGGTTTAGGCGGAGAGAATCCGGTGATATCCATGGTTGTGTTGGCCTAGTGATTGGGTGTAGATCACGGTAAAGCCAATTATGACATGTTTATTGTGTTGGTCTAGTGATCTGATGTGGATCATGATAAATACATGTTTATATTGATGAGGGTGAGGTGGTTTAGCCTCGGGATTCCCTGGTTGGTTCTTTCGGTTTGAGTCCCACATTCATGCTTGGAATATGGCACGAGGGTCATTAGCTGAAGTAAGATTTTTCTTAGCCAATCTATCGCCAGGTGGAATATGAAAGTCCTATATCCGGTTAGTTTTTACATTCAGTAATGAAGAGATAATTCCTTTGGTATTTGGTATGCAAATGTACTAGTTATTATGTGGATTCTATTGCTGTTGTATCCATGGTATTTCTATTGTTATTATGCTAGTTATAAGCATGTATTTTATCAGTGATTATATATGGCTCTATACATTCTCTTACTTGTAAATGAATGCACAATGTATATATGGTAAAATAGTATTGTAGTTAATGATGTAAGGGAGCAATGATTCTTAGCGATTCTCAGATAAGTATGAGACCCCTATGCTTAAATCTTTCGTTTACGCCTATAGATTCAATGTTTGTGACATGTTTGAAAAAATTAATGTCATGGTTAGGAGGGGTCCAAATGAGTTCTTGTTGATGTGATTACTTTTGTATCATTGTTATAATGTTATTTATTATCACATAAGTTTTCATGAAGTTCTGGGAAGTGATCTGGGATCTAGGCCTAAAATGGTGGCTCAAATCCTGGAGTTACAGGCAAAACATTGAGTAATTGGGGCCTTAGACGCATGCTTGTTGTGTTGTGCCTGTGGCTATAGCCTCCCAGCTTCTACCTTACTGTGTTGTGCCTGTGTCTAAGTCTCAAAGTGGTCAGAAAGTCAGTGTGACCCAGGGGCAAGAGGCCTAGAAGTTTGGGATAGATTCTTGGAGTGTCATTGATGATGTACAAGGTATGTGTGTGTGTTTTTCGTTGGTTCCACTTCCTTAAGGTCATATAGGAGTTTTAATCTCATTATAGTAGCCTCTCGTCACATATTTACCCTAGCTAGCCGGTTTCTTGGGTAGATGTGGGAAGGGGGTGTTACAGAGTGGTATCAGAGCATGGTTCAACCCTTGGACTAGATGGGCGATATCTTGGTCATGCTTTTCTATTGGTTGCATATGTTTTCTCATGCCTATGATGTACGTGTTTGTTGTATCCATGTTTTGTTGGCCATGGTGGCAGTGGTGTCACCATGGAAGGGCTGATGGTGTTGTTTTCAGCATGTTGTCATGAGTGTATGACTGGTTATGTATTGTTCATTCTTGTGTATTGTTCATGCACACTTGCTTACATATTGTTACATACTGTACATGCATTGCTTGTTTTATGTTTGGTTACATGTTGTTCACGCTTGTGTCCATGTAAGTTGGTCATAGTTTGGTGTTATCTGTGTATGCTTGCTTGTGTGATGACATATGTTGAACATGCATTGGTCGTTCATGACTGGTTATACATGTCAAGTGAGTGAATATGGTCAAGTTTGCAATGGTTTGATTGAGGTTGTTATGCATAAGGTCATTGCATGCAACTAGGTCATCATGATGATATTGGTATGATACGATGTTAATGTGTTGACTAAGATAGAGTAGGAGATGCAAATCATTAAAGTGAAAATAGACTTTGGGGTAAGAGCAGGTCATCATACAAGTTTGTATGCTTGGCATGCAGGGATGTGATTCATGGTTGTTGTAAGCATTAGGGTTACTTATATGTTTGTCATTCTATTATTATTATGGTAACATGAGTGATAAATGCTAGTTGATCATTGTAGTCATATGCATTATGTTTATGTGTATGCCTTTCATTCTATTTTTTTTATGGTTACATTCATGATAGGTGTTAATTAATTAGTGTGATGATATGTAGATGCATTGGTTAGTCAAGCATGGTATTAAATTGATGATTATGTTATATGTTAACTTGTTGTTGTTATATGCCAGTAACTTGATGATTATGATTATAACATTAATATATTGATGTTATATGTATTATTCTAATTTGGATTGGCCAATGCAAATGGTTAGGGTTATGATATTTAGGTACGAGTCGACCTAATTATGATAGTGTGTTGTATTATGTCTAGACTGACTGTGTTTGTATGATTGTATACATGAATGAAATTTGATTATGGGTTTATGATGTGAACATGTTAGTTAGATATTGCTACGGATATGATGATATTATTTATGATTGGGCTAATATGTTGTGATTATATCGTGCTAATCTAGATTGATTGTGTAAACAAGATAATCTCCCCTAAGATACATTAAGGTGTGAGTTTTGTTATTTTGTATACTTGGTTCTTGACTATTTTGAGTGTTTTATTATGTCATCTAGTTGATCTATTTAGCATGGTATGTTTGCAAGTTGTTTGAATGTTTAATTAATTGCATGATATATGTTTATGTTAAATTTCAAGAAGAAATGGTCTTGTTTAAGATGGTTGAACTAACAAATATGTGTTGGGACATATGATATGTACTTGAGTTTAAGTAGGTGATAATTGTAGCATTATGTATTATGAACGATGAATGCAATTTGACTGCGGATTATGACATAGTTGTTAGCCTTGGTAAATGTTGATTTCGAATTGATAGATATGTTGTCTTGATGTTGATACATATGGCTAACATATGTGTGTTTAGTTAAAAGGCAGGATGGTTGGCACAACGAGGTAAGGTAAATAGCTTGTTGTTATGTTTATTTATGCATTAAAAATTATGCGATTATTGTAGTATGATGTAGGGACTGCATGGCAAAGGAGGCCACCATGATCTTGGAGAAGGCTCGGGTTGAGCTTTCCATTGGAAGATTTGGGAACCCATAGGGAATTGAGTCATGGTGTGTGTTTCTAGTCTTGTGCTTTTGGTATATTGTGATTGTTGCACTTGATTTGTGGTCTTGATTACATCTAGTGAATTTCCATGCCACTTTGTTAAGGTGTCGTATTGATTTTGGTTTTTCATGGTCTTCCTCTTGTCTGTTCTTATTCTTGCATTTTATATTTTGAGTTTCTTGGGAATTGTTTTGGGAAAAAGGAAAGTTGATGGAGCTCAGGAGAGCTGAATGAAACCCGATAGGTAATGTAAGACCCAAATGGAGCTCAGTGCATGGGTAAGTGCAAAAAAAGGTAATAATATGACAACCGGTTGGACTGGTTAGGTCCATTGAGGTAAATGGATGGTGGCAGAACAGTCGTGAGAAAGGCAACACGGAAGGTAAAGTGAATGGATTTGAGGTATTAAATTCCTTGGATATGTTGGGAACTGTTTCTCTTAGCCTTGTGCATGAATAAAGAAAGTTCTCTTAGCATAGACATTATGATATCTAGAAATTGTGTTGTGATCATGATTATGTCGATGCTTATATATGTATGCATGTATGTATGTATGTTGTGTCTGACAGGGTCATCATGGATCATGATTGTTTAATGCTAATGTTCATATGTATATATGTGTGTATGTATGTTGTTGTCTGATATTATAATGATTTTTCTATGCTAATGATTATATATTGTATGTATCTATGTATCTATGTCACTGTATAACAAGACTTTCAAGGATCATTCTTGTGGAGGAATGATTTCTTATTCATGCGAATAGCATGAAGAGGTTCTTCGCCTTATGAGGAATCAAGTGGGAAGAGTAACTCTGAAAAATATATGAGGTTAGTATCGTGTGGACATGAATTGATATTATATGCTTGTACTATGCCTATTTTTATGTTATGGTGGGTAATGTTGAGGGGTACATTAATGAAGTGAAAGTAGTGTGATCTGCAACATGCTAGCATAAGCATAGATAGTAGAAAGACACTAGAAGCAAGGTTGACTGTGGGGTCAGTGTGTGGTATATGGATGTGCAGTGTTGCTGTTGTATATATGTTGTGCATGTTGTGTATTTAGTGAGTGTACCTATGGTGATGTGTAATTTTGCATATGTAGTATTGTGTATATACGGTGTTGTATGTATATTTCATATGCAGTGCTAGGTATATATGGTGTTGTGCGCATGTTGGATATGCGGTGTTGTGTACATATGGTGCTATTTACATGTTGGATATGAAGTGCTATGAACATATGGTGTTGTGTGCGTGATGTACATATGGTGCTATGTACATTTGGTGGTGTGTGCATGATTGTACATGAGGTGTTGTGTGCATGTGGTGCTGTGTACGTGTTGTACATGTGGTGTTGTGTTCAGGTGGTGCCGTGTACATGTCGTGCATGTGGCGTTGTGTACATGTGGTGTCGTGTACATGTCGTGCATGTGGTGTTGTGTACATGTGGTATTGTGTACACATTGTATAGGTGGTGCGGTGTACATTTGGAATTGTGTACACGTTGTGCAAGTGGTGCCATGTACATTGATGTTGTGCACATGTTGTGTAGGTAGTTGATCCGGATTTATGTAGGAACGCAATAGAATACATAAATAACCATAAACATAGAAATACAATGGAAATAAGGCTTCATTTCATTAATGTCAAATCACAGAAATATGCTTACAAACATAATGGAAATAAAATAGCTAAGGTGCTGGTAGCGAATCTCTGAGAAGAGATGTGGTAGATACAGACCTCTGAACTATGTTACAATGAGGCTCGAGGGCCTATTTATTATGGAGAAACAATGGAGAACTCTAAACGTCCAAAAACCTAACCCTAGGAGATGAAGCGCCAAAAATACGGGCCCCGTTTGGGTAAATTGGTGTTTCAACTTCTTGGGGACGTAACTTCGGCATACTATCTCCGTTTGGGGCTTCAAAATGGCTCCGGAAGTTCAGGACCCGAAAAAATACTAAAAATAGTAAGTTGTGAAAAAAACTGAAAGAGACAATGGTGGGGCCCCAAGTGGAATAGGCGGGTGGCCACTAATATCCACCTGGATCATTCCTCCCCCCTTAGGAAGAAATGGTCCCCATTGCGTTGAGTTCCTCCATGAGATGAGGATGTTGAACTTGGTCCCTGGTGAACCACTTGCCTTGGTGCAGGAGTTGGCCAGCTTTGAAAACCCTATATAGTTGGATCTTCTGTCGACGAGTGTTCTTGATTTGCATGTCCATGATACAGTCTGTGGTGGCCTGTTCCATGCAGTCTGGGTTTAACTCTTTTGGTGTGAGTTCTTCCATAATGTCAGAGGTGTCCACTAGAGGTGGGAAGTAGGGAGGAAATCGGTCTACATTGAATACTAGGTGCAGAACAAGGAATGGTGGAATACTGAGCTCGAAGGAATTGTTCCCTACAGCCTTGGTGATGGTGTACGACCCATATCGGAGCGGGTGAATCTTGCGGTGGGGTCCAGTGAGGCACTCCTTCTACAAATGTAGCCACAATTTTTCGCCCACCTGGAAGTTGTGTGGCACCCGATGTTGATCATGTCGTTGCTTGTACTTAGCATTGGCTCTGTCCAATATGTCATGAACCTATTGGCGGATGTGCTAAATGCACTCGATGAAGTTGTTTACTTTGTCAGCTTCAGACTAGACATGTGCCGAATCGGCCTGAGTAGCTCCAAATGGCATGGCTACGTCAATGGGACATAATGGCTGGAATCCCAAGCCCATCTGAAAGGGGCTATGGCCGGTTGAGCTGTGGAGAGCCCGGTTATAACTGTGTTGTACATAGGGAAGGATCTCATCCCATGTGCGTGGATGATTTGAATTGTACATGCGCAGAATGTGTACAATCATCCTGTTGACGACCTCTGTTTGGCCATCAGTTTGGGGATGGAAAGCTATGGACTTGGTGAGCTTGGTGTCCAACATTGACCAAAGGCTAGACCAAAATGTGCTGAGGAACCTGCTATTGCGATCTGATATGATAGACTATGGGATCCCAAAGTGCACCCAAACTCGTTCAAAGAAGAGTTTAACAGTGGCTTCTACTGTGATATTCTTCTTGCAGGCCGCCATAATGGCCATATTTGAGAATTTGTCGATGACCACGAAAACACAATCATTTCTATGCTTAGTAGAAGGAAGGCCTGACATGTAATCCATGGAGATGGATTCCCAAGGTTGACTAGGGGTAGGTAGCGGTGTATAGAGCCCTTGCTTCTTGATGGTCAGTTTGGCAATGGCACAAGCAATGCAGGATCTGATGTACTTCTCAACATCCTGTCGAAGGTTCGGCTAATAGAAATACTTCTGCAGTACTGCCACTGTTTTCTCGACCCCAAAATGCCCAACGACTTGACTGTAGTGCGCTTCCCATATCATCTTGGCATGATTTCTTGAAGGAACAAAAAGGTGTCCCAGGTGACATAATAGTGCATCTTGGAGGTGAAAATTTGGAACTTGCATACCCCCCAAGAGTGCCTTGTATGTGTAGCTGAATTTTGGATCTCTCTTGTAGAGAAGCGGCCAATCAGAAGTCTCATGCCCACAAGAGTTGAGAACGGTGGTTATGGCCACGATCGGTGGTCAGTTGAGGCAGTCTACAACATTATTGGTGCTACCCTTCTTGTGCTTGATGTTCAAATGAAATTGTTGCAGATATGTGGACCACTTCTGATGGCGATCATTCTGCAACTTTCCTTGTGTCTGTATGAACTGCAGGGGTCGGTGGTCTATGTGGATGATTGTCTCCTTCCCCAAAATGTAATGCTGCCATTGTCGAAAAGCCTTCACAATGGAATACATTTATTTGTCATAAGTGGGATACTTTCGAACTGTGTCGGACAATGTCTCACTGTGATATGCCACTGGATGCCCCTGTTGAGTAAGAACTGCCCTAATAGCATAGTCAGAGGCATTTGTCTCGATCTCAAATGGTTGTTTCAAGTCTGGTAATGTGATCACTGGGGCAGAACAGAGGCGGTGTTTCAATTCTATGAACGCCTTCTGTTGAGATTCCGACCAACAGAATTTTGCTTTCGCTCCTCCCTTGGTGACTTGACTCAAGGGCCAAGTGTTGGCAGATAAATCCGTCTTGCGGACAAGACCGATCTCCCTAGTACTAAAAGTATCTAGCAACAAACAGCCAAATAGACTAATCTTTCCCTAAGCATATATGATCTATGAAAAGCTCTATAGAGGTGTTAAGGACTTACCGTTTGTCTAGTGCTTGTCCCTCGCGCGCTTGAAGGAGTTTTCCTCGTAAACCTGCAGTCACAAACAAGCAAAATATTACGTAGCACCTGTATAGAAATCATCATAAACCATGCTTATCATAGTGATCAAGGAATCTATGAAATAAACCATTGATTGAAGGCTTATTGAGAAAAATGAGTATATTTGTATTAATTTCGAAAGAAGAAAATCCTTACAACCTGAGCCTTGATGTTGCACAGGACTTTCCGGGGTCCGAAGCAGGAATCTCCTTTAGTTTGATAAGCTATGCACTCCTCCAACCAAGACTAATAGAGGTATGTAATCTCTCCTCTAAAAAGTCTTAATCAACTGAGTCTGAATCTCAACAGCACTTAACTTTAAATATTCTAAAGCTTCAACTCCCTTTGAGGCTACCCAATGCCTCTTTTTATAGTAGAATAGAGGAGGTTTCTTGTTCCAACTATGAAGGGATAGAATCCTCCTTCAAAGGGATAAGCTCCCCACATCAAGGGGTTAGCTCCATAAGGTAAGGGATACATGCACCTCATAAGAGCGGTTCTATCACCGCAAGATATTTTCTGGAAGCTTCTAGAATTCACTTTTATTGAGCTTTTTGGAAATTACTTGCGCCTTTTTTATCTTACAGGGGTCCACACTTTTAACACAATTAAAGTGCGTTTAGGTACGCAAGAGAGCTGAACATTAGGTGCGGGACCACAAGCAAGATAGAGAGAAAGTGTGACACCAAAGTTTAGGAGATTTTTAGGAACTTTTCTCTGATTTTCAAGGCTTGACATGAGGAAATGATATGTTAGACTTGCAAAGGGAGGAGTATGAGTAATAATGAGCTCATACAGTTAGCAGAATGTCAGGATGACAATTTTCAGTGTAACAGATTGCCCCCTAAAGTGAAAAGTCTGGAATAGATGATACCGAAGTCTGTCATATATGAAGAGTGCAGTACTTTATCATTTCAAGGATCATCCTGTGGTCACCCCGGTCGGAACCTGTAAAAAAATTCAATGCAAAATATATATATATATATATATATATATCATCGCTGAGGTAGGCATTCCCATACTTAGATCAAAACTTAACTAATTCAAATTGTTCTGATACAGGAATGATTTTGAGTACATCACAGTATAGACATGTGTAGACACAGTATGGATGCAGCCATCTGTTTGTAAATAGTCTACTGTAAGATAACAAAATTCCTCGCAGCCTGGATGGTAGAAACTAGATCCAGGGTCTTGATTTCCGCATCTTGAACTAGTACGATTCTATCCATGTGAATGAATGTGTCGAAGTCGAACATGGTAGAAACCACTTGATTACCAGTCAATGATGTAAACTGTTAACAAGTGTGAGAGTAACCCCAGTAATGTCAATGGCTCTCAAAGTACCCAGTACAATCCATGAAATGTGAATGAATGAGCTGAAGTCGAACATGTTACGGAATCATTCGATCGAAGGTCAATGATGCAACCTGTCGTCGAATGCGAGAAACCTGCCATTAAGGCATGCAGATTTCAAGCTACTGACGATTTCTAGATCAACTTCCTAGATAATGAGTTGTCATCGATAGAAAGTGATCCGTTGTAGGCAAGCCCACAACACGAAATCATAGATCAAGTTTTTAAAATATACTGGCAAGGACTGACTCAGGGATTGTAAAAAATGGATGACAGATATTTTGCAGATGTGTGGTTTATTTGAACTGTCCTCTTGAACACATAACGACACTGCAGCTGGCTTGGTGGCAATTGGCCCATAGCTAATACCCAGAAACCGGATGAAGACTTTCAAATGAGGTTTGATTAACTGTTAGGCAAAGGATTTTCCAACCCAGGTGATCGAAAGTGTCGTGTTCAAGAGTGGTTAATTGGATTTTCGAAAAATCAAAATATAACAAACAAGTCCATTTTTCTCTCTTTTCCCCCACCATTTCTGGCAAGTACCTCTTTATTTTTGACAATCTTGAGGAGGATAACATTTGCTTGTTTATAAGCTCATCCTTCGGATGAGTCCAACTTAGTTTAAGATTCGAACCCTAAGAAGGAGTGGTCCGTTCTTGTTGAAAATTAAACAGGTCCTTTACTGTTAAATTTTAACGAGTCCAGTATAGGAGAAACTCGGTGTTTTTCAATTTTAGGGAGTCAGAAGAAAAAACTTAAGAAAACTCCGTGGGTGTACTTTTTCGTAAGTTTAGTCTCTCGAGCCCGAAAAAGGATAAAATAATGCGGGAGAGAACTCTATTGACTGTAATTAGTCAACATATATTTTTTTCATAAATAGTCCATTTCAGTCCGTAAAAGGGGTAAACTTATACTGAAGGGACGATTATTAATTTACTTTAACGAGTTTGAACAATCAAGTACTCGACAATATTTTCATGTTTAGAGAGTCTGAAAAGGGCTTAAAAGAGAACTCCAATGTTTCGCTTTTTCGTAAAATTTTGAAAGAGTCCGAAAAAGTGATAAAAGTATGCTCTTTGTTGAAAAATGATCAATTCTCCTGATAAATCCAATTTCTGCACAAAAAATTGAAACATTACACATATCTATTTAAATAAGTAAAAATTCTTTCAAAATACCCTTTTTAAAGTGAAAAATAAACAAATTAAAATTCATCTATTCGAAAAAACTTATAAAAAGGACTTTTCAACTTCATTTTTACCGTTCAAGTTCAGAGTGAAAAGTAGAAGCTTTTGGGTAAAAAATTTCCTGTGAAGATTCCGGAAGACCGTCCGACGAAATCGAGAACCGTCAGCCCCAGGTAATCCACAACCTCTTAATCTTGCTTTTCATCTGTTTACAATTCTTTTTAGGATTTAGTTTTCATTTTTTTAAGGGAAAAATATGTTTAAGAAATCGCCCGCGGGGGTCCGCAGGCACAACACACAGAACCTGCCGACCCCGACCTTTTTCTATGTAGAAAAAGGTTGTGGGTCCGCACTTTTTATATAGAACGCGTGCGTTCCTACGCACTGTGTACGAAATAAAAGTGCGGTGCCTGTGCAATTGAATTTCAAAATCAAAATTTTCATTTCCTGCCCAAAAAGTTTCAAATTAGATTGTTCTAACTTATCTTTTTATGCATTGTAGGATTAGAAAGATGTTGATTTGGAGAGAATGTGAGCACGAGGATGTGGATGACGCCACGATGCTCCATTTTCCCACAATGCAGGCTTTAAGAGCATGCAGTTTGTATAAATTTTGGGCCATTGAGGGCATGAGGGTACAGGTAGACCTCCTGACATGGCTGGTAAATAGGTGGAATGTGTAGGACCAGTGTTTCATTATTGGCGGCCACCGGCTCAAAATTGAGCTGGAGGATATTTATTTTCTGACTGGTTTGTCCAAGAGGGGCGAACGACTTTCCTTGTTTGGGACTAGGCCAGGTGGCCAAACTGTCGCTAGTCTTCAACAAGAGTTCTGTAATGATGAAGCAAACCCCAAGGACAAATGGATTGATATAAAAACTATCATCCGTCCCGAGCTGAAATTAATTGCGTTTAATGTTAGCAGACTGTGTGGGAGTGCCGCACTACAACTGGTTCGCAGATACGTATTGCTGTGGACTGTTTTCAAGACACCATTTTCAACTAGTGCGAAGCTGTGTTGGCCAATGTAAAAGGCCAACTGACTAGAGAAAAAAATGGAAAACTAAATAACTTTGGATATGGATCCATCGTGGTCACTTTTTCTCTAGAGAGGGTACCCATGCTAGCTCCGCAAATTATTCCTATTGATGCTGGTCGACCCCGAGAACCTAGGATGGTTCGTTGGGTTGCATTGATGGCCCATCACGGTATTGAGGGCGTTGAGATTGTTCGATTTCCTCCATATTTCCGTTGGCTGGACCGCCAAATTTTTGTCATCGAGGACTTTCCATACGCTGGGATAGATTTCCGCGGCGACTGGGAGATGACTCTCCCAATAGGGGAACAGTGGGATGAATCAGGTAAAATCATTTCAACGAATTCTAAGTTAAATTTTTTTTTATTTTTTTATCGTCTTGTCAATTAATAACTAAAAAGTTTTTATGAATGCAGATGTGGGTCCACGGCGACCAGCCCATCTCCAACCCTATGACAGAAAATAACCAGTTCCAGCCGCACCAGCCCCAGTAGGCCAATCAGCGGAAATTTGTCTGATTTAGAGCATCATCTAGAGCGTCTGACTCTAGACATTCCAGAGACAGACATAGATGAGATCCCACTCAGATTTCAGAGATACGTGATTGGTGTTCCAGGACCTTTTAGAAGGTTCCTGTGTAGGGTGGCTCGGGCAGTGGTTTCTTATCGTGATCACCATTAGTGATGGGATGATTGTGTTGTAGACTCATATTTTTGACTTTTTGTGTTATCATTTTGCCGATCATAAGGTTTTTCCAACCTATGATCGAAGACGATGTATATTTTTTGAAAAACATTCTATACTATGATATATCACTATTGACCAACTATCTGTGTTCATATTATGGATGTTGTTCATTTTACTGTTTTGATCATTGCAAATGTCGATTTATCATACTAGAAGCAACTGCGTCTGCTAATGTATTTAAATGTCTTGGAATATGTTGATATTCAATGTAATCGAATTCACGTTCCAAGAGACGAACTCTTAAAAATAACTGTAATAACACTAGATTTCTAATGGCATAAACTCGGTTCAATTGTAATACAACAAGTTCAGAATCCAACCTAACAATCAAACTTTGAATTCCAAATGATATGGATTCAGATAATAACTCAATCACTGCACTATACTCGACAATTTTATTCGTTGTTTGACCAAGGCTTACCCCATGCATGGATACTAACTCATCAGAGGGTGAATAGATAACCCAAGCTGCGGAAGAAATGTTCCGTGTACTACGACAAGCACCATCAGCAAAACCAATGTAGGTTTGAATAGACGTCGACATCTGCAATATCAAGAGTAAAACTCAGATAAGTAGGAATAATGATAAAAACACACTTCTAAACTAAGCACGCTTTTCTAATCTAGAACTCACCAGCAGTAAAGAAATCTAATCTAATAAAAAATCTCCATACCAAGTTTTAAGCATAGTATAGCTTTAGATAAAGTCCATTTCTGGGTTTATCTAAAGGGACACCATCAAAATCTATCAGCTCATAGGCCCCTTTAGCTAGCTTTCGCTTGACAATGAAAGGGCCATGCCACATGGGCACGAATTTCCCAGCTCCTAGCTTATCGTTGGCTTGATCATAAACTAAGACTAGGTCTCCTTCTGAAAAATTTCGAGGGGTAACACTTCTATCATACTGAGCTTTTATTCGTTTAACATGAGCCTTGTTTGCTATTGCAGCATTTCGTCAATTCTCATCCAGCTGAGCTAAGTATAAGAAACGTTTCTCCTCCTCAGATGTAGTTGGGAGTAATTCTATGGCTAATTTCAGTGACGGAATTTCGCATTCAATCGGCAAAACAACTTCCAGACCGTAAACGAGTTGAAAGAGAGTGAAACCAGTTGATGTTTTTACTGAGGTTCGATATGCCCAAAGTGATGAAAACAACATGGAATGCCAATTCATTTTGTGAATACCAATAATTCATCTAATCATGGTGACTAAAACTTCATTTATAGCTTCGACCAGACCATTGGCTTGTGGATAATATGGAGTGGAACTATCGTGGCGCAGGCCAAGTTGATCTGTCAGTTCAGTCATCATGACATTTCGAAAATGACTTCCATGATCTGTAATAATGGCTTGAGGAACACTGAACCTAGCAATTATGTGATTAAATACGAAATTTGCAGCAGTCTTGCCATCAACCGAAAATGTAGGCATCGCCTCGGCCCATTTAGTAAAATAATCCATTGCTAAGATAATATATGCATGCCCCCCAGCCGAGTGAGGGTTACATGTAATAAAATCGATACCCCATTTCGCGAAAGGACCAACAGCAATTATGGGATGAAGAGAAGTGGGTGGCGCGTGCATCTTACGATAAAAAAGTTGACAATTGTGGCATTTTCGGACTGCATAAATACAATCTTTGAATAACAACAACCAGAAATAGCCAGCGCGTAATATATTTTGGGTTGTGGCATACCCAGACATATGACCGCCACATGCTCCAGAATGGCAGTCATTTAATACCTTTTCAGCTTCTTCATGAACAAGACAGCGTCTGAAAACAGAATCCGCTCCACGACGATAGAGTGTTTCACCGATAATATTATACTGTTGGGATTGGAAGCATATTTTCCTTCGCTGAGATTGTGAAATTTTAGGCCGAAAAGATTGGGTTTGGAGATAAACAATAATATCATCATACCATGGATCGAGAGTACTAATAAGAAATAGAGATTCGTCCATAATGGGCTCTTCTGCCACAGTTTCAGTATCAGTAGAGGGAAAATCACACATCAGTTCCGCAAATAACAAAGATTTCTTTGCCTTGGATTTCTCAAACTCCAAGTCAAATTCCTGCAGGATAACTATCCATTTGGAATGCTTGCCCCCTAGCAATTGTTTGGTTAAAATAGACATCATAGGGTTGCAATCAGAAATGAATGTGGTTTTACGTAACAATATGTAGTGCCTAAATCTTTGGACAGCTTGGACAACTTCCAATGCCAATTTCTCCACATGTGTATACTTGATCTCGGTCGGATGCAGATTCCGACTAAGATAGTAAATCACATGTTCAGTATGAGGTTCATCTTCCTGAACTAACACCATCCCAATGGTGGAATGAGAAGCAACGAGATACAAAATGTAATCCTGATTGTAGTTGGGAGGATGCAATAACGGTGCATGGGTTAACGCGTGTTTAAGTGCATCGAAAGATCGATCAACGATCTCATCCCAAAATAATGGAATATTCTGTTTCAACAACCGGGTGAAACCCTTTGTAAGCTCGACATAGTTAGGAATGAACCGACATAAAAAGTTTTCTTTCCCCTGCAAACTTTGGAGTTGGCGTAAAGTCGAAGGAGGAGGTAATTTAACAATAGCTTCAACCTTCGACGGATCGACGCGAATGCCTGATTTCGAAACAACAAAGCCCAGTAAACAACCCGACTCTACAAAAAAAACACATTTGTGTGGATTCAACCTAATTTTATAATGCCAATACCTCATAAAGATAGCTCGTAAGTGTGTGAGATGGTCGGCCCTGTGTGATGAATGAGCTGGTAAATCATCGAGATACGGCTGCACAATATGCTTAATGTCATGAAACGCATAAGACATTGCCCTTTGAAAAGTTTCTCCAACATTCTTCAATCCAAAAGGTAGCTTGCGATAAGAAAACGTCCCCCATGGACAAATAAAATCTGTTTTTGGCTGATCAACAGGGAGTATGTTTATTTGATTATACCCGAAAAAGCCATCCATAAAGGAAAACATTTCTCTACCGGCACAATCATCAATTATTTGATCGATATAGGGAGTTGGATAATTGTCTTTGGGACAAGCTCGATTAATATCCCTAAAATCGATACATACTCGTATCGTTCCTTATTTTTTAGTCACAGGAACAATATTTGATACCCAATCCATTAAGGGAATTGGATAAATGAAACCTGCACGCAGTAATTTTTCAACTTCTGCTTTAATAGCAGCAGCTTTTCTTGGATGTATCTGACGTAAACGTTGACGAATAGTTTTGGCATCCGGGTAAGTCTTGATTTCATGTACGACGATTGACGGATCAATTCCTGGCATTTCTTCATAGGACTAGGCAAACACATCACAAAATTCTTGAAATAGGGCTTTATAAGTTTTAATTTCATCTTCAGAACAACAAGCACCTATATGAATGTTTTCAATTATTCCTGGTTTTACTGAAATGTCAATTGGAACCGTTCGAGAAATATTTTCCAAATTTAACTCAGAATCAGGATTTTGCAATGGATTCTGGGGTTCTTTGACATATTCAACGGTAAAAATTGAAGCGAAATAATCTTCAAAATGATCTAGTTCAGGTAATAACGAAGATCAGTGATGCAGATCTTCCCATGGTAAATCATCAACGGACAAAAATTCACGAATGTGCTCATCAGTATGAACAACATCAGTAAATGTTGTTGTGGCTAAACTGGATATAGGAAGTGATTCCTCACGGATCCCATTCATTGGATCATTTTCTGTTGAAGAGGGGTCGGAAAGTGACTGTACATCCTGGTATACAAGTTCAAATGGACTCAAAGGCATCATGCCATCAATTGAATCTAACTCGGAATCAGAAGGTATGATCCAAGGATCATCAAAAATAATAGTATTTGACGAAATCATGTGAATAGTTGCAACAACAGGTGATACATTAGGAGGAGGAAAGGAAAAATTTCCTAGCAAACCAGAATCTTTAACCAATCGTACTCCAACATCCTTATAAGGGATAGCCGCTTTACCAATGTGCTAGATTGTTTCTGTAGAGGCTGGGTTGGAAGAGAAATACGTTAACTGATCTATTGTGATGATCTTTCCTTGATGTGGAAATTTTATGAGTCGAAAGATCGAAGAAACAACAGTAGTCATAGCATAAGACCAACTGCGACCCAGGAGAAGGTTGTAATCTATAGGGGCATCAACCACTTCCACATCTAGATTTACGGTTTTACCTTCGACCCCTATGGGTAAATCCTGCAAAATACCAAAAGGGTGGAAACCTTGACCATCAAAAGCCTTAAGAATTGTCGGAGATTGGTTGAGTGTAGGAGAACCAAGCTATTTTCAACACTGAATCGACATAATACACGTTGAAGCCCCCTCATCAATCACAGTCCGAAAGATTGGTCTGTTTTTGACTAACACTGGTATCTGGAAAGCCATTTGATGAGGAAGACGAGGTGTACTATTTTCTAAATTGAAGATTATAAGATTAGAATCCTGTACATCTACAGCTCCTATAGCAGACAAAAGCAATTTACGTTGTGCTGGGCATGATTGCAGCACTTCCAAAGCAGACATTGCTGAAGGGGAAATAGCTAAGTCTTCAACAATGTTGTAATTCTGAGCAGCTCTCGCATGTGGATTGAAAGCTGATTTGCGAAGAACACCTTTAGCAGGCAGTTTGATTATTAAGTCTGGATTTTGTTTCTCGATCTGTAGCAGACCAGAAACAGGAGGAGGCGTAGTTGATGCATTTGCATTAGAAGATTTTTCTTCTTTACCATCAACATGACTCTTAGTACCATAATCTTACGATCGCGTCGCAATCCTTACATGAGACATCATCAAAATAGGTTCTTCTGCAGCAGTCGAAGTAGAACCAACCATCTTGCTATCTTGAGTCAGAAAAGGATCCTTCAAGACAGCAGGTTGTTGCGAACCTTTAACGAATTTTGCAACCTCTGCTCGATGTGGGCATTCCTTAGTGAAGTGATCCTCGTCACAAATGTAACAAGGGTAACGAGGTTTGTGCTTTTCGTCATTAGATTCATTTTTATCATTTTTCTCTTTCGAATTCTTTTTATTTTTATTCTTCCCTTTATTTTTACCTTCGGATTTAGATTTAGTCGTAGATGTCTCTACGACATGAATGTTGGTAGAAATTTCAGGGGAAGATTCTCCTTTCGAGGAATCTAGTAAAGTTATAATAGGAGAAGAATTCTTTGAAGATTTATTCTTACTTTTCATATTGACTGTACCAATCATACCATCAGCGGCATGAGACCCTGAAGGAGCAGCAGCTATTTGACCTTTTCTTGGAAGGTCAGGGATTTTTTCGTGTAAAGTACCTGACTGTGTGTAAACGAGGTCAAGGTACTGAGCTTGAGCAATCACTTGCTCTTCAGTAACAACACCATCTTTAGCTACATCTTCAGTAATCTTGGGTAACAACGATTTAAAAAACCATTCTGCCAAAATTTGATCCAGAATATAAACTTTCACCAAACGTCTTCTACATCGCCATTCATGAATATGATCAGAAACATACGTAGACGTGGATTGTTTTAGTGAAGTTTACAATTCCGTGCCATTGTCGTATCTGACAGGCAACTGAAAATGAGTCAAGAAGGAAGTTGCTAACTGACTAAAGTTATGAAACGAGCCTCGTGGTAACTCAATGTACCATTTGGCTACTAGACCAATAAGAGTTCTTTGGAAAAGACGTAAGCGAATTGAATCATCAATGATTGAATTAGATGCACACCAGAGGTGATAAGTCATGACGTGATTTGATGGATCCTCTCCTAACTTACCTTCAAATTTGGGTATATCACTGGGAAACTTATGCGGCATTGGCGGCCAGTACGGATAATAGAAAATCGGATCATTCGTAAGGCGCGTCAAATCAGGTAAATCCAAAGTTGCAATAAATGGTAACTGGCGGTTAGGGTCACGAAAACCTTGAGTATCCAAAGTAGTTCCAGGGGGTGGATACCCAGGATAACTAGGAATTGGATTTGCGTTAGGAATCGTGTAACCTCCTGGAAAACCAGGATTAACCGGACCAAACTGGGGTTGTTGAGGTTGTTGATAAGTATAGCCAGGGTATGGTTGATACTGATAACTTGGATTTTTTGAACTGGGACCATATTGAGGATATACCTGGTACGGTTGATACGTGAATTATGGTTGACTTGTGACAACTGTACTTGTACCGGCTTGTCCTGCAGGCATTTGAACTGAAGTCTGAACTGAAGATCCTGACTGGGGTACAGAGACTTGAGGGATTTGCACGGATACAGGGGTAGCCGAACTCAGAGTTACAGATACTCCAGAAATAGGTGTTACAGGTTGAACAGACGTTGCAGTAGTTTGAGGCGGAGTCTGAGGTGAACTAGGCCCAGCCTGCTGAACAGAACTAGGTGCAGAAGTTTGAATAGTTGGCTGGACAGGTTGCGGGGTTAAACCAGAAACCAAAGGCTGTCCAGGTTGATAAGGCAGTTGCACGTTAGGCTGCATAGGCTGTTGATACTGGGATGGATCCCACACCATATTCATTCCAGGGTACTGTCTCGCTGAAGGTTAAACGTAAGGACCATAACCTGGTTGAACGTAGGGTTGATAAGCAAGTGGTAAATTTCCGGCTCCTTGAACAGATGACTGACCAGAAGGTTGTTGGTAACCTTGAATTGGGTACTGACCTTGAGGTTGATAACCCTGAGGCGCGTACTGAAGCTGGGGTTGATAAGGACCCTGAGGAGCATATTGAGCTTGGGGTTGACCCTGGGGTGTGTACTGTCCTGAAGGTTGATATCCTTGAGGTATGTACTGCCCTTGGGGTTGTCCCCCAAAATAATATGATTCCACAGTTTGTCCTGGGAAAAAGCTACCTTGAGGTTGACCCCCAGGTGGTAACTGACTTCCTGAATGTTGCCCCCCAGGCGGTAACTGACTACCTTGAGGTTTCCCCCCAGGCAGTAACGGATTTCCCTGAGATTGCCCTCAAGGCAGTAACTGACTGCCTTGAGGTTGCGGATTCGGAACATTACCAGACATCATAAAAATTTGCTCTACATTTAACGTTTCAGTTTTAATTCCACTTAAACCAGATGATAACACTTGTTCTATTGGTTGAGGAGCTGCTCTGGAGAAAGTACCAGACAGAGCCTGATATCCCGAAGGAACAGAAGGACCACCATGTAAAAATGTTTCCGGTGTCTGGGAAAACATGGATGACTCTCCTGCCATAATGGATGACGGATAGTAACCTCTGGGTGTTGGATGAAATGGAACTCGAGGTGGAGAAAAAGCAAGACCCGGATTCTCTAAAAATTTTGTTAAGGATAAGTACCAAGCAGTAGTTCGAATAGGGCTGTAGAAAATTGATTCACGTTCCCTAAGATTTAACGACTGAGGGGAATTGGGAAGAGATAACTCTTCGTCTGGATTAGTAAGTTCATCAATAGAAATTAGTCCAGATGGAAGATCGTCAGTGACAATATTTCTTAACCTAGGTGAACCAGGATCGCTAGAAGTTGGTGAAATAAATCCCAAGGATGTTTCCAAAACAAAAGGTTCAGTTTCAGGTTCAGAGATTTCATGTTCATCGGCCAGTTCACTAGTAGGAGAAATACTATTAGTAACTTCAGAAACTGAAATCGTCTCTTGAATGTGTTCTGTTATGGGTGTTTGATAATCAGGATGAACCACTATGGATGAAGTTCCAACTTATGTTGATTTAATCCTACTGCTACTAGACGATACTAGAGCATGAAGCCCTTCAAGCTGACTTGGTGTATATTCAGGGGGTTTCCCTTGTAGTCTCTGGGATTGTCTTGGAAATTCCGCCACGATTAAATATTTAACTAATAACACGCAAACAAAGAAAATTTCAATGAAAACACCTAAAGCCTCTAAAAAACAAACAGTTGAATCACACGCTTAAAAATCTAGGAGTTTAAACCACACACAAACAGTAACTTCCCGTACTAAAAACACTAGTTTGTGATGAAATCCAACTTAGTAGAAATTTAATACAGAAAGGGCGGTTGGAACAGTTACCCCGACAATCTGCTTAATGAAACAGACTAGCACAAGTTTCCTCACAAAACTATCTCGTGTGAAGAGAACCCCCCAGAGATTCCAAGTGAGTCTAGTCGACGTCTGCTCCAGGTACAGTGAGATCTTTCCTTCACCGTCACCTTAGGAAATAATCTTAAGTTTGTGGACACTAAAGTTACCAATAGTAACAAATATAACTGGGGGAACAGTCTACGATCCGATCCCACGCGCAAGGGAAAAGTAACAAAGCTCAATCCCCTTGAAGGTTCCTCGACATGGTTAATCCGAGGTTTACCGAAAAGTGACCCCAGGCTCCTCGACAATGATTAATCTGAGGTTTACCGTTTGTAATACACGCCAAATCTTCTATCTTCCCCAATGAAACAAAATTGATTGTCTCAAAGGTTTGGACATTATCTCGTGATTGACTTCCTTAAGAGAAGCTTCCCAGATTATACAAATTACAATTGGGTTTATTTTCTACCGCAAGATTTGTCTACTTGTTTGTTTTACTACCTTGGAGAGTTAATTACTCCCTACTCCAAGATACTAGCCTAAGCTATGTTGGTGATAAGAGCCCTAGAAAATAAAAAGATTGCTAGATGAATTTTAATTAAGCGTTACTTTTAAGAGTTGTTCTTTAAGTCAATGGGTGCGGAAATGAAACTTTGATGGTGTGAAATGACTCGATTTCCAAAAGACACTAAAAATGCACCTAAAAATGATAATCATATTGTTTTCTTTCAATGAAATTCTAATTAAGGAAAAGTTAGAGAATGCAATTCTTTTAATGAACAATTCCTTCTTTAAACATAAAGAACAATTGAAAGAAAATATTTTTGTCTTTTCAACAATAACTCCAAATGAAACTAACTATCAAAGCTCATAAGAAAATCCTTTCACTTTCAAAACTTGAAGCTACAAAACAAGTTTTCTTCAAAAGAGATCTACAAAATTCTATGAAAATCACTCAAAACTATCAAACTAATTCTGAGATCTACAAATTTTAATAACCTATTTGAATAAAAACCTTAAAATTTTTGAAGAATGTTTTACTTAGTTATTCAGCAAACTAAGGATCTATTTGTTCAGAATAACAAACAGATCAAAAACACTCAATTATGTTTTTATAAAAAATGAAATTCGAAAACCAATAAAAAAGTTTCTTTTCGAAGATTTGCAAAGAAACAGGCAACTCTATTTCTCAATAAAGGATGATTTCACAATTAGGTCGGATTCAGAAAAAGATAAAAGACTAATGTAATCTCAGGTATTTCAAACAGTCAATGCTTCGAATCGCTACAAAGACCAAGTGAAAGAAAATCCAAAACGTAAAACTTCTAGAAAATCATCAAAACACCAATACTGCTAAGATTCATTCACAGAAAGATTTTGACAGAAACAATCATCAATCTGGGCAGAAATCAAAAAATCTAAATTAAAATAAAGATAAACTAAAGAAATAAATCTAAAGGTTTTTCAAAATTTTAACAGGGTCCACAGGCTTGCAGAAGGAACAAGTGCGGTACCGCACTGTTTACTAAAGCAAAAATGCGAAACTGCCCGCACTATGAAAAGAAGGAAAAGTGCGGTCCCAGGAAAAATTAGAGAAAAACATAAAAGATCTCAAAATTTTCAAAAACAGAGAAAACCTAAGCTACCCAGGCAGATGTCTATCAATCAAAAATTAGGAAAAACGTTTCCTCAAATCAAAATAAAAGAGAACCAAAAACAACAAGTTTTTCCCCAGCGGAGTCGCCAATTTGTTGGCGGATAAATCCGTCTTGCGGACAAGACCAATCTCCCTAGTACTAAAATTATCTAGCAACAAACAGCCAAATAGACTAATCTTTCTCTAAGCATATATGATCTATGAAAAGCTCTATAGAGGTGTTAAGGACTTACCATTTGTCCAGTGCTTGTTTGAAGTCGTTATTGTCCCTCACGCGCTTGAAGGAGTTTTCCTCATAAACTTGCAGTCACAAATAAGAAAAATATTACATAGCACCTGTATAGAAATCATCATAAACCATGCTTATCATAGTGATCAAGGAATCTATGAAATAAACCATTGATTGAAAGCTTATTGAGAAAAATGAGTATATTTGTATTAATTTCAAAAAGAAGAAAATCCTTACAACTTGAGCCTTGATGTTGCACAGGACTTTCCGGGGTCCGAAGCAGGAATCTCCTTTACTTTGATAAGCTTCGCACTCCTCCAACCAAGACGAATAGAGGTATGTAATATTTCCTCATAAAAGTCTTAATTAACTGAGTCTGAATCTCAACAACACTTAACTTCAAATATTCTAAAGCTTCAACTCCCTTTGAGGCTACCCAATGCCTCTTTTTATAGTATAATAGAGGAGGTTTTCTATTCCAACTATGAAGGGATAGAATCCTCCTTCAAAGTGATAAGCTCCTCACATCAAGGGGTTAGCTCCATAAGGTAAGGGATACATGCACCTCATAAGAGCGGTTCTATCACCGCAAGATATTTTCTGGAAGCTTCTAGAATTCACTTTTATTGAGCTTTTTGGAAATTACTTGCGCATTTTTGATCTTACAGGGGTCCTCACTTTTAACATAGATAAAATGCGTTCAGGTACGCAAGATAGCTGAACATTAGCTGCGGGACCGCAGGCAAGATAGAGAGAAAGTGCGACACCAAAGTTTAGGAGATTTTTAGGAACTTTTCTCTGATTTTCAAGGCTTGACATGAGGAACTGATATGTTAGACTTGCAAATGGAGGAGTATGAGTAATAATGAGCTCATACAGTTAGCAGAATGTCAGGATGACAATTTTCAGTGTAACACCAAGTGATATGAGAGAATCCCAACACGAACCTGCGGTATAAATTAACAAGACCCAGAAAGCTGCGAAGCTATGTTAGGGTGGTTGGGGCTGGCCAATCCTGAATGACTTGGATTTTGGCTGGATCCAAATGCACCCCCCTTTAATCAATAATGTATCCCAGATATTGAACCTGGGTCATGCCAAAAGTGCACTTCTCCAAATTGGCACACAACTTGTGTTGCCGCAGTGTTTGGAGGACTTATTAGGGGAATTTTGAGGTCTAAAATGGGCCTCCTAAGGAAATTATAAAATAATAGTGGAAAAAATCAAATAAGATTTGATGACATCATCAAATTTAAAAGGGAAAAATGAAAAAACTACTTTTTCAACTTATCTCCCAAAGTTTTTACTCAAATTTCAAGTGGGAGTACTCGTTGGATGCGAAATTTAATTACTCATCCAAGGAGTACCCATGTTGCATACTTTCGATGGGTCCTACTACACGAAAAATGAGAAATACATAAAAAAATGCGATTACAATCACGTTTTTTTATGTATTTCTCATTTTTCGTGTAGTAAAGTTCATCGAAAGTATGCAACATAGGTACTCCTTGGATGAGGAATTAAATTTTGCATCCAATGAGTACTCCCACTTGAAATTTGAGTGAAAATTTTGGGAGATAAGTTGAAAATACGAGTTGAAAAATTAGTTTTATTATTTTATTATTTTTTAATATTTTTACCCTTTTATTTAAAAAATGGTAAATCATCCCCCATGGTTGAAATCATCATCTTGAATCCTATTGGTTGTTATAAAGTTTTTTTTTGTTGTACATTTTTCTTAGGAGGCCCATTTTAGACCTCAAAATTCCCCTAATGTTCTCGGATGTGGTGGAGGTGCTCTTCCCAAGTCTGGCTAAAGATCAGAATGTCATCCAAGTATACCACTGCAAATGAGTTGGTGAATGGATGCAAGATGCCATCCATCAACCTCATGAAGGTTGTGGGAGCATTTGTCAATCCGAAAGGCATGACGAGCCATTCGAAAAGGCCCTCCTTGGATTTGAAGGCAGTCTTCCACACATCAGAGGGTTTGATTGGTACCTGGTGATACCCAGACTTCAGGTCGATCTTGCTGAAATATTTTTCCCCTTTGAGTTGTTCTAGAAGGTCATCAATCTGTGGGATTGGGTACCTATTCCAGACAGTGATCTTGTTCAGCGCCCGATAATCAATACAGAGTCTCCAAGTCCCATCCTTCTTCTATACCAACACGATCGGGCTCCCACAGGGCGATGAACTTGGCCGGATGTGACCTTTCTGCAGCAGCTCCTAAATCTGCCTCTTGATTTCACCATTCTCTAGAACAGAGCGCCTATAGATCGGTCTATTGGGTAGGGGCGCACCTGGGGTCAGGTCAATGGGGTGCTTGACCTGACAGTGTAGAGGCACCCTTATGGGTGAAGTGAATATGTCCCTGTACTCCTCCACAACCTTGTCCATTTGTTGTTGTCGTGCAGAGGAGCCATGTCTAGAGGTCGTGGCCACAGTATTCTTCTTGCCCTGGGGGTGGATCATCCGAAAAAAAAAATTCCTGGTTTGGGAAATGAGCTTACTACATTGTTTTGCAGTAACCAAAGAGATAGTGGGAGGCGGTGATATCTCTGGTATCTTGTATAATTTATTTCCCAGAGTAACAATAACAGTGTGAGGCCAGGAATCATACACAACATGTCACTTACACAAGTATGGTTGGCCTAATAATACATCAGAAACATCAATAGGAGCAATGTCACACAATACCTCATCCGTGAAGGGCTTGATGCTATAAGGAAGGCGACACAGCTGGCTAACGTGGAGATCCCGTCCTTGGTGAAGCCACCCGATGGTGTATGGTTGTGGGTGTGCTGTGGTCGGCAAGCCCAACCGCTTTACGACATCTGCTGAAATGAGGTTCTTTTGGCTCCCATTGTTGACAGTGAACCGTAGCGGGGAACCCTTTACCCACATCTGGGAGTGGAAGAGACGCTCTTCCTCCTCTGGATCTTCTAGTTCCTCCTTCTGGATCTTCATAGTGGCAACAGTGGCATTAGGCTCCGCATCAATAATCTGCTTCCCTTTGTCATTCACCTTGTCAGGTTCTGATTCAGAGTCGGAGCATGCATCTGATTCAGAATCCCTCAACTTGGCCACCATCGACTGCTTGGCCCGACACTCGCTTGTGTGTTGTGTACATGTGGTACTATGTACATGTTGTGCATATGGTACTGGTATACATGTGTTATTGTGTGCATATTGTACTTGTTGTGTTGCGGGCATGCATAACTATGTATGTGCCTAGTGTAGTCGTGGTATTGTGAAGTTTGTATTCGTTGTGTTGTACTATGTATATGTATGTGTATTGTGTTGTATTGTACACTGGGTGTAGGTGTGTGTGTTGTATGTCGATATAGGCGTATGTACTATGTTGTGTCGTACATTGTATGTATGTGTATGTACATGTATGGTGTTGTACACTAGGTATAGGTGCATGTATTATGTTGTGTTGTGAACTGGGTGTGGGTGTATGTATTGTGTGGTGTTGTATGACTTGTGTGAATGTACATGTTTTACACTGCATGTATGTGCACATGGTTGAGGAGAAGGCACTGAGTGGTTGTCGGGTGTGGCAACCTATCCAATACGTGTACAAAAAGAACAAAAGCAGAAGTAAGGACCGATGAAGGATAAGTGTCGATATTTTTTTTAAGTTTTATTATTCATGTGATATGTATTCTAACTGATGATGGTTACATGTGATTTATGATTATGGTTTATGGTGATTTCATGTGATTCATGATTTTAATTTATAATGCTCGCATTTTGAGCTAACTAGATGTGATATGTTTATACATGATCATAGATCAAACAACTAGTTTGACTTGTTGTGACATGAAGTGATGATCCAGATTTATGTAGGAATGCAAAGGAATACACATATAACCATAAATACAAAGATGCAGCATAAATAGCACTTCATTTCATTAATATCAAAGAATTTAAATTTGCTTACAAACATAATGGAAATAAACTAGCTAGGGTGCTAGTAGCTTATCTCTAAGAAGCAATGTGGTGGCTACAGGCCTCTGAACTATGTTACAATGAGGTTCGAAGGCCTATTTATTGTTGAGAAACAATAGAAAACCCTAAACATCCAAAAACCTAACCGTAGGAGATGAAGCGCCAAAACTATGGGCCACGTTTGGGTAAATTGGTGTTTCAACTTCTCGGGGACGTAACTTTGGCATACGATCTCCATTTGATGCGTACAATACCTCGTTAGAAAGATATATCCAAGGAATACAACTTTTGATTCGACCAAAATCAATCAATGAACCCATGTTGCTCCCAATTTTCCCAAAAAACATCATTTAGGGCCTCAAAATAGCTCTGGAAGTTCAGGACCCGAAAAACTGCTAAAAATAGTAAGTTGTGCCGAAACTGGAAAACTAAAAGAACCGATGGTGGGGGTTCAAATGGAATATATGGGTGGCCACCGATATCCACCTGGATCATTAGGGCCTCTAAACAGCTCCGAAAGTTCAAAACCTGAAAACCTGCTAAAAATAGTAAGCTGTCCTAAAAGTGAGAAACTGAGAGAACTGATGGTGTAGGTCCAAATGGAATAAGTTGGTGGAAACCAATATCCACCTGGATTAAGTGAACAGGATTGCAAGTGTACCTTATTGACGAGCTACCAATGAGGTATGATGTGAATTTATTTCAATTTATTTTGAATCTAATGGAAATTATGTGCTTGGTACGAGAAAGCATGAAATGCCTTGTTGGTTGGTTGAAACAGTTTGCAAGCTTTAATAAAAACAACAAAAGGAATTGAAACAGGAAGAAGTATGCTGGTAAAGCACTTCAAGAGCAGGGCCATTATGGCACACTAGTGCTGAATGGTGTTTATTGATTTCCATGAGCATGCTATGACCGATATGATGGTTTTGAACATATCTTATGCCTTGGTTTTTGTAACTTCTGATGCGAGGAAGCCTTTCCAAGGGATGGATCACCCAAGCTAGGGGATGTAGGGGCACTTGGAAGGTTAGCGACTACACGGAAGGAGATTACCAGATTTCCTGAGGGACTATGTAGCAGAGAAGGGAAGGTCGGGGATGGATTTGTTTTGGTCATTAGCATTTCGAAATGGAATCAGATGCACATTGGGAGTGTGCCCTGGAGCAATGAGCCGATAACTATTCACTGAGGGTACAGTGGCGCAAGATTGTAGCTCTAGAAATTGGATGGAAATTTGGCTCTAACATTGGATTATAGTCTTCCTAGGAAGGAAGTGAATCCTGGTATTACTTGAGTGTGGAGTCCTGAGCCTCTGGATTGCCTTGTTGCTGATACGAGCATCATATCCTTTTATTTGATGGCTGAGAAAATGTGTATATGTGTATACTATTGTAAATACCATAAGGAGATGTGTTATAACGCTCCAGTACACGGTATGAATTTCCTGATTATTTTTTCTTTTGAGCAGGTTATTCACTGTAAATACTGCAATGAATTGTGTTATAAATCTCCATAGGAAGTATGTTTTATTTTCAGCAGTTTTCTGGTTTGTAGGTGTCATTGAACACCAAGGATGGTGTTCTCCCAAGGGGGAGGGTTATGTAATAGCTCTGGCGAAAATTCCATGTAGTAAAAATTAATAAAGGATAAATAATAACCACGATTGATGGGACACTTATTCTAAGTTGAATAGTGGGAAAACATCCTAGCGGGTGTTCATTCGATTTATTATGGCTAAATAAATTGGCAAAGGCAAGGGAATTTGGAAAGGAAAATGGAATATTTGGTACATTTGTTTATGAAAATGATGGAAATTAGGAGAAAAGGAAGGTGAAAGGTCACATGTTGCATGTGAGGAGGAAAATGAAGGAAAATAATGGAAAATGAAGAAATTAGAGGCCTCATCTATAAAAAGGATTTTGAGGATCAATTGGTAACCTTTTGTATGTGCATTTTTGGAGCTCTCTCATTATTCTCTCTCTCTCTCTCTCTCACTTACTCTTGGACACTTAGAGTATTCTTGGAGAATTCTTGGAGAGTGTGGCATACTTAGAGATTTGGAGCAATAAGGCAAAGATCAAGCAGGGAAGAGCAAGATCAAGCACCTACAACAGGATTCCATGCAGGTATTGATTTGCATGTGTGATTTCCTTGCTATATTTTTCATATATGGTATTGCATGTGGTTTCTTGCAGAATGGGTTTTTCGAGGTGTGACGGTGCTTTCAGCCTAGCATTTACATTTCCGGATAACCCTAGTGTTGTGGAGTTCTCATTTTATGGTTTAGCTAGATTACCGAATTGATTCAAAGCTGAGTGAGGTGGATCTGCGAATATTATTATTATGACACAAAACCAGTTTATGTGTTACCTTAGTTTAGGGCCTAATGATCCAGGTTTTGATTACGGTAAAGCCTAAGATTTGTTGCCTCGGTTTAGGGCCTAGTGATCTAGGATTGGATTGTGGTAATTGAGAGGTGGTTGCCCTTAATTAGGCCTAGGAATCCTTGTTGGTGAATGGCGGGATATACGGTAAATTCTAGAGGGTGTTATCTAGGTTTAGGGCCTAGTGACTCTTGATTTTGACTATGTGTCGCAGTAAAGCCTAAGGGACTAGGAGACAGGAAAATTCTTCACGTTTTAGGTGGAGAGAATTTGGTGATATCCATGCTTGTGTTGGCCTAGTGATCAAGTGTAGATCACGGTAAAGCCGATTATGGCAAGTTTATTGTGTTGGATTAGTGATCTGGTGTGGATCATGGTAAATCCTTGTTTCTATTGATGAGGGTGAGGTGGTTTATCCTCAGGATTTCCTGATTGGTTCTTTTAGTTTGAGTCCCACATTCATTCTTGGTATATGGCATCGGGTTATTGGCTGAAGTAAGATTTGGCTCAGCCAATCTATGGTCGGGTGGAACGTGGAAGTTCCATCTCCGGTTGGTTTTTACATTCAGTAATGAAGAGTTCATTCCTTTGGTATTTTGTATGAAAATGTACTGGTTATTATGTTGATTCTATTTTTTTTGTATCCATGGTATTTTTGTTGTTATTATGCTGGTTATAAGCATGTATTTTATCAGTGATGATATATGACTCTATCCATTTTCTTACTTGTAAATGAATGCATAATATATCTATGGTAAAATATATTGTATTACAACTAATGATGTAAGGGAGCAATGCTTCTTAGCGATTCTCAGATAAGTATGAGACCCCTATGCTTAAATCTGTTGTTTACACCTATAGATTCAATGTTTGCGACATGTTTGATAAAATTATTGTCATGGTTAGGAGTGGTCTAGATGATTTCTTGTTGATGTGATTTCTTCTGTATCATTTTTCTAATGTTATTTATCATCCCTTAATTTTTTGTGAAGTTCTAGGTAGTGACCTGGGATCTGGGCCTAAAAAGGTGGCTCAAATCCCAAAGTTGTAGGCACAAAACTGAGGAATTGGGGCCTTGTCTGCATGCTTGATGTGCTGTGCCTGCAACTATAGCCTCCCAACCGCTACCTAGCTATGTTTTTCCTGAGGCTAAGGCTCAAAGTGGTCAGAAAGTTAGTGTGACCTAGGGGTAAGAGGTCCGGAAGGTTGGGATAGCTCCTGGGGGTGTCATTGATGATGTACAAGGTTTGTATGTGTGTTTTCCACCGGTTCCACTTCCTTAAGGTCACATAGGAGGTTGAGTCTCAATATAGTAGCCTCTCGTCGCATATTTACCCCGAATGGTTGGTTGCTTGGGTATATGTGGGAAGGGGGTGTTATAGAGTGGTATCAGGGCCCGCCACTCCTTAGCTATCTATGCTCTTATATTCAGTCTTAAGTATCAAGTCCTCTGTGAATGTTTTGCATCCATCACAACAAGTATTCATCTTCCTCAACTAGGTAGCATCTCTCCCTTAGACTGTACACCTACTACCTAGGGTTTTAACCTGCCATATTTTTTCTTGAAACGACTATAGGTTTTCTTCTACCATCAAAATATTAATCCATAAAGGGATTTCTTTCAGTAGTCTTCCCCGTAATTCGTACTTGAACAATGCTTCGACTTTGAAAAAAAATAGGTGGTTTTATGTAGCGAATTCAATGATACAACTTTATAGAGTTGTTTATACCTAGAAGTCAACAAGCTATGAAAGGCTTATTCTAAAATAGACATGCCTGTCAACATAACTAATATATTTAATTTTTTATTTAAATTCATCATATCTCTTCTATCCTATGATCTTGTTAATCGGTTTCAATGAAAGCCCCTATATTTCAACAATGCAATGTGGTTCTTAAACATTGCCTTTATTCTTTTTAATATGAAGCAAAATGTTTCCATCTAGGAGGTATTGGTTGTGTAGTAAGGCTTCTTTCCCTAGGTTGGGTAAGAGGTAATGGTGATGTAATTATTTTTCGTAATAACAAATAAATTATAATATGTTAATAAATTAAATTAAATATAAAATAAAGAGAAAATAGAGATGTTAGAGATAAAAATTAGCTGAGAGATTTATAAAAGGATTAAGAAGATACTACTGGATATAATTATATGTAAATTGTAGTAAATATCTAACTATGACATAATTTTTAAGATAAGCAAAAGTTATACAAAATAACTAATTATAGAATAAAGATACACATGGGAATGGTATAATTTAATATAATTTTTCTCTTTAGGGGATTCATGAGTGTAAAATCTCAATGTCCCTTGCTTGATAGTTGTTTGTGTATATGGGAAATGCGTTATTAAAACTAACAAATAAAAAATAAATTATATATATGATTATATATAATGATCATAATAGACTCACTCTGTGGAAACATTAATATGCAAGTAATGACATGCGAGGATGGTTACCATCTCTTAATTTTCAAGTACAATGGAGGATCATATGTACCATCATTTGGAAGTTGGCTCCTTGTAAATGAGAATGTGGTGATTAGCATCATTTCCAATATCAATATACCCCATTTGTCAATAAATATGAAATCTTTGCATTTCTCCTCCATGCATTTCCCCTTCCATCATTTTTCTAAACTTTTAACTTTATCATTATCTTTAGCAATAGGGAATAATTATATATGGTTAATGGGAAATTGGTGGTAGTGAAGGGTTGTAATGCCTTAGTTTTGATTCAAATATTAGTTCTGTTTGTGTATATGATGAAATAATGAAGGTGAAATGATGAAATATATAAGATTGTACAATGACTGATAAAAAAAATGCAGGTTGTAGAAGAGAAGGATAAAATTGATGTCATTAAGGATCATAAAAAAAAATGGAGGTTTTAATCTATTTACAATTGAGGGAAACCCTAGCTAGACAATTGAGAATGGAGGAATCATTAGATTATGTCATAGAGTTGGTTGACTACACTAAGGATCTACTAGTTGGCATCAATATTTGGAGCTCACCAAGTGTATTTGGAGGTAAATTTCTACCATAGTCTTTAAGGTAAGACCTCATCCCTTGGTCTCTTTTCTAGAACACATTGAATCTATAATGTTGGAAGTAAAAGTAGCTTTTTGTGATGACTGAAAGGGATATGTTAGGAGTGTTTATACTTTACATTACTTTTGCATGGAAGAAGGGCCCTAAAGAAGCATGAGATGGGTCAGGTTCTCCAACGTGGATTTAAACATGATGGATGATAAGGGAAGCTTTCAATATTTTGTAGGTAATTCATCTCTTCCTATGAGTTTTAGTAGAGATTGGGAACTTGGGCTAAGGCATGATTTTCATCCACATTTAGGTTCTTCATCAAAGGTATGCTCATGTACCATCTTGTTGTTTAGGGTGTTGGGACTCTCTAGGGGCCTTGGATAGCGAATGTAGGTTTCATTTGATGAGATTTTGGTTTATCTGAGCTATGTGGGGGGATTTTTCATTGTGATTTTACCTCTCCTATGTCAAGTGGTAAAGGCAAGTGGCCATATATTAATAATGACCATGTGGAAAAATTATGAATAAAGGGCATCATGAAGAAAAGAAAGCTAGTAAACTTGGTATTATGTGACGATGTTAAAATGCATGAAGTGGTTGAAATGGATGAATCTGAATTAGTGGGATGGTCTATGGGATGAATATTTGGTGGAAAAAGTTTGTATGAGTGGCTTGATATTAAGTGGAAGTATATATTAGAATACTATACTATCTTTCTCATTTTGTCTTGAGGTTTGGTAGCATTTATATTTCATTCAATGGTGGATGCTGCCAAAGTAATGTTGGGTTTGTGATAGTGGAATTCAAATACTTTTATACTAAAGAACCGAACCCCTCTCTTTGCTGTGAAGAAGGAAAGGTATGAATTGGTTCCAATATGTGATCCAAATTGAATCATTGTGTTATTTTAATCCATATTTATGCTTTCATAATGGAAAATGTGAAGGAATAATATCACATGACCATTTTTACCATCGGGTTCCAACTTGGAGAATTGGGGTCTCAAACCTTTTAGAATAAATTTGTGGTATAAAAATAAATTTTTGGGGGGGATAAAACGTTTCCCTTTAGCGCAAATCCCCCTAGAACTATTATACACAAATATAAATTTCCAATGCTGTAAGAATCACCTCAAACATAGTTTGCATGCAGAAGTTATGCCACTTGGAATTTGAACTTGTTTTTACCACCATGATTTGAGTATATGCCATGTCAACCCCAATTATTCATGGAAAAGGATCCATCCACATGATCATGATGAAGAATACTCTAGAATATTTTAAATTGTAACTCTAATTAAGAGTTGAAGGATTCAAACTTAACCACTAGTAGGCTATCAGGCTATGTTATAACCAAGAAACTAAGAGGAAAAAGGGCTCCATTATGTTTGAATGCAATTTGTTCCATATATGAGTAGGAGTAGCTGAGAGAGAGAGAGAGAGAGAGAGAGAGAGAGAGAGAGAGAGAGAGAGAGAGAGAGAGAGAGAGAGAGCAATGAGGGTTTGTGCACTATAGTGGCACACGAGCCACATATATCAATTTTTTGTACTTCCATATATTCCCATTTAGAGAGAGAGAGAGTAGAGAAACCTCACCTTCCAATAAGGTTTTCTCTTGAAATGGTTACCGAGGTAATATCTTGTGTTATTGTGGTTGTGAGTGATTGTATTTTCATATGTTTTTTTATTTTCTACATTTTTTATTTTACAGTCGTAAAAATAATAACTTAATAACTCCACATGTCTAAGGAAAATAACCCTCATAGTACATATATTAGATTTTCAGTATAAATTTATCAGATCTATTGTGATGAACTATCGAGTAGAATATCCATGGTATTTTATGGATCATATTAGTATCATAGTAGGTTTCTTTGAGCATATTGTGGGGATTTGTAGGGGATATATATTAGCTACGCCAAAAAATCATAAAACCTCATCCATGGACAATGAGTATACTAATAACCCTCATAGGTTTGCACGTATGGAAGCATAAATCATCGGTATAAACTGTAAGGTGAGCCTCTTGATGACGAACCTAAACATTAAGTTTGGGATAATTGAAGAAGATAGAGGCTCTAGTGTAGAGGTAAGATCAAAGGAGAAATCGACATATTGGGAAGAACCAAAGAGAATATATAAGAATGAACCTGAAAAGGAACAAGCTAGTTTGAGTAATGTGAAACATTAACAATCCCTATTCAAAATGGAAGAGAAGATTGACATCAAGCCATATCAAGGTTAAATTTTTTTCTCTAAAGTTAAATCCCTAGTTGCAACACTTAGAAGTTTATTTTATTGTTCATCATATAGAGGAAGAACATAAGATTTTGTTTTCTTAGATGAAATTAGAGGTCCATTCAATGACTTGGTGGGAAAGCCACATAGAAACCATAACAAGTGAAGGATATACTCCAATGGCTAAGTGGAAGGATTTAAAAATTCCCATAAAGTCATTGTTTTATCCTATTGGGTATCTAAAGGAGCAATGAATCTGATGGCACTTCAAGTAGAGAAGGGAAAAGTGTATAGGAGTACATCATAGAATTTAGAAAGATTTGCATAATACTATGTATCTCTTCAAAGAACTGAGTCGTATTCCTCAAGTATTTTTGGGGTCTACACAACTATTTGTGGAAGTAGGTGATACTTTTCAAGCCCAAAATGGTGAATGAGGTTTGTGTATAGGCTCAATAATTAAAGAACTCAGGCCAAAAAAAATGGAAATTTTTGGGTGTTATCTATGTAAGATTAATGTACCAACATTTAATATGTCAATCTGGGGTTTTGTAAGCTTCAAGGCGCAACACAATATATTCCAGAAGAAGACCTCAAGAATCTGTAGAATCACTCTCTATATAAGTAGGAAATCTATTCAATCAACACTTTTACACTTCTACAAATAATTCAATTCCATAATCCAAATGAAATCATTTAGAAAACAAAACCCTAGCCAAGAATAACTAGGGCTTCTTGGATATAGCTCCTTACTTGGATGAGAAAATTTTGAGGTCTATCTCAGTTGTCCAGAGGAAAAAGGAAATCAAAGAAACCTTATAATGTGCACAACTTCAAAAAGAGAGAAATACTCCAAACCTTGGCTCCTTTCTGGGCTGACAGACCTATTGTACCGTTCAATTTTCCAGAGGACAAAAGGAATTAGGAATTCCTATCATCCACACATTATTGAAACAAGAAAGGATAAAGTCTCCTTTCCCTGAATCCTTCTTGGGTTGGAAAGACTAATTATTTTAGTAGTTGTCTAGAGGAGAAAATTTCAACAAGGATCTCCTTCTAATCACAAAATAACTCAAGATCTCAAAAAAAAAATCACACCTTCTCAATGAAAGACCAATGTTGGTATTGATGTTGTGATGAGTTGTTTGGTTGGCATTGATGTCAACCTAGTAGCATGATGTTGGAGGATACATTGGTGTTGGTTGGAATTCATGTCAACCTATTTTTATGTCATTATTTGCATGCTAATGATATGGTACTTGGATTATGCATTGGTTACAGACCTTAGCTTGATGGTTGCAGTTGTTAGTGTAGGTTGTTGGCTTGTGTGCGGATGCCTTGACAGGATATGAAGCTGCTACACCTAGTTGACACTATTGGAGACTGCCAAGCATGTTTATGGTACTTTGTGTTGTGTATGGATGGTTTTCAACTTGTATTATCAGTTTCAGGGTCTGTAATTGATGGTTGCAGATGTTGGAGTAGTTGTGGTAAAGTTTTATGGCTTGAGTGATGAAGAAAATGATGGATGGCATACAAGTCAACAAAGTTTGAATTGTGATGATGATAGAGTTGCTAAAATGGATTGATGGAATATTTTAGAGGATAAAATGTCTTCTTGAGGTCTATCTGATGTTGATCAGGCTCTAGAAGAAGTTTGGTCAAGTTCTGAATTGATTTGAGTGGTTTTTAGTCATCCCTTTCCATAGTCGCATGGAGCCAATCCTGTGGGAGCGACTGAAAGCTCCAATCATTGGCTTGCAGGCCTATGGGAGTGAATATAGGTTGTAGTCACATGAATCATGTGTTGTGTAAGCGACCAAGGATTTTTCACTGTAATTCCTCTGCATTCCTCGCACTCATTAGGTGTTTAATTGTTTTTTTGTCATTTCTTATTCGAGACTCTTCATCTAAAGGTAAGAAAAAGGTAATTGTGCTTATAGATAATGGTTAAAATAGAATATTCATTAGTAAATGAAGTTAGTGGCTTCATTGATTCAATAAGAAATGAACCAAATAATTTTCATCATATGAACAAATCTCCACTACATGATTGGAATTAATTGATTTAATCATCTTTAGAAACTACAAATATGCAGAGAAAGGTTGCTCATTTGGTTGGTTCTCTTGAGTAAGAAATTTTTTATAGAGTTTTGGAGATACATTGGTGAGGAGTGTGTTATGGTTGAAGTAGAATGTGCATGGAGGTATAGCTGTAGCATAGACAAAATTATGAAGTGCTGAAGACTATGTTTATGTGACATGGCTACAATGGTTTTTCTAATGCATTTGTGATTGCAAGGGAATAATTGTTGTTTGAGTGTATATGAATATCATAGATTGGTTGCAGTAGTGTCACATTTTTTTCATATGGATATTATGTATTGCTTTGTTTATTTTATGCTTCTAGTTTGTTTGCAGAAAATGTATTGAGGCTATGTGAATTGAGAATGGTGTATGAATGTGAGATAAGGGTATGATTTGAGATTGATTCAGTGATTGATTCAGTGATTGATGTTTTGTGCTATGAAGATATTGTTGTTGTGATGTTAATGTTGAGAAACTATAGTGTTCTAGTTTGAAAATGTATGAAAGGTGAACTGCATAGAGAATTGGGGTGGGAGCTCTGACAATTCAAGGATTGAGAACAAATTTATTCATAAGTCCAATGGTTGTTGGGATAAAGGCTTGTAAATCATATAGGTGTCTGTAGAGTCGTGAGTCCAATGGGGGTTGGGCAAGGCTTATAAATCATATAGGAGTCTGTATATTTGTGAGTCCAATGGTGGTTGGGAAAGGCTTATTGATCATATAGGAGTCTGTAGAGTCGTGAGATGGAGATCGTAGTTCCTTTCAGATATTTTCCATATTGTACTCCTTATGTAATGATTTGCTTGAAAGATAATAATATATATTGAGCAGCGCAACATCAACAAGGGTGGTTTTTTCCCTGGCGGGGGGTTTTCCACCAGAGATCCTATGTCCCTATGTGATGTGATAATTGTGTTTCATGGTGCATATTTATTTCTTTTGATTATGGCTCTCATGTGATGATCCTAGTTGAAGTTGCATGTTTTAGATATAATTATTACTATTAAGAAATGAATTGATTAATATATTGGAGAAATAATGGTAAAATTGTGTAATTGTTATCACTACTGATTCACCCCCCCTCTCTCAGTAGTGATCCTGCTTCCAACAACTAGAATATCAATAACCTTGTCCTAAGTTCTGCACAAATAACTTGTTACAAATGTCTTCTATTGCTAAGGAAAAATGCTCTGAAAGGGAAAAGACAACCCATATTTATTTAATGTTTAAGGTATGTTGCAAATTATATAATCCTCAATTCATAGTAAATGCCAATACTATTTTTGAATAAACAAAATTGAATGTGTGGGAAAAATGTGAACACAAGGAGCATGACTAGTTTAGATCCAAAAGCTTAACCTAATAAAATGAAACTAAGTAGATTTTAAAACCAAGTCTCTACAGTATTGTATTACCAACAACCCATAAGCTAAACCTGCATACAAACTTGTATAAAGAATGGCGTCAATTCACATTCTAGTGAAGAAATCTAATACAATGACAATACTCTCTTTAAAAACTAAACATCTGAGCTTTTCACAAAGTAATTGTTTCCTAAGATCAACTCTACATACCTATTTCAACCGAGTGTAATCTTATGATTATGTCAATATAACTTATAATAAAAATAGAGGACATTGAGCGTTACAACATTTCAGATTTATATTTGGACTTAATGTTAACAAGAGCAATGTAAATATATAAACACCTTGTCCTGTATTACCACCAAAATCAACATATCCACTTGCATAAAGACTGACACAATAATATCACAAGTCCATATATCAATGAAAGTGGTAAATGAAATTGTAACGATCTTGTTTAATAATATGGTATATGAGATTATTTTATAAAGTTAATATGTCCTAAAATTAGCTCCAAAACCCCACAAATCTTAATAGGATACAAGTTTATGTTTAGACTCATAGTCACAGTAAACCTTGAACGACTCAAACATGAAGTGTCCTAAAATATACCAGAGTTCCTTTCTTAATAATGATGAGAGATCAATCTCACAACCTATACCTAAGAAACATGGTGTTGTCCATACAACAAAAATATTTTTAAGAAAATCTGTCAATTGTCACAACCCTTCAACAAACAACAAATATAACTATTTTGATTTCCAAGTGCAGTCTTTATACAGTCGTTCACACAATAATACTCCCGATAGTCTGTAACAATGCCTTGCACTTTAATATGGAACCAAACAAGAATCTATCAATCTTTTCTCAAACTGAAACATGAAAGCTCAGTTCATATCCATATTACATGTCTTATAAAGTACATATTTTAGAAATAAATGCTGAAACCCTCCCTCAAAAAAACAAAATATCCGTCATATGCAAATAATTTTGAGATGGGTAGAAAGAACATAACGCTAGATTTTTTCTTAACCATATATAGAAATCAAACCATGAGTTATATCACAAGGAATATTCTTTATATCATGCCCTATCCATATATCAAAATAACATCACTGCAAATGAAAGAGGGAAATGAACCTCTAAATCATTCAAGCGTGGATCTGAACATAAATAAACAAGCCACCCACCACACCTTTGAATTAATTCATGAAAAATCATTCATATATATCAGAGGATGAAAAAATATAGGTGAACAAAGGATAACAGGCTAGGTTGGTGGTCCTAGGCCAACTAGCTCATTGTCCTGAGGAAAAGCTAAAGCATAGTAGTATAAAAATAAGAAATAATACATGTATAAATTTGGCATCAAATTTTCATTAGAGATCTAAAGTCCGTCCCATAAAAAAAAGTGATATAAAAAAGTTAAATTCCAGTGGTCATCACATGGGATAATCCCACTATCCTGAAACAATAACAAAATCTCTCCTTTAACAATCCCTTTCTAACTACTCTATCCTCCCTCGCATTACAGAGTTTGATACATATTTATAAGAATATCCCAGCTATGGATACGATCAATGTTTCTGATTTCATGGAGCAAATTCAAATCAACATATACATTCTTATGGTTCTATTCTAATCTGAATCCTCATAAAAAATAGAAACATTCACGACTTAGAACAAAATGAGAAGCAATATCCTCATAGACTAAATAAGCACAAATCACAGGGTTTCGAATCAAATATGGTTCCTCGGTCTCACAATATATTGTTCATATCTTAGAACATAGTCACGAAACACTGACATATATGGTTAAATGTCAGATCATAAGACTCCCAATCATAGCTAATTCGATCTCATTCATGGGAATGAGATCAAATATTTCAAGATGTTAACGCATTAGAAAACAAATTGTTGATGAGATAGAAAAAATATCAATATTAATTTTGTATGAGGATCTTTTGTTTATAGAGGGAAATTTGACCAAAACTTTGATCATAGTTTCACGCTCCTTCCTAAGGACTTGGGCACAATTGGACCAACGAAAAACCATCTCGAGCCCCTTATCTACAAAACCCATGTGTTTAGTTCTCATCATGGCAGTTGGACATATGAAAAATGATATGGTAGGAACAAGTACTGCATTGTTTGAACATGAACTGAACTGAGTGACCAAGAGCCCTTCACCTAACAGTGGAATTGATCATCCACATTGGCCATCATTAGTAACATCTTATGTAAATATTCTTAAAAATTTGAAAACGAAGGAAATATACTAAATAATTAACAAATTACCTTATCATGCACCAGCATAAGATAATAGCCCAAAGATGTGTAAAACGATGATGATAATGATAAAAACTGGGTAAAACCATAAGTAATCACACAGAAAAAAGGTGTACGAAACAACATCAAAATGGAGGCTCAATAGAAACCAAGAGGTTCAAAGAAAAATGAGCACTAGGAAGCTCACAAGGAGGGGAAGAAGAGGTGGAAAGGGGGAAAATACAAAAAAATAACCACAATACACTAGTGCAAAGATCCCAACAACCACTAGAACCACTATAACATTGATGCTTATACATAAAAGTGTTGGAAGTTGCATCAGTTAGTATCCTATAGTCATAGTGGTAAAAAAAAAAGTTTTCTCTTTCAAATTTATGTCAAATGAATAAAGGTTTGGCTATGACCTTGCAAAAGATCAAGATTTAGGTCTTAGTTTGGAATATTTTTATTATTATTTTTCATACATATGTCAAAGTGTGTCAAGAGTTACAATTATGGTCTTTATATTCCAAGGGTTCAGTTAAGTAGGTCTAGGGGTCAAGTTACATCAAGAACTCACAAACAAGATCGTGCTTCCATGCTTGTAATCATGGGCACAAATTTGTAGGTGTCTTGAGTTAATTAAATTTTCATATCATGACTGGTCAAGACATCAACAATGGTACAATGTTTAAGAAGGACGATTGCTGCACTTTTTCAATTGGCATTGCATTTTTTGCTATGGATGAAATTTTCAAAGTTGGAGGCTTTGTGTGGTGAAAGAAATATTCTAGGGAGGAAATTATCCATGTAAAAACTTATTCACACATGCTAAAGTCATCAAGCAACTCAGGGAGTGACTGAAGCTACACCAACCATGGTTCGTTGCACAAAGTTTGTAGGGGGTGTTGCGCTTTTACCAAGGCATCGAATTTTGATGAGGAATAATTTTTTTTGGCATTTGGTCCATGAATAACGACATTAAGTGGTTCTTGTGAGTGGTAATATCCTATCCAAGAAGTTTGGATCAATCAAAAGGTCAGTGTTTGGTCAAGTCATGTGGATGAAGGTGCGTTGCGCAACTTTGCTGTGTTTTTGCTCTAAGAAGAAGGTTTGGGGTTTGAAGGTTTGTGTTTGGCCTAAAATTTCTATCATGGTTTTGAAACATTTTATAGACCATTCTATTCCATCCCAGTACCCTCAACATGCCTGATGATGGTCGAAGATAGTATAAGCTTGGAGCGTTGCACTTCTGCACTGAGCTTTTACATAATCACCGTATTTTCACCATAAATCTTAAACCCAATACCCATTTGCCATGAATTTTTTACAGGAGATGCATGGGGGTGATATGAATAAAATCACTTGATTTTGGGTCAAAATTCTTCATGTTTTTCAATAAATTAGGCATAATCATCTACAACCACTTTTGGATTTTCTCGAGATTAGTGGGATAGATTTGGCTCAAATTGTTTATGGAGAAGGGTTATGATGACATTAAATTTATATCTAAAAATAACCTCAATTTGGCTCAAATTTTAGGAGATATTCCAAAAATACAGTCACTACGCAAAGGAGGCAGGGGAGGCATTGCATTTTCAGAAAATCAACCATTTGACCAACATATTCGACTTCAAAGCTTCCAAAACCGATTTTGAAGATTGTGACAAGTGTCTTGGAGCCTTAGGATGTTGAAGATATACCTCATTGTAAATATTAAATGTTTGGTTAAACATTTAGTTAAATATTGCATTAGGTAAATTAATTCCTAGTTTTAAGCATAACAGGTCTACATTCGCTGCATCAAGCTAATAACTATTTCTCCTTTGGGAAATTCGATTATGCTAGGTGGAGACTTAATTATTTGAGGTATATAGTGTGTAAATTTGATAAATTATGGGTTGATTAGTGCGTAAGGGGAAGAAAATTTGGTGCTGTACAAATTTAAATTGAATTTTTAGTGAATGAATGAAGGAAGAAGACTTTATGTTACATGAATACAAGTGTAAACATTTATGGTGATGTGATCTACTTTCATTGTTTCACTTTCTTGTGTAATTTCCACATTTGAATGTTAAGTATTCATGTTCAATTAAGTATAAATCAATTGAAAAATTAATTTTGAATGCTCTGTCTTGGATTATTGAACATTTATGTGTTTAATCTTAATTTATACATCTAAAACTCACCTTGTGTTTGTTGTGTAACCAGCTCCAAAAAGAGAAGAAAAGAGATATCAACGGCTTAGAAATGAGCCACTTCGAGGGGGAAACCTCCAGTACATTACATAAATGAACAATTCTTGGATGATACAATTTACAAAACCTCCTTTCTATATATAGGAGTCCATTGGGCCATAATGTAATCCTAGTGGGCCCCAATGTAATCCTAGCCGACCTAACAATAATAATTTAAGGGCACAATAATAACAAAATGGGGGTTACAAGGGTACAATAATAACAATAAGGGGGTTACACTAACAACAATAAGGGACTATACTAGTAATATAGGGACCTAACATGCCCCTCTCCTTCAAAAAAAGTGTTGTCCTCAACGATTGAGTACCTCTGGGTGCTTTTGTATAAAATTCTCATCCTCCCATGTAGAATATTCAGTGGGTAAGTTCTTCCACTTGATGAGATACTCTGAAATTGATCGATTTCGTAGCTGTCGAGTTCTTGTTTCCATGACCGCTTCAGGTTCCAATATGATTTTTCCTTCCTCATCAAGTTCTGGCAATATTGTTTGAACTGGAAGATTTTCACCTATAACCTTCTTTAAGCATGAAACATGGAAAACTGGATGTACTCGCGAAGAAGCAGGAAGCTCCAATTTGTATGCCATAGTACCAATCTTTTGCAACACCTTGTAAGGACCATAGTACTTTTGCGATAATTTATTATCCTTCTTTGCTTGCTTGAGGGACATTTGTTTGTATGGTTGTAGCCGTAAAAATACCCAATCTCCTACATCAAAACTTCTCTCGCTACGATGCTGATCTGCCTGTTGTTTCATTCGATTTTGTGCCAAATTCGGGTTATCCTTTAAGAGTTGGAGAACTTCTTGCTGATGCTCGATGTGATCTTCCACTGCTTGAACCTTCGAATTTTCCCTTAAAGATGATGTGATGGATGGTGGATGATATTCATAAAGTGCCATAAATGGGGTCATTTTTGCTGCAGTATGGAAGGAAGTGTTATACCACCATTCGGCGAGAGGTAACCACTTGACCCATTGTGTTTGTTTATCAGATACAAAAAACCGAAGATATCCTTCCAAAAATTTATTTACTATTCCAGTTTGACCATCAGATTGAGGATGATAAGATGAGCTATGAGCTAATTGAGTAACCAAACAAGAAAATAACTCCGTCCAAAAATTTCCAGTAAAAATGGGATCTCTGTCGCTCACAATAACCCTTGGGCTTCCATGTAGCTTTTGAATTCTGTCCATAAATGTAGTAGCAACTGTACTTGCTTTAAATTGATGAGATAATGCACAAAAGTGTGCATACTTGGTAAGTCTATCAACTACCACCATGATGACACTCTTTCCTTCGGACTTAGGTAAACATGTGATAAAATCCATTGAAATCTCCTCCCAACGTTGACTTGGAATGGATAAAGGTTGTAGAAGTCCCGGGGTCTTAATTGTCTCCACTTTATTCTGCTGGCAAACCAAACATTCCGCCACAAACTTTTGAATATCAGATTTAAGGCCATGCCAAAAAAATTATTTCTTCACCCTGTGGTAAGTTTTTAAAAATCCTGAGTGTCCTCCTAAAGGAGAAGTGTGCAATTCCAGAAGAATCTTTTGTTTTAGTTGGGAATTCCTACAAAGATATAAGCGATCTTTGTACCATAAGGAATCATTTTTCCAACTAAATGTATCAGATGTACTAGGATCTTGTTGCAATTTTTGAATTAGTGTCCATACATCTTTGTCCTTCTTCCATTCATCTCTTGCTTCGGTTATCCAATCTGGTTGGATAATAGAAATGGCACAAAGCAATGCTTCTACCTCTTCATTCTTTCTTGAGAGTGTATCTGCAACAACATTAAGCTTTCCTTTTTTGTAGATTATTTCAAAGTCATAACCCAACATCTTTGTGACCCATTTTTGTTGCTCTTCTGAAGATAGTCTTTGTTCCAAAAAGTGTTTAAGACTATCATGATCATTTTTTACCTTGAAGTGTCTTCCCATTAGGTAATTTCGCCATTTCTTTAGTGCATGCAGTATTGCTAACATTTCCTTCTCATAAATAGGTTTCTGTAAATACTTTCCTTTGATTGGACGGCTTCCAAAAGCAATGGGTCTTCCTTCCTGCATCAAAACTGCACCAATTCCATTTCCTGAGGCATCACATTCCACAATAAAGGTTTTTGTGAAGTCTGGCATAGCTAAGACCGGTGCTAAGCACATTGCCTCTTTAAGATGTTCAAAGGCCTTAGTTGCTTCGGGAGTCCATGAAAATGCATCTTTCTTCAATAATGTTGTTAGAGGTGCTGCTATTCTCCCATAATTCTTAACAAACTTGCGATAATACCTTGTTAACCCGAGAAATCCTCGCAACTGCTCTATGGTTGTGGGGACTTTCCATTCCTTAATGGCTTTAATTTTGTTAGGGTCTACCTTAACACCCTCGTGAGATACAATATGACCCAGATATTCCACCTCTTGTACTCCAAAGGAACATTTGGATGTTTTTGCATATAATTGTTTCTCCTGCAATAGTTTGAGCACCCTGTCAACATGTTCAACATGATCCTTCCAAGACCTGTTGTAGATTAGTATATCATCAAAAAATACTAGCACAAATTTTGTAAGGAAGGGTTTGAAAATGGAATTCATCAACCCTTGAAATGTAGAAGGTGCATTGGTAAGGCCAAAAGGCATGACCAAAAATTCATAATGACCCTCATGAGTTCGAAATGCTGTTTTGGAATATCTTCAATCTTCATTCTAATTTGATGATATCCTGAATGAAGATCCAACTTGGTAAAATAAATTGCTCCATGTAATTCATCCAATAATTCATCAATCACAGGAATGGGAAATTTATCTTTAATGGTGAGCTTATTGAGCTCCCTATAATCCGGACACATTCACCATGATCCATCCTTCTTGTGTACCAATACTACGGGAGTAGAGAAAGAACTTTGACTAGGTTGAATTATACCTGCCTCTAACATTTCTGCAATCATACGTTCAATTTCGCTCTTTTGGAAGTAAGGATATCTATAAGGCCTGATGTTTTGAGGAACACTTCCTGGAATCAAATGAATAGCATGATCATGATCACGAATAGGTGGGAGTCCTTTGGGAATTTCAAACACCTTGGAATGATTGTCCAAGACTTGTTGGAGATCTGCAGAAATAGATGATTTTGATGTTGGAACTTCTAGTGAGCATAATTGTGCAATTGCACCTCGTTGTTCTTTCTTTAGAAGCTTTGTCATGACATTAGAGCTTATTATCCTTCCTGTCTTACCCGCAATACCCCATAATTCGACTTCCTTTCCTTCTGAAAAAAAATTCAAGAAAAGTTCTTGAAAATTAAAAGCTACCGTCCCCAAAGATTGTAACCATTGTACTCCTAGTACAACATCGGCACCTCCCATAGGAATGGAAAGCATTGGACTAGTCAATACATATTCCCCCATGGTTAGCTTAATATTATGGCATTTTCCAGAGCAATTTATAGTTCCTCCATTTCCAACCATCACTTGACATTCTGGTGCTGGGTATAGGAAACAATTTAATTCCTTGGCTACCTTACAATGAATAAAATTATGGGTGCTACCTGAATCAATCAACACTATTACCTTTTCTTCTTGATTTGTCCTGCTATCTTGAGAGTTTGAGGAGTGGTAATTCCTGCCAGTGCATTACACGATATGGTCGGATTCATTTCTTCCTCTTCTAGGGCTGGTTCCTGGTGTATATCCTCTTCTTGTTCATTTCTTCTTCCTCTTCACAATCTATGTAAAATAATTTCTTCTCAGCACACTTATGACCTTTAGTGTATTTGCTATCACAACTGTAGCAAAGCCCTTTTGCTCTTTTTTCTTCCAATTGTTGTGGTGTCAACCTTGTAGGTTGTGGAAATCTAGGCGTAGCAGCACTTCCTTCTTTATAGAATTGAGTGGTAGGCTTCCTTGTCGCCATAATTTTACATTCAACTTTTCTTGCCAACCTGAATGCCTTCTCCAATGAATCATGTTCCAAAACGTGAACTTCATGTTGGATGTTATCCTTTAAAGTGCCTATGAAGAGATCAATCATGTGTTCCTCTGGAATATCAGTTACCCTTATATTCAATTTTTGGAAGTCCTCAATGTGCTCCCCCACTAAGCCCTTTTGTTTGAGATTTATCGATTGGCTAAAGAAGGTGTTGCTCTTTGTATCCTCATAATGTGCTATCATTTCCTCCGTAAAAATTGACCAAGTGACAATTTTTTTACGGGAGCAAAGCCATCGATACCATACAAATGTATTTTGTTCTAAATGTAAAGTTGCAATGCGCACCTTTTGTGTGTTTTGCACATTATGGAGATCAAAATATTGCTCCATCTGTAGTATCCATGTTACAGGATCCTTTCCATCAAACTTCCTCATATCCATTTTTGGAATATGGTGGTTCTTCCCGCTAACATTAGAGTTTATGAAATCACGATTAACATTTATTTTGTTCTCATCATGAGTTTCTTCTACTATATTTCCACCATTAGGAATAATTTCTTGTTTTAAGCTTGTCAACAAGTCTTCCATGTATGCTTTTAGATCATTCTTCATGTTTTCCATGTTGTCTTTCATGTCATCCATCTTAGCTTCCACGCCCACTTCCATACCATCCATCTTAGCTTCCAAACCATCCATCTTAGCTTCCAAACCATTCATCTTAGCTTCCACACCTTTCTTCAAACCATCCATATTAGTTTCCATGCCTTTCTTCAAAACTTCCATTTCGTTTTTTGTTGTTCTTTGCGAGAGCGAAATTTGTTGCACTTGCTCTTGTACTTTTGATATGTCATGTTGCCATTCTTCGTCTTCATGAGTCATAGTAGAGCCTTATAAAGGCTTAATGGGCATTGAATTATTTTTAGGGGCCATTTTAGAATCCAATACTGATATCTATTCTACAATATGCCCTTGGAATCAATTCAACTTGATTATTCAAACAAGACTTATGCAATTTGGAAAAACAATACACACCTTTTACTTGCTTTTGAGGAGCTCGATATTGAAATTTAATTATCTATGTAGTTGGGGATCTTCAATATCTAAAATTCAGCCCTGGAGTAGCCCTCTAAATTCTATTTTGAATGCTACAGGTATGACCTGATTTGGATTCTCCAATACAAAGTTGTGTCCAATCTCCCACAATGACCTAATTTTGGACTGGTTCAGTAGAGCGAACTTGTAGGACTTGCCACGTGTTACTGTTTCATCCTTTGTCTCTAAAATTGATAGAAAAGAAACTAAATTCTGTGTACTTGCAAGCACTTTTTACAACACTCCAATCCAATGCCCAGAGAGATAGTTATTGAACTTTTCCCATGATCACCTATTTGAGATGAAATTCAGGAGCCTGAAAAAGCACTACCTTCCACAGATCATATCTCCAAAAATATTGTGAACCAAGATCTGAAATGTTTTGAAGAATTTCCTCAGGCTTTCAGCTTCGTACCATATGAATTTCAGATTCTGAACCTTCGTAGAAAAAACGTTATAGCTAAAATTCCACGATGACCTATTTAGGAGCTTGAAAAAATACCTAACTTCCACAGATGATATCTCCGAAAATATTGCGAACCAAGCTCTGAAATTTTTAGAAAATATTCCTCAAGATTTCGGCTTCACACCCTAAAAATTTCAGCTTCTGAAACTTCGTAGAAAAAAATTTATAGCGAAAATGCCACGATGACTTGTTTGGAGCAGAGAAACCCTAGAATCCAAACCTCTGATACCAAATATTGTGTAACCAGCTCCAAAAAGAGAAGAAAAGAGATATCAATGCCTTAGAAATGAGCCACTTCGAGGGGGAAACCTCCAATACATTACATAAATGAACAATTCTTGGATGATACAATTTACAAAACCTCCTTTCTATATATAGGAGTCCATGGGGGCCATAATGTAATCCTAGTGGGCCACAATGTAATCCTAGCCGACCTAACAATAATAATTTAAGGGCACAATAATAACAAAATGGGGGTTAAAAGGGTACAATAATAACAATAAGGGGGTTACACTAACAACAATAAGGGACTATACTAGTAATATAGGGACCTAACAATGTTAGGTGATTTAGGTGTCATCATATTCATTAATATGCTACCCAACCTTCTACAATGAATATTATTAAAAAACACCATAAAACTGTCTGTCTTGTTCTTGTTTTAGGGATCCCTCATTACCCCATTTATTCACTGAGATCATCAACTTAGGGTGACTCCATTCCAAATGGATTCTATCTCACACTAATCATCAAATACTTAAAAAAATCTCATTCCTTTTTGTCCTTAATAACTATCCTAAGATATAAAAATGTTAAACACCATGTTGAAGCACACACATGGTGTATGAAGAAGATGAGCACACACACAAGAGACTCAACACACAATGAAGGATAAGCGTGAGGCTTTCTTATTTTCCATTATACAAAGATGTACATTTATAGTACAATAGTGTGACTCTTGGTTTCACATTCCAAGGTCACTTGGAATCCATTGTGACTTTTCACATTCGACACCTACCCATGAGGATTAGGTGTTCCAACATCCCCCCTTAATCCGAAGGGGTATGTGTGAGTCCAAGAAAAGAGTTGTAATACAAATCTGCAAGTATACATGGCAGCACTTAGGCTGAATCAACTCTCTGAAATGTTGGAAAAAGAGGTGGTTTTAGGATGACCACGAACAAACTGGAATGCAAAACTTGTTGCGGTTCTCGGAACTCTTCCAAAGCGCTTAAGAAAGGCTGAAAGCGCTTTTGCTAGAGGAATCGTCCCTCATAAAAAGGAGACCTTCAACCTAAAATAAGGAGGTCTACTACCTGCGGTCGTTTTAGGTTGTCCACCAACCAAAGATGATGGTTTTAGGTTATCCACCAACCGAAAATGATGGTTTGGGTTATCGACCAACCAAAGATGATGATGGTTTAGGTTATCCACCAACCATGAAAATGATGGTTTAAGGTTGTCCACCAACCAAAGGCATGCTCATGGGCATCCGTGTCTCTGGCTACATCTCTGAATTTGGAATGACGAATTGTGGCTCAGGCTGGCTTGAGCTGCAGTGTCTCCGGCTACAACTCTGAACATGGAATGAGAGATTGTGGCTCAGACTCGCTTGATCTGACGTCAAAGCTTGTAGATGATCACCATTTTCCCTCGTCGGGGACAAGGTGAGATGATGGCGAAAACTCAACTGCAAGTTTGCTAAAAATCTGAGAACAAGTTCTGACATGTGGCTTAAACATCTTCTTGGGTACAGCGTGCCCATTGCCAGAAGCGATCCCATCAGATGAATCTTGGTTCTTGCGGGAGGCTTGTGTCTGAAGCATCTGTCTGAAGAATGAGTGTGTCGACCACAGTGCTTGCATGGATGAAGATCAAAACAGTGATCTTTCATATGGCCAACTCGATCACAGTGTTGGCATTTTACAATCTGTTGTTGTTGTGGAACAGGATCTGGAACAGCTGCAGGTGAACTGTCATACAAGAATCCGGCACTCTGAAATATGATAGGCTTGGTGTAGTCTGGAATATGAAAGGACACATCCTTGTCATATCCAAGACCAATTCTATGCTTGTTGTGGACAAGCTCTTCCCAAGGTCTGATGATGGGCTTGAGAAGTGCAGGTTGAACTGCTGCATCTGCATGTACATCTGCTCTAGTGCAATGGAAGCGAATGGGAATAAAAATTTGGAACATTATCTTCTTTCTTCGATGAGAGTCCTTCTTGATCGCCACGAGCAGACGGTTTCGAATGGTGACTCTTTTGGTGAAGTTCATCTTGTTTGAGCTGAGTTTCCAACTGCAAAAAATCAATCTTTTCTTGTGCATCTAGCAAACAACTCTGAATGTTACAAAGAGCATCCTTGCTCATTTTTATCATGTCATCAACATTTGAATGAATGAGGTCATTCAACAACACTAATGCCTCATTGATTTTGGCCATTTTCAACAATTTAGGCTCAAAAATGAATGAAAGGGTGTCGAATTCAACCGAAAATGCACCCGTTTACAATGTGATTCAACAAGAAATACAAATGACTCAAAAGAATTTCCAACTATGGAAATCTCAAAGTACAAAATCTGCTCCTCAAATAATGGAGGGCAATCAACAATCCAACAACTCAAACACTGATTATGAATGAAGATGCAAATCAATGTCAGTTCAATACAATATCACTGCAAAATGAATGTGCAACAAAAACCACTGTGCAAAAGGCCTTTAAGGCAGCTGAATTTTATTCAAAGAGTTGTTTTCAATGATGGCAAACTTGTCTTCAAATGTGAAATTCTTCAAAAAATCACCCTTCAAATCAATGCCACAAATCATAGAATGTAAAACTCAATTTCTTCTATGTATTCAGTCTATGTGCTCCTCATATGCCATTTCCTCAATTTTGCTATTCATTTCCTCCTCTTTGCTCTTCCTCTATTTCCTCTCTCTCTGCTATTTTTTTTTTTTTTTTTTTAAGTAAAAATTAATTAAAAAATGAATGAATTAAAAATGGGAATTTAAAAAGGGATTATTAAAAATGGAAGGAGGGGGTGATTTAATTAAAAGGAAAAGATATTAATTTTACAAGGGATGAGTTAAAATGGGTGGGATGTATTAAATGGGAGGAAGGGACAAACTTTACGTGGAGGGATTAATAATTAAAATGAGGGGAATCAAAAATCGAATTTAAAAATGGGAAAGTGATATTTATTGAGATGGGAGGTATTATATAAAAGAGAGGGAATTAAAAAGGGGGAGGGGGGGGAGGATTGTTATAATGGAAAGATATTTTAATAAATTAAGAAAAAGAATTAATTTAAAATGGAAGAGCCGTATGTAATGGAAGGGCCGTATTAAAAATTTTAAAAATTAAATGTTGGAATTTGAAATTAAAAACAGGAATTAGAGGGAGGGCGGAATGTGCAAGGGAGAGGGGCGGGAGAGTAGGTGGAGAAGCAAGTAGGGATAGTGAAAGGGAAGAGAGAGGGAAGCCGAATGTGTAGGCCATGGAGGAGGCCGAGTGTTTGGCAGGTTAGAGGAGGCCGTGTTTCAGTAATAAGGGAGGGTTGTGTATGAAAAAGGAGGGCCGTGAGGGCTGTGGTGAGGCGGAGTTAAGGGGGCGGCAGAATAATGCAGAGCGAGGGGAGCGTATGTGCATTGAGCATATGTTGCAGTGAGGAGGGAGGCATGTGAGGGGAGAACTGTGAGTTGGGGGAGCGCCCTTGTGTGGAGAGGCCGTGGGGCGTAGTGTATTGCAGAGAGGAGGGGTCGGTTGGGTAGTATAGGTGCAAAGCGTAGGCCACGTTGAGGAGTTGGACGGCTATGCCGTGGGGTTTGGGTATGGCTGAATGCCAAAGAACAGGGGCGGGGTTTAAAGAGAGAAGGGGGAGCGTAGAGTGTGGTTTAAGGGTTGAATGGGATGTGTGCAGGGAATGGTGGAGGGCCGAAAGGCCTAGAGCAGTAAATTTAATTTTTATTTTTATTTATTTATTTATTTTTGTTTTAAAACAGTAGAGAATAGAGAGAGCAGAGTAATTTTTTTTTTTTTTTCAGCAACAGAGGAGAAAAACTGAGACTCCAGACTTTAAAGCAGCAGCAGGAAATTTCTTTAGAAATGCGGGATTTCAAGTAGTAATACACCACAGAAAAATTTGTAGAGATTTCCAATAAAACTTCGAAATTTTTCCAGGGAAATGGACTTTAAAAATGCAGAATTCTCCAAAAAATTTTAGCAGTAAAACCCAGAAATTTTTCCAATAGCTCAGCAGCAGAAGAACTCAAAATTATTTTCCATTAAAAAGCCAGAAACTTCTACTTCAGAAACCCTCTTTAAAATATTTCCAGCAGCTCAATATGGTGCAGAATTTAAAATGCAGAAATTGCAGGAAGAATGAACAGTGAGAAAACCTTCAGATGCGCTTCTTCAACACCACTGCTGCTCTTGTTCAAAACAAATTCTGAATGCTGCTCCTTCTTCAAAACACTTCTGAATGCTGCAAAATCACTGCTGCAAAATCACTGAGTGCTGCAAAAATGTCAAGAATTTTTGCAGTTATGCACAGGCCATAAACACAAATGGCTCAGTCAATTTGGAGCAGGGCCAGCAATCGCCCACTCTGATACCATGTTAAACACCATGTTAAAGCACACACATGGTGTATGAGGAAGATAAACACACACACACAAGAGACTCAACACAATGAAAGATAAGCGTGAGGCTTTCTTATTTTTCCATTATACATGATGTACATTTATAATACAATGGTGTGACTCTTGGTTTCATATTCCAAGGTCACTTGGACTCCATTGTGAATTTTCGCATTCCACACCTACCCATGTAGGATTAGGTGTTCCAACAAAAAACATCCAGTCAGCTAGTTGACTGAGAAAACTTAAGTGAGAGATCCTTGTAGAATAAAAGTGGTATGTGGTTACCTCTGTTATCCCTTTTTAGCCTAAAGGAAGTTAAAAAGTGCTAATAACATCCTAAGCTCAACTTGAAGAACAAAAAGAAAGGTGCTAAGAATAAAAATATCATGGCCACTTATTGGAGTGACCAAGTGGAAAGTAACTCGAACATGGATGAGAATATTGTCTGTACATTATTGCAGAAGTGAGTGAATTTGAGTATCCTTCAACAACAAGGATAGAATGAAATGACTAGACTCTTCTATATAAATATATAGGTTAAGAAGTCAAAAATTGATGCTCTATTTGACTGAGGATAACAAGCGAATATCATATAGCAATATATCTAGTCAAGAAACTGGGACTAAAGAATCATGACTATCCTAGCCTAAATCCATTGGGATAGGTCAACAAGGAGGTAGAGATAAAGGTAAAAAAACATTAAAGAATAAAATTTACTATCAATGATTACTTTATTAACGAAGTATAATTGGATGTAGTTCGATTATATGGATGTGGTGTTGTGTATGGGAATCCCTATATGTACATGTGGGACGCCATATTCATGTAGAGATCCAACCAAGGATGAAAAATATTTCATCATCAACACACACAACTCAAGTAAAATATCTCGCTAGTAAGAGTTCACATAGTGTTTTCATTGATGCCAAGGTTAGGGTAAGATCGATTAAGAAGAAAACTCAACTATATAAAAAAACATAGCTCCGAGGAAGAAATTCAAGGAGTAGCTACATTGGTTTACCATATATTGATATTCATTAATTAACAGACCAGATAGACAAATTTTTTTTTGTCAATATATGTCTGTTTATTGACCTCTACATATTGGCTATGTCACAAATACAAGGACCACGAAATATCTAATATATAATATGGTTAGCACATGGTCAAAACTCCCAATCAAGAATAGCTAACATGTTATCACATAAGGGATAAGAAACCTTGGAATATTTCCACTTTTCCAAGATGAAGTTGCAAGGAAATCCCAATATATGATATCCAAATACTTGGGACATGCCAACTGGATAGATGAAAAAACAATGATGGTAAGGGAGATGGAATGGAAATACCAGGAGAGGACATGTGTCACCTAGATTTGAATGTTTTGGCTAACAGAAAGGGCTTTAACAAGTGAGACGTGGCAGATGATGTGGTAGATGAAATGACAAATGAAACATGTGGTGTATAGTGATTGATCCATGATGGTTTAATATGGTAGAGGATACGTCAGTAAAAAAAAAATTGGATCAGTGCATCAGTGAAAATTGCATGATATCAACGACTCTTTTTCACTTTGGGGCGTGCCGACATGTTCAGTGCTTAACTGAAAGGGGGGTTTGAGATTCTGTCCAAGTGGTAAACTTCCAGGACACATTGAGGTAGTGTAGGAAGATTAGGGACCCTTAGTATATTTTAGAAACAACCTTTTACCCCTAACCTCAACATGTTGTTGATAGTTGTGGTAGTGGATTCTATCTAATTCCAAGTTGGGCATGCCAAGCACTGGATGCTTTATTAATAATGCATTTCATAAATTGGATAATGTTTTGATATAATGTGGCAATGGTGGATTCCTTATCAGGATATCATAATATTGGAATAGATAACAATTATAGAGCACCCCACTATGTGATGTTTCAATACGACGAGGAAAATGCCATTAGTTGACAAGAAATTTCAGTTGATAGGAAAGAGTATTGGGTAGCGATATGACACAAAATATGAATTGTTCATGTAAGATGGATTAAAATAATGTTAGTTGTCGTGATTCTATTATTTTTGATTTGGGATGGCTAATTGGTCCACGTGGAAGTTAGAGTGTTGGGAATTAAGCGTTAAGTCCATGGTTTATCCCATGGTTTCTTTTGAGCCTCTGTATTGACCCAAAAAAGGATTCAATGCCATTACCATCTATGTTGCCTTATATCTAGATCATTTTTCTATGTCGCATCGACCTACTCAAGCTATGACCTATAAATAAATCAATCCTGAAGACATAAATAATGGATCAAAAGTGGGAGTGTGTTGTAATATTCAACAACCCCCCCATTTATTCTCATAATAATCAATATTGTAATAATAAATGGGGACCACTTATTTATTTTTTTTCTAAAAAACTTAGCAAGTAAGAGTTCTTTACCTTAGAGAATGTTAAAGCATTGAGCTAGGTCACTTAGGACCAAGCACTTATCGCTTTATCGCAAATCGCAAAATAAAAAAGTAACGAAAATTAATCATAAGTTGGAATCCGCGAAATGCGATCAATTAAACGCTTTTATAAGACAAAATGTTGTGTTGAGCTCTTTATAACCTAAAAGACCTTGAAATATTTCTTAAGTCCTAAAAGCGCTTGAAACATTCTTTGCATAAGGAAAATCTTCTCAAAAATTCAATAAATACACCACGTATCGCAAATCGCAAAACATAAATGACTTTTCAAATAGCATAACCCTGACCTTGCGATGTTGCGATACTACGACATTGCGATATTGCGATTCCGCGATATTGCGATGTTGCGAGAAATTACGATTGCGACTTTATTATATTGCGATTTATCGTAATCGAAAAATTAGCACCACACTTAAGTCATATTAATTTTAAATATCATTCAGGATTTGTGATGCGATGTTTTGACATGACTTGAAAGGAATCACATGTAGGCCTTAATGCATAATTAATAAAAATCAACTACATTTACTCTTTTATAGGCTCGAGGATATTTGTATCTTTTTACTCGTGTTTGCAATAAAATTCCCATCCTTATAGAATTTACTGTTTTAAATAATTTCCGCTCTCATATTTTCTTTACGTTCATTATGTTTTCTCTATTGCTCAATCTCAGGAAATACCGCTCAAAGATGACTAAGAAAGGAAAAAATACAACTGAGGCTTCTGCATTCGAAGACTTAGACATGCATCCGCTCTTTAGTGATAATACATGCAACAAATATGGTGGAACTATGTCGTGGGAAGCTATGTATAATCTATTGGAGGATGAAGATCCAAAGGTACTCGAAATCAGAGCAACGATCGATGCTAAAATATCGTCTGAAGCTTCCTATTTTGAAGCGACTTGTTATTTCCTGCACATAATAGTTGTGAGGCCAAAAATCCTGCCACACACGGATATGGTGAAGTGGATTATTGACAATGTAGATATCTTAGACATGACATTTAAGAATTCAAGACAAGAAGTCATGGGGTCATTTACCTCAGAAAATTTGCGCAGAATGTATCATCTGCCAGAACCTCAAAAGACCTATGATAAAGCTTTCATTGAGAAGTTCACAAAAGAAAACAAAGACTCGATAGATGTCATGGAGATTTGGAGGTCCGGATCCAACGAATTCAAATGGGAGAAAATTGGTATGTACCCAATTTCACCTCTATCAGCCCCACATAGTTATGTAGCTGCGATGATGTGTAGGCTTTTCAAAAAAGATGACAGTACCAAGTTTTATATGGAATGGGTTCCATTAATTGATGCGGCTGTTAATGCCACAATTATGAATTGGAGTAATATTCTATCCGACAACTTGGCTATGTCCATTAGACAGTATAGACTCAACAGAGTTTTCTCTACTCGGGTTATCCCTCCCTTTTTTATGAGTGCATACGTGATGGATGCTATTTGTTTCTATTCCAGATTTCCAAATATGGGTTTGAATTGGACTCTTAAAGACCCTACTCCTATCCATGTGTATCATAATATTTTGTGGGAATTAAAATTTCGCCCCCATTTTTATAAGATTTTTCAAAGTATTATGTTGCCAATATATCAAACTATTTTTGATGTAAAAGCCCCTAGGCTTTCAGAAGAAGCAAAGATAGGCATCTTGCTGGTGGCAGGATGGTTTGGTGAAGAAACATTTACTTATATCATATTTTTTGGGAGTATTGCAACTCCCCACGTTCTTCCTTATTATGTTCCTCATAATTTACTGGCTAGAGAGATTGCATACCAAACAGTAGGATATGACAAAATCTATCTGGCCAATTTTTCCAGTGCAATGTGGTTCTTTTGAATTATTTGGTTTTGGACATGCAGTTAAAGAAATACAAAATATTGGATGCTTGAATCTGGCTACTATGCGAGGCAGACAGTATGATCCCAACAAAGTCGCTCAAGACTTTACTGCCATGGTTAAAATCAGACAGTTCATTCACGAGAAGGATTAATTTGATGATCTATTTGAAAACACCAAGACATTCTCACAGGTCTTGCATTTGGAATCAATCAAATTAACCGCAGTTGACCTTAATCGTTTTCATATTTACAGGAACAAAAGATTGATAAGGGTTCCATTAGACCTATTGAGGAAACAAGAGAACCTACTGCCAATGTAAGCTTAGAAGAAAATTCTGATCAAGAATCTCCAGAGAAATCAATTCAAGGCTCAAAAATTTCTAAATATCAATCTCAGAATCATGAAGAAAACCCTAAGGAAAGTCTTGAGAAGGATAGAAAGAAAAATAATGGAGAAACAACCAAAAAAACCTTGGCTGAAATAATCCTTGCCTACCCAACGTCATAAATTGTTTTGAGAATTGAATAGATGCCCCCTTTAGATATATTTGATAGTCCAATACACAATGCAGTGGTAAGGAGACAAAAGAAGAAAATAAATCTCGATTCATTAGTAGAAACTCTAGAGAACGAATCAATGGAGGTTGTATGGAAAGACACCCCCATTGATCCATCGAAGAATTTGACAAAGTTGTGACAGTTCATAGGTGCTTATGCAACAACTACAATGGATAAGGTAAAAGAGGCTAGTCTTCTTCTTAAAGATAAAGATGAAAGAATTCAGCTGTTAGAGCAATAAATTGAACATGAAAGACAAAATATCAATAAGCAAACATAGATGCAGATGATACAGTTTCAGAAATAATTTAAGAAAATGAAGATACAACACCAGACAAGCATCACAGAGAGAGATACACAGATTCAACTAATGAAAAATGAAGTAGATAAACTCAGAAATCAGCCTAAGACAAAAGACTTCATCAAAGAGACACTTGATTTAAACACTCAAATGTCAAAAAAACAAGAAATATTCTATCCAAGAATCTTAATGATCAAACCATATTGTGAAACAAGTGATACATTAGTCAATCAAGTGATTGATCATAGATTAGAGTATGAAGAGGTCGATAAAAATTGAAGAATCTCACAAATATTTTCTATTTACAGATTGGGGTATGCAATTAAAGCAAGCAGAAAGGGAAACAACTAGAGCATATAGTATAGCAAGAAATATAATTGAAGCTGTGAATTAGAACCTTCATAATATCAATCTGATTAAAGAATGCAAGTCTGGAGTTTTCCCAATTATCAGACAATTAGAGTGACAATGGAAAGAGACTGCCAAAAATCAAATTGAAGCAGTCAAACATCTATCTAAGATTGACCGAGAAATGTATTGGAAGTTTATAGTAAAACCATACAATCAATGGATGGCTTTGCATTTTTTAAATAATTCCACTCAAAAGATGTTGCCACCTCTCTCTGATGCTGTATTTACGGGACAACTAAGATCCAAAGTCGGCCAACCATCCCAGGTGAAGCCAATGTTGGATATATGTGAACTGAAAAGATCAATGGAAAGTAAGGACCGTTCAACATGATAAAGCACATCATCCTATTTTTAGTTTTTATCTTTTTATTTTTAGTATTATGAGGAAGGTTGTTTGAAACCTTGTAATATTCCCAATTGGAAATAGCAGCAATATAAAACATAATTATGTAAAACACATAAAATCTGAATATGACATGAGAGGGATCAATGTGCAGCCATAATTTTATTAATATATCAGTAGAAATATACAAAAATATCATGAGGGACAAGCCATTCAAGAAATAGGAACAAGCCTCCAATGATACAAACAATTAGCACATGAGTTGCTGCAACTGTATAGAATGCCGAAGAGCAGTGATAGCGCTGTCTATATCAGTGTAGCTGTTGCTATAAACATACATAAATGGAATATGGCTGATAGAAACAAAAGAAATGACCAAGAAAGAAGATGTGGGCTCTAATACATGATTTCTAGCCAACCCATAAAATATTGCTAGAAATACCAAGAAATATACAATGTGACAAATAACCTTGGGGTTAATATGCCACTGCAAACTGGATCTGATATGGAATGAGGCTATGACAGATCTGAAATGGTGATGTCCTCCTCCAATGGTATTTCTAAATACAAGGCTGATCCCTCTACTCAGAAATAGACCCTCCTAATGAGCTCAATGAACCCTCCGAGCAATTGCCTCCAAAAATAACGCAGTTCAGAAATGTGACTGCGCTATTGTTGGGTCAGATAGAGGTGAATTTTTGTGACAAATCTATTGTTACTTCATTTAATTATCAACCCGGGGTAAGCATTTTTATTTCAAGAGTGTCAGCACAATATATGCGAGTTAACTGGTCTACGGATGCTCTTTGTCAATGTAAAGAAGGAATTACTAACTTCTGGATCCTATTGATCTTAGAGAAGGTGCCTTAGAAGGCTATTTTAGCCTAAAGCTGAGTAATGGGATTTGGTGTTTCTCTACTGGAACAAAACAACAGTTCAATTAAACTGAACAATAGTCTAAATAAATCAAGCAAGAATTGAAATGACAGTAATGAAATTAAGCAGGACAATAGTCTAACTAAGTTGTTTTAGAAATGGAATTGAATTGAATCAATGATCTAGTGATCTAAGCAGTAATGAAGCAACTATATGGCTAGCAGTATAATGAGAATTATGCCTAGCTGTGCGATAATGAAACAACAGTATAACTGAGAAATATGAATAGCTGTGCACTAATGAAACAACAGTATAACTGAACAATATGACTAGCTGTGCAAATAATGAAATAGCAGTAGAACTAAGCCGACAGTAATGAACAGAAATATAACCGAAACGGGTAAAATAACTCATACAGCTATAATTAAGTAATTTTGCAATGGAGTTCTCTATAAGACTCAATTAAGCAACACTGATCAATTGGTTAACTGATTTACTATGCTAGAAGGAGAACACAATGCATGGAGACTAAGAACGCTGAAATCAATCTTCCTACGGCCTAGAAATTAATTATCATGAAAACAGAAGAACCAAAATTAACAAAACATTATCAGAAACGGGATTGCACTTGTCTTATTATAAGAACACAATTGCCAATGATTCATTAAGGAAGAAGAGCTGTAATTATATCAAATGGAAGTATGTATTACAACTGCACCAAGTTCACAGGTATCGATTCTGTAACTTCTCAGAACATGAAAACGTGCATGGAGTTCCCAGAGGTTGGGCCCAGACTTACGGAAGCCTCAGCACTGAGGAAACTTCAAAAGATGGTTATTCAAAAATCTCTATTACATTCAGGAATGCTAAAATATAATTAGACAGACTGTTCTAGATTTTTATATTATCGGCTTGCCCTCTCATTCTGTTCTTTTCCCTTTTAAAGGCGATCTTCGGGAATTTCGAGAATGTATCTCAAACGATAGCCTGCTACGCGTGGCTTTTGTTTGAGTTCTTAGACTTAATCTGCTTGTTCGCCTTCTATCGGCCATTGGGACTACTTAGGACTTCTTGTGCTTGCGTCCGTCGATTGGCTTCCTTTCGCTATTGGTTTAGGCATTCCTAGTTTCCTGCAGGTAAAGACAAAAAGAGTCAATTTCTTATTATAAACCGTCCTTTTTATCATTACTCTGATTGTTCCCATTTTCATGATTTTTATTCCTTGTTGTTAATTTTAAGAGGGATTTTCTTGAAATTACAATATAATTTGCAGTGTTTATAGGTTGAAAATCATACCTTAATCTGGGCCCAACATGCTCCCTTGCTTACCTTGTTGTATGTCCTCATGCAAACAAATTATTAAGATGTAATCGTGTTAAAGAATATGCGGGGTAGGGCTTCTCATTGGGTGTTCTGAAGCCTCGTTTTCTTTTTATGAGTGCAAAGGAATCGCATGTGACTCTTTCTGGCAACTCGTAGTCGTGATTATACTCCTCAGGAGGAAGCCAAAGGAGGGGATTCTGGTATCTGCAACCCAGCTAGGCAGGCCCCATGCTGTAGACTAAGCTGCTGTATAAACGGAATCTGGAGGCAGCAGCCTTGAAGTTCCTGTAATTGAATGGCTCCCTATTTTTTACATTATTTGTGGAGGCCATCCACCGTTGTTTAGCTACTGCTAGGGCTGCTTCACGGATGTCTTCGAATTAATCTCGTGCATTTTCAATGACATCTTTATGGAAAGGTCCCAATCTAGACTTCACACCCGGCCTTCTCATGAAATTCTGATGTCGGATGATCAACTGCATGGGTTTCATAGGCTCTCCCCTGAACCATAGTTCTAGATTATGTTCTCTTTTCTGAAATATTCCATAAGCTTTGGCCCACCTGATCTGGTTTTTAGAAAATGAAAGGAAAGCTTGTAGTTGTACATCTCCTATGAAGGGGCCAGGGTTGCTGTCAGTGTCGTTTTCTAAAAAGAAGTTATGCATGTAGAGTTCACATAAGAGGCATTGAACCTGTTCATCCTGGTCATTACAGCATTGGAAAAATTCCTCTATAGTCTTAAAGGAAGTGGATTTTCCTGCTCTCACAGCTTTAACTTTCAGAAGTAGGTACCGCTCTGTTAGGAATAGGGTGTAGTTAGTTGCCGGTGACCTACATGATAAAGCATCATCATATAGAGAGCAAATTGCAGATATCTGCTCTTTGGCTTGCTCTACCTGCCTTTGTACCACTTTAACCTTTGCCTGCTCTCCTCTAAGCTGGGAAAATGTCTCATCTTCTGTAAGAGAGAGGTCAGTGAACTTCTTTTGCAGTGCCTGATGCTCTTGTAATGGCACTATCTCCTTCCTGTACTGTGTCAGTTCATGCCGTAATTGAACTAACTCATTCTGTAATCTTTGTTTAGCAGCTATCTCTATTAAATGGGCATAGGCAGGGACTCCCTCTGTTTGGATCCCTTTTTCCTCCAGAAATTTCTTCTCAGTTTGGGTGGATGTTTCGATGTTGTTTGTTGCTTCTGTCTGCACTCCGGCTTCGGTGGTGGTTGCCAAATTGGTTTGTGTTCCAATTTCCATAGTATTTTTTGGTTCTGTTTGGGTCCCTACAATGGAAGTTTCTGATTTTGACTTCCTGAATCTTCTTTCTCTTTTAACTGCTTCTTCAGGTGTTTCACCAGCTTCTTCAATTTCTTGCAGGTATTTCTTAAATTCTCAGTTTTCTCATGTCTGAACCTTCCCTTGTTTTTACTTCAACAGGTGGCAGGGGAGTAGAATTCTCTTGCTCACGGGCAAGGTCTAGAATGGTGTTTCTAATTACTTCTTCAGGATTGACCTCAGTATGAGGGTCCTGACAGGGAGGAGCGATGCTGCCTCTTAGTGACAAGGGGACTGTCTTTGTGTGTGCACTTTGTTCCACGAGGACAGTGTCACCTGAATCAGCCTGTGATTCCAATATTTCTTCTGTCTGTCCTTCACCGTATGCTTCATAATTATCAATGGGAGACAAGGCTTCATTCTCTTGTAGTTCCTCTTGGTCGGATAGGATATTAGTGTGACCAGAGCTGCTAGGGGAGGCATTTTTATCAACAAATTCTTCTTGCTCCCCTGCTTCTGATGAGTTCCTTAATTTGAAGCTTGTCCTCATTTTCCATAGGACTAAGGCCATATCCTCTTGAAATTCTTGTAAGGGTGCCTGGGATGGTTATGCTCCATCTATGGTGTTCGAAGTTCCCTGGGGCGTTCTGGCCCATTTTTGTCTATTTGACTCTGATGTTGAGGCTCGAATTCTTTTTCTTTTTGGAGGATTTACCCTAGGAGGCTCGGTTTCAGTACCCTCAGGGTTAACTTCAGGTTCCTACACTTCTGGGTTAACTTCTGGTTCCTGCACTTCTGGGTTGACAAAATTTTGCCATGCTAGATGCTGCCTATCTAGCTCATGAATAATGATTAACTTTATTAAGCCTTGGTGACTAACCATTGATTGGGGCCTCTTAGCTTTTCTTAGCCGAACAGTGGTATCATGCAATACAAAATTTAAAAAGGCAGGAAAATGAATTGAAATTTTTTGTTTGAGTGTAGCTAAGAGTTTAAGCTGTCGAGGTTTTACCGCTTCCCGACGTCCTTCGCATGTTATGAATCTTTGGATGAATACCACCAACTCTTTCCATGGCTGGTGTAAGGAAGCGGGGGAAATCCCTCTAGCCCTTCGTTCCAGTGGTTCGTCTGGGTCCTGGTATAGCGCTATTGCTTCTCGCAAGAGTAGATGATTTTCTGCCCATCTCTCCCCTTGTGCTGGTATTCCAGAAACTGCTGCTATGATCTCTTGTGTAACATGTATGGTTTGGCCGTTTAATTTGGTTTGCCTATCTTGAAAATTTTGCAGGAATTCGATTGCAATTTCTGTGTTGTATCCTTGTAATCTATGCACATATGTCAACCATCCAACTCGCTGGAGAATGGCACTCGCTGCTTTTGAAATTGGGAAATTCGATGATCATTTCGAAGAGTATTTCCGCCCATGACTGGTATGCTCTTCTCCTCTGGTTATCTTTCTTCCTGGCTTTGCTGTTTCATCTGGGAGCTGAGTGTAACTGAAAACAAGATTTTGGTTCTGTATAAAGAGTATCCATGCCTTAATTGTAGAATTTACCGATGCGTCTGACGGGATTTGTGCAGGGATATCGCCTGCTTGCCAAATTAAAGCCAATCAAAGCCAATCACACCCCTCCCCCTTAAGAAAAGGGTGCCCACGCCCTCAGGTACTGGAGAGATTCGACCAGTGATTAATGTGAGCATGGGGATGTCAGAGTTTAGTGATTTTGTGTGTGGAGGATTGACAATTAAGTAATTATTTCATGTGCAACAAACGCTCAAATTAAAAGTTTTCATGATTGAATCTTGTGCAGAGAAGGCCGAGACATGAGAGAAAACAATATTGTCATTATTATGATATGATGTCTTTGTATGATTACAAAGCTGTGACGGAAGCAAGATTTAATCAAGTATTGATTGGCGTTGTCCTTCCCAAGTTTGAAATATGTAATCAAATCTTCGTTATTTATTCTTATGGTAAGTCATGATTGTCACTAATTCGAGTAATAGGTTTGTAGTAAAGAAAATGGAAAATAAGGTTTATGTAACAGTATTTTGTTATTAAAGAAGCATTCTTTCATACCACAAGCATGGCCACTGCTGCTAGCAGGCATTCATAGCCTCGACAGGGTTGATTTTTAACCCGAAAAATGAGCCATGATCCATATGTAAGAATAGTTATTTTATCATATTGATGGAGAGATCACCATGTTGGTATGGTGGCCAGGTAATCATGGTGCCATTCACTAGAGTTGTAGCAAAATGATCAGGCCAGCTCGTGATGAGACCTCCTGTCCTTCAAGTTAGTAAGAAGGTCATTACCCTGGTGTGGTTTCCATAATGGGAATGTCAATTGCTTAGACTCTCATGAACATGCTAGTTTGGCTCGTGATGAGATCCCCTAACCTCTCTTAAGATATATAAATGTAGTATTTGTTTTTTTTTTTTTTTTTTAACAATTTGATCCATTCGGAGGTCACTGTGCTGGTATGGTAGCCAGATAATTACAACGCCATTCACTAGAATTGTAACAGAGTGATCAGGACGGCTCGTGATGAGACCTCCTATCCTTCTAATATATGAGAAGGTCATTACCCTGGTGTGGTGGCCATAATGGGCATGTCACCTGTTCAATCCCTATGATCATGGTAGGCTGGCTCGTGATGAGACCCCTTATCCTCTTTTGAGATTTTCATGTCACACCATGATTGCTAAGGGAGGCTCATTGACTCCTTAAGAGTGAGGGATGGTGAAAGAAGTAGAAAAACTAATACCATTAATATGCCTTGTTCCATTTCTTCATGTTATAGGGTCATATTACTCGAATAGTGCAAAAAGACATATCATTATAAGGTCTTGAATCGTTTGATATCATATTCGAACTATGGGCATTTTTAGCCTTTATGTTGATATGTGTATAATATCAGCTTCCTGTTTAAGAATTGTAGTATCACAAGACATCATATTTGGAAATTTACCATTTGCTTTCTCCCTTTCAAGTGACATTCCCTGCTCAAGGTTATTCAATAAAAAGAATAGTTATTTAAGACATTGAGAAGTAGCTGTTTAAAGATTGCTTGGCAAAAATGCTTAAAAATGTTGAAAGGTGTTCAAACAAATGCTAAAAAATGCTCACAAAATGCTAAAAAATGCTTAAAAATGGGTATTTTTGCTGAAGGAACAGTGAGCTTGTTCAAAGATGGAACAACAACAACAAAAGAAACTGTTTAAAATTTGATTAAACCGCTGTTTTTCAGAAATTGAACAACAACCGTTTCGGGATTAACGGCAAAATTTAAAAACGTGTCAAAAGGCTGTTCAATTTGGTTGAACCGCTGCTGTTCAGAAATTGAACAACAACTGTTCTGGAATTGAACAAAAAAAATTAAAAACATGGTCAAAAAGCTGTTTAATTCGGTTGAATAGGTGCTGTTCGAAAATTGATCAGCAGCCGTTCTGGAATTGAACAACAAAAATTAAAAACATGGTCAAAAAGCTGTTTAATTCGGTTGAACCGGTGCTGTTCGAAAATTGAACAGCAGCCGTTCTGGAATTGAACAACAAAACTTAAAACTGCAGAAAAAATCTGTTCAATTAGTTCGAACCGCTTCCGTTTAGAAATTGAACAACAGCTGTTCTGGAATTGAACAACAAAACTTAAAAACTTGGCAAAAAGCTGTTCAATTTAATTGAACTGCTGCTGTTCATAAACTGCACAGAAAAATTGAAAAACTCAACAAAAAGCTGCTTAATTCGATTGAACTGCTGCTGTTCAAAAATTGAACTGCAGTTGTTCATAAACTGAACAACAAAATTAAAAAAACTCAACAAAAAGATGCTCAATTCGATTGAAATGCTGCTGTTCAAAAATTGAACAGAAGTTGTTCATAAACTGAACAACAAAGTGAGAAACTAAAAAAAACACAATCTTATAATGAAAAATGGATTGAAAATGGGACGAATATACAATTATATACATAATTTACAAGTGATGGTGTCAAACCTCTCATGTACTTGAGTTTGTGGGGTTGTCACCCCCTTGCACCACAACTTGGATGGTGGGATCTTCTCGTGCCTGTTGACAAAAAGATTGCTTCGTGAGAGGTTTGTGATAGAGGCGTACTCTATGTCCGTTCACTCGAAATGTTGAGCCAGATCCGTCTATCATGGTCAAAGTGAGGGTACCATTGCTATGCACTTCCTGAATCTCATATGGACCAAGCCATCTTGTTTGCAGTTTTCTTGGAAAGTCTTGGAATCTGGAACCATATAGGAGTGCCCAATCTCCTTTTTGAAATTCTTTTTTTTTTATTAGGTTGTCGTGCCACTTGGCTTGTTGTTGTTGAATGATCATTGTGCGTTGCAAGGAAAGCAGTCAAATTTCATCCAGTTCATTTATTTGTTGAAGTATTTTATTTGAGCATCTGTTAAGTCCAACCCTACTTCCTGGGCTGTTCTCAATGTTTTAATTTCAAACTCAATAGGGAAGATAGGTTCTCTCCCAAATACTAGCTGATATGGTGAATATCCAGTGGTATTTCTCCAGGTTGTTCAATAAGCCCATAAGGCTTCTAATAGTCTAGTGGCCCAGTCCCGGTGGTGTGATGCTACTGGCTTGGTAAGGATTGCCTCCAGGAATTTGTTAGTGCTTTCGACTTGTCCGTTTTCCTGCGGGTGGTAAGGAGACGTAACTCTGTGAATGACATGGTGATTTTTTAAGGTAGATATGATCTTATTGCCTGTGAATTATGCTCCCCCGTCGGTTATCACCTCCCTTGGTAGGCCGTATCATACAAATAGTTCAAAGAGAAACTTAATTACTGATTCTTCAATGGCTCTTGGTGAAGCTAGTGCTTCCACCCATTGGTAACATAACCTGTGGCAACTAATATGTGGGCTTTTTGGTTTGATGGCGGATTAAATGGGCTAACGAAGTCCAACACCCATCTTTCAAATGGTTCCACCACCAATTGTGGTTGCAACAACATTTCATCGACTTGGCCTGGACGACCCATCCTTTAGCAGCTATCGCAGGACTAAACGTAATTCTTTGCATCTTTAAAAATCGTGGGCCAAAAATAGCCTAATTGCAGCACTTTATGCCCCGTCCATCGGTCTGCGAAGTGACCACCGCAGGGTTCATCGTGATAGGTGCATAGGATGTCATGGATTTCGTCTTCCCTTATGCATCGGCGTATATGCATATCATACCCTCTATGAAATAAGTATCCTTCAATCCAGGAGAATCGTGAACTGCGCTGTACAATTAAATTATGTTCTTTTGCCGTCAAATGTTTGGGTAGCTTCCCAACTGCCAGATAATTCACCACATATGCATACCATGGGGTTTTGAATGTTACCGCAAATAGGTGCTCATCAGAAAATTTATCGTCAAGTGTTAATGTGTCATCTGTTTTGGGGACTCTTGATAGAAGGTCTGCGACCATGTTCTCCTTCCCTGGACGGTCTCTGATTGTTATATCGAATTCCTGTAATAATAGTAGCCAGCGAGTTATTCTTCCATTCGTGATCGACTTATTTGATAAATATCTGATAGCAGAGTGGTCAGTGTACAGGAATACTTGATATCCCATTATGTAGTGCCTGAATTTATTGATAGTATAAATTACATCCAGTAACTTTTTCTCAGTTATTGTGTAGTTTAGTTTGGCGGGCGTAAGATTTTTGCTAATATAATAAATAGCATATGGTTTTCGGTCTTTTTCTTGTTCGAAGAATTCTCCTATTGCTGTATCAGATGCATCGGAAGAGATATGAAAGGGTAGTTTCCAGTCAGGACCTCACAATATTGGTGTTGTGGAGACCAGCTTCTTTAATTCTGTAAAAGCAGTGTCACATTTTTCAGTCCATTGAAATTCAACATTTCCAGTTAAAGCATACAGAGGTGCAGCTATCTGTGAGATTTTTTTTATAAATCTGCGATAATATCCTGCATACCCCAGGAAAATGCATACCTCCGTTTGTGTACAGGGTGTGGCCAACAGAAGGATTACCTTTATTTTAGCCGGGTCTACCTGTATTCCTGCTGTAGAAATGTAGTGGCCTAGGATTACCCCCTCAGTCATCATCATGTGGAATTTTTCGTTGCTTAGACACAATCTAGTGGCAATACATTGTTCTAATACCTTGTCTAATGTTTCTAGTGCTTGATCAAAATCTTCCCCATAGGGTGTAAAATCATCCATATAAATTTCAAGTCCTTCATTTATTAAATCAGAAAAAATTCTAATTGTGGCTCTTTGAAATGTTGCTGGAGCATTACATAATCCAAATGGAAACACTCTGTAAGTGAAAGTGTCCCATGGGTAGGTAAAGGTTGTCTTATCTTGATCTTTAGGGGCTATTTGTATCTGATTGTATCCACTAAATCCGTCAAGAAAAGATTTTTTTTTTTTTTTTTTTTTTCCAGCTAATGTGTCGAGGACTTGGTCATTAAAGGGAAGGGGGAAATGATCTTTCTGAGTTTCTTTATTTAATTCTCTATAGTCTACGCAGATCCTCCACTTCCCATTCTTTTTAGGGACGACCACCAAAGGGGAGACCCATTTGCTGTCTGAGATAGGATAAATAAAATTTACATGTAGGAGCTTTTGGAGTTCTTCTTTTACAATTTCTTTTAAATGGGGATTCAGTCTTCGTTGCGGTTGTCTAATAGGCCGTGTCTCTCTATCAATATAGATATGATGCGTGCACAACTGTGGATCCAAGCCCTTCATGTCTTGGTAATCCCACACAAATTCACCCTGGTGTTTCTTAAGGATTTTTACAAGTTTTTGCCATTGGTTGTCCTCCAGGCTACGGTTAATATTCAAAATCTTACCTGGTTCGATTTCAATAGGTATATTATTACAAACAGTGGTTATGGGATTATATTGGGTCTCAAAGTCTGTCACATGATTTTCTTGCCCTTCATGCTTGAGGATTGTTTTCATCATTTGGCATTTCAAGTTTTCAGGTTTGGGAGGCTGATTCATAACGTTACTGATCAAATCATCTTCAGTTTGATCTTTAAATTCGAGAGCTTCTACTAGTGTGAGGGATGGACAGATATTTTGCTCCCAATATGTATCTGGGTGTTTGTGAGTTTTTATCGTGGGCAGAATTGGTTTGGCAGGTGGATAAATTACAATATTTTTTATAGAATTTCCTCTAGTGATAGTCATGCTGCCTGCTCGGCAGCTTATGTAAGCATCTGCGGTGGCCAGCCAAGGCCGCCCAAGATTCAATGGGTGCCCTTCCAACTTTTTTTTTGGATTAATAACTAAAAAATCAGCAGGGTATTCCCATGAGTCTACTAAGACCATAATGTCTTGCACTATACCTTTTGGTCTAATAACAGATCTGTCAGCTAATTCCAGGAGTGTGGCGGTAGGTTCTAGGAATGATATTCTTAGTTTTTCACAAGCTCATGTAGTTAGGATGTTAATGGCTTCCCCAAGGTCAACCAATGTGTTTGGAAATGAATGTCTAGAAATTTGTACAGTTACAATGGGGTTTCCCGGGTCTTCATATTTCATAGGTGGTTCTCTACCTAACAGCAAGTCAGACAGAGTTCCTACTACATGAATAGTAGGTGCAGCCATTGTTTTCCTAACTTGTTTTTTTCCACATAACTCCTTGATTGTTTTTGCATAGATGGGAATGTCTTGGATGGCCTGGAGAAGAGGAATTTTAACACAAAGGTTTCTTAATTCCCCCAGGATGTCAAATTCTGAGTTGGTTATAGGTCTGGGTATGTTTTATCTCTCAGGAAATGGTGGCAGAGCTATTTTAAGATCCTCAGGTCTTTGTTGTTCAATTATTTCCTCATATTTACCTATTTTTGTTATCTTCGTTGAGCTAGGCCCTGTGGATGTTTCAATTTGGGATTGAGGTGGAGTTGTGGCCTCTACAGGCAATATGGTATGTCTAGATCTTAATCTCAATTCGTTACACTGTTTTTGTTCGTTGTTGGGTTTTGAATCCTCTATGATCTGAATTAATTTAACTGGTCTATTATTGGGATTGGGATTGGGTTGGGCTGGTAATTGAGGTCGCATGGCAGGTTGTTGGTTATGCTGAATGGGGTAGGGAGCTGGTAATTGTGGGGTTCTTGCTCCTGTCAGTAAATTTCCCATCCCCATAGGTCATTACTAGTTCCAATTGTTGTTTTGTGTAGGAGGGTTTTGCCATTGGTTTTGATAAGGGATATTCTGCCAATAAGGGGGAGAACTAGGGAAGTTTTGCCAATTACTTCCTGATGGATTTTGTGTAGGCTAGGGTGGGATAGGAAAGGTTTGGTTTGGCCAATTTGGGAAGGGGTTTTGAGTATGCCAAGTTGTTGCAGGGTTTTTTTGGTTGTACTGGGGCACTGGAAAGTATTGAGGTAGGTCTTGCGGTATGCCAGGTCGTGCCTGCCATTGCCAACGCTGATTCATTAAATAGAATGGTTCTATTTCTTCTTCTGCTTCTTTGTAGATGGCTTTCATCCTGGGGAGTGAGGGACATTGGTCCGTATCATGATCCTTAGTGCAGATAGCACATGTCTGGACCATGTCTAAAGGACACTCCCTCTAGCTATGCTTCTTCTGACATTTTGGGCAGAAGATGGCCAGATTTTGCTTGGTTATTGCTTGTTTTTGTTTGGCTTGAAAAAAATCAAGTTGCGTAGTCAAAGTGCCCAAGATGTCGGTTTTGAAATTTTCTAAAATATTTCCAAATTCTAGCCTAGTTATATTGCCACTGGTTTGCTTAAGATCACGTCCAATAGGTATGTTGCGTGAGCTACCCCAGGAGCATCTAATGCATAAGGAGATAATCTCGTCATATACCTCTTGATATATATCTCCTTTTCCCATTATGTTAAGTAATTCAACCCATTCCTCCTTCATTCCTTTAAGCATTGTGGTTTTCAAAATGTCCTTGGACAACGTAGTATATGGGGATCTTTGTAAATTGTATTGGAATATTTCTACGTATTCCTCTAATGTTTCATTGTCTTTTGCAGTCATGTTAAAGATTTCATTTTTTTAGGTCTCGGGTTTGACAATAGTCTTGGTATTTGGTAAGAAAGACATTCTTCATTTGGTCCCAGTTTTTTATAGTTCCCCCTCCTAACCCCATGAACCAGCGGAGAGCCGCCCCTTTCAAGGTGGAGGGAAATAATTTTAGTTTCTAGGGATCGGTGGTGTAATCATACCCTCTGCATAAGACATCGAATTCAAATAAGAATGCATCAGGATCTTCTGTGGTTAATCCATGAAAGGTGGGGATGTTATGCAAGGGAATGGCTTTCATAGGGGCATTGGCAACATGATCAACAATGGGGTACTCCAATGTTGATGTCTGACTCTGATTTTGATTTTGATTATTTGCCATTTGATCAAAGAGGTGCCAAAAATCTTTAGGAATTTCTTGATCTGAGGGGGAGATTTTAATAGGCTTGGAAAGTGAATGTGGTGGAAGTTTTACAACACTTCCCTGATCTGGGATTCTAAGAGGTTCTGTTTCGATTACTTCTTCAGGGGACTTAGGTATCTCTATGTGAATTTATCCACTAGTTTCTCCCCTGCCTTCTTGCAAGTTGCAAGAGCCTCCCTCTTTTGAAAGGTCAATGTTTTGATGAATGGCAGTCTGCAGGCTTCGCTCAGACCCTTCTGTCTTGTTGTGAATCTTGGCGTAGGCTACAGATGGGGAGGCTGCTGCCCGAGGGGGTATGTTAGGATTTTGGATGGAAGTAGTTTTTGGTCCTATAGATGTCTGAGATTCAGCTTTCTTAATGATTTCGTCTATGTATGTTGTCCTCCCAAGGATCACCGGTCCTTTGGGTTGTGGTTGTGACTGATTTTGGGTTGCTTCTATCTTTTTCTTAGGCATAAAACAAGAGCACCTATCCTATGGTTCTTGTACAGTTTGCTGGTGGGCAGGCTAAAGGGCAAGCATGTTGCTTACCGGCACGCAGGTTCTTACCTTTCGTTTTCAATACCCAATTCCTCACAACAATGGAAAAAGAATGAATTAAAGGAGATAACTCTCAACACTCTCCCCGGCAATGACGCCAAAATTTTGGGTCGGATAGAGGTGACTTTTTGTGACAACTCTATTCTTCCTTCATTTAATTATCAACACGGGGTAAGTCTTTTTTTTTCAATAGTGTCAGCACAGTATATGCGAGTTAACTAGTCTACGGATGCTCTTTGTCAATGTAAATAAGGAATTAATAAATTCTGGAGCCTATTGATCTTAGAGAAGGTGCCTTAGATGGATCTTTTAGCCTAAAGCTGAGTAATGGGATTTGGTGTTTCTCTACTGGAACAAAACAATAATTCAATTAAACTGAACAACAGTCTAAATAAATCAAGCAAGAATTAAAATGACAGTAATGAAATTAAGCAGGACAGTAGTCTAACTAAGTTGTTTCAGAAATGGAATTGAATTGAATCAACGACCTAGTGATCTAAGTAGTAGTGAAGGAGCTATATGGCTAGTAGTATAACGAGAATTATGCCTAGTTGTGCGATAATGAAACAACAGTATAATTGAGCAATATGAATAGCTGTGCACTAATGAAACAACAGTATAACTGAACAATATGACTAGATGTGCAAATAATGAAATAGCAGTAGAACTAAGCCGGCAGTAATGAACAAAAATATAACCGAAACGGGTCAAATAACTCATACAACTATAATTAAGTAATTTTGCAATGGAGTTCTCTGTAAGACTCAATTAAGCAACACTGATCAATTGGTTAACTGCTTTACTATGCTAGAAGGAGAACACAATGCATGGAGACTAAGAACGCTGAAATCTATCTTCCTATGGCCTAGAAATTAATTATCATGACAACAGAAGAACCAGAATTAACAAAACATTATCAGAAATGGGATTGCACTTGTCTTATTCTAAGAACGCAATTTCCAATGATTCATTAAAGAAGAAGAGCTGTAATTATATCAAATGGAATTATGTATTACAACTGCACCAAGTTCATAGGTATCGATTCTGTAACTTCTTAGAACATGGAAACGTGCGTGGAGCTCCTGGAGGTTGGGCCCAGACCTACGGAAGCCTTAGCACTGAGGAAAATTCAAAATATGGTTATTAAAAACTCTCTGTTACATTTAGGAATGCTAAAATATAATTAGATAGACTATTCTGTATTTTTCTATTATCGGATTGCCCTCTCATTTTGTTCTTTGCCCTTTTAAAGGCGATCTTCGGGAATTTCGAAACGATAGCCCACTATGTGTGGCTGTCATTTGAGTTCTTAGACTCAATCTGCTTGTTCTCCTTCTATCGGCCGTTGGGACTTCTTAGGACTTCTTGTGCTTGCATCCATCGATTGGCTTCCTTTTGCTATTGGTTTAGGCATTCCTAGTTTCCTGCAGGTAAAGACAAAAAGAGTCAATTTCTTATTATAAACCATAATTTTTATCATTAGTCTGATTGTTCCCATTTTTATGATTTTTATTCCTTATTGTTAATGTGAAGAGGGATTTTCTTGAAATTACAATATAATTTGTAGTGTTTACAGGGTGAAAATCATACCTTAATTTGGGCCCAACAGCTGTGAGGGATGGTAGATGGTTGGCCTGATGCCAAAGATGTGAAAATATGCCCAGGATCCCTCCTTTCTGATCCTCCAATGGATAGGCAACCTCTCCACTGAAAAACAAGCCCAAAGATAGCTCTATGAGATCCTCTTTTGCTGCACCCTACAACACAACCCAACTCTAAATAGAAACTGCGTTGTAGCTGAAGGAGATAGCTTGGAAAAAATTCCGGAATGAGGAAATACAGTTCAAGAACCTATCCTTCCCTGAGGATGAGGTAGGGATTCCCGATCAGGAACACCCTTGTGCTAAACAGCATAACAACCCTGCTAAACAACAAGAGGAAGCAAGAGTCTAAACAGACCAATATCAAAATGATAATCTAAAACATGAATAAAAATGGTTTCTATCCCCTCCATATATAGCATGAGAGCCTCCTCACATTGGGTCCCATCCATACTTTCCACCAAGCTCATGCAAGTTGTCCTCCAGTGAAACTGCGCTGTCTCATCATAAAGACCGCTCCTCTATGACAACGCTGTTGATTTGGTCAAAGTTGACTGAATCAACATGATCCAATCCCTGTTCACACCTAAAGGTGCTTAATCCAACTTCTTATTCTTCCTCATTTCACATAAGGAGTGTTATTATTCCTTCTAAAGGGGTTTTATGGGTCTCCCCACCCATTTATTCACCTACCTAGTGATAAGACCAACTATAATATTCCATTTAGATGAAGGATAAATTTTTGGAATATTACAGTCCTCCCCTCTAAAATGTTGCTTGTCCTCAAGCAACTGTAAAGGTGGAGAAAAATTCCTCCCTTCCTCTTCTTTTGGCCTCCTCATCAATAGTTCCCACCACAACTCAACATAATCTGCAACAAATTTTCCCCCAATGGTTCCTCCCAAGTATGCAAAACCAAATAGTGTACATCATGAGAAAGTAGAAGGTTTAAGTGGAAACCTTCTTGTTTTCCAATGGCCTCCTCAAGGTAGGAGTGATGATAAACATAGGGAATATCATCCCCAATGAGATTCTCCCATGCCCATGCTATCATCCAAATGAAATGATCCATTCTAGGTAGCTCATCAATGAAATCATCAACCCCTGATTTATGCAATGTGTTAGGGCTGCATGGAGAGTTTAGATTTTCCCCTCCAAGTTGTTTCTCTCTCCATTTATGGTAAGTATGGGGCTGTTGCTGATCTTGGGCTGAAATGACATGGCCTCCAAGAATGGCCCAAGTTACCCCACCAAACAAATCAGCCATGAAGTGCCTCCTCAAAGAAATCAAATTCTCCAAATGGCTCCTCCCACATGAAGAAAAGAGATGTAGTATGGCAATCATGGTTTTCCCATTGTTTCTCCTGAAACATACAACATGTAAAGTAGGGAGAATAATACTCCTAATGGGCACCTTCAACTCTTGTCCCACTCTCCAAACAAAGCTTCCCATGAACATAAGAATATCATCAATATATGGAAGAAAAAACCAATGAAAACAAGTTTCCATATGACAATCGGAGAGTGGATCATAGTTCCACACATGGAACCAGTGCAGTGCCTACCTCAAAACAAAGAATAACAAGTGCCCTCCTAGCCACTTGTTTGCTGCCACAATCATCTCATAAGATGGAATCATGAAGATACAATGTGGTGTCAATAGTGCACACCAAGGATCACGTGGCTTCCCCCACAAACCACCAAAAGGATAGCCAATCTAAATGCTGCAATTGGCCTTAAGTACATCATAATATAATATGAAAGAAGGGATAATCCTCCTTGGTACAACATGCTGCTCATATGAATTAAAGAAGTACAAATCATAATGCAAAATTGTACCTTCTCCACCATGTACTTTGGTCCTTGAGCTGAAATGGCTTGACTGGAAATGCTCCCTTACTCTCAATGAGCAGGGACGTGGTTGTGCCAACCTCTCCATCAGAATCCGGGCTATGAATCTCTCTATATGCTGAAATATATCATGCTGGATGCCCTCCCAAGTGAACTTCTCCATCAAGGAATGATATGCATCAAAGTGCATAGAAAGGAAGTCCTTATGTGTTGCATGTAGCAACTTCTACTTGAGCTCAGAAGCTCTAGTCAAGAAGACTCTGCCATAAGAATAGATTACCACATCATCCACCATATATCTATCATCTCCCTCTGGGTCATCAAGAATCATGCAGGCACCAAGATCCTTGGAGTACTCTACCAAGAGTTGAGATCTCCAATATGGATCAATCCTCCTAAGAGACAACGCTGAAGATCTGAAATGTGAACCACCCCACATGCTGCTGTATTCTCCTTTGACATCCCTCATGCCAAATTCATCCTCCAAACTGTTGCCATGCCCATAATGCAGATTTTCATGCTCAAATAGAAGTGGTGACCTTTGGAGGTTGGCCTCCCATGAGAGGCTACCATCCAAAAAGAACCTCCTGATCTTGGCCAGTGTAAGCATGAGTGACCTCCATCTACTCCAATGCATGGAGGATTCCTTACTCAAAGGAAGTACCCTCTGTTTCTCCAAATCCATGGAGCATCTCCCTTGCACCATGGTGGTGCCATCCTCCATCACTGTAGCAAATTCTGTCAGCGTAGAATAGGTAGTGAGAGTGGGTGATGCTGAAAATGAGAGAATGTATCCCTCCTCCTTGAGTTTATCCCAAACTCTCTGCGCTGTAATAGACCCCTCCAAAGTATTCACCTCTCTTGGATATAAAAGTTGTGAACCAAATGACAAGATGTCTCTCACCAAATCTAAATATGGTGGCCTCCCAGGTGGAATGCCCCCATGTAGTGAGACATCAAAATCTAAAGTGGAATGTATATATGAGTGGACTAATTTGTCCCTCTCTTCACTGCGCAATACAATCACCTTATTTTGTGCAGAAATCTCCCGAAATAGATAAGGGTGAATTATCATCATCCCTTGATGCTGATCCTCACTCTCTTCTCCTTCCATTTGCCAAGATTCATAACCCAAAATAACTAATGCATGCTGCTCTAGAATTGTGCTTTGGTTCCCACATGTTGTATCATTTGGAACTCCTTGTAAAGACACAAGGGCTCATCTAATGGAAGAAATGGCTCCCTTCCCATATCCATGTAGTGATGGATCTCCTTCTGATGGTACAACGCTTTTATCTCTTCTCTGCTCATCCTCTTCATCAATTTGTGAGAATGCCTCATCATCAATGAGAGACCCTTGATCTTGGTCTTCCCTTGAAGGAGGAACCTCCATGTCTTCATCTATAGAAGAGGGCTCTTCAAGAAGTGGGGATCTTTCCCTTGGAAAGGAATTATGCATGTTTTTATCCCCTTCAACAGAAATAAGGTTTGGAGTTGGCAGAATAGATCTCTCCAACTCATGCAAAGGGTTTGAGTTTTTGGGTTAAAAAAATGATGTTTTACAATGTTTAATATCAAATATTCTCACTAATTTCTTAGTGAACCCTGCATAAGTGTTTACATTTGCATGAAAAAATGAATTAGAACTACAAAACCACCAATCATGGGCCATACCTTTGAGGTGCAGTGCTGCTACTCTAATGGCCTCCTTTTCTGAAACTTGGTGTAGCTGGAAATAGGAATTTAGCTCCTCCACCCAAGCTTTGGCTGTGCATTTTGCTGATCCATCAAAGTTAGATAGAAAGATTCTACCTTTGTTGCTTCTATTATGGTTGCTATATCTCATCTTCCTTGAGTTGGCAAAACCCTTGGAAGTCCAAGTGCTCTTTGAATCTCCATGATTGAGACTCATACTCATGAAGATAGTCACTCAAGGTCTCCTCCCTTGGTGCATCTTCTTCCTCCATCCTTCTTACAGTAAATGTGGGCAATAGACTACGTTGTGGGTCTGCATGTGTAGCTGAATGCTCACACCCATCATGTGAATAACTAGGGCTTTCTTCACTTTCAAACCCTCTTGGAAATTTTCTACACTTCTCCCCTTTCATCTCCTTGAGATCTTCCTTGATTTTCTTCATAGTTTGGAAAAGAATCTGGGAGATCCTCTCTTCCTTAATTTATCTAAATAATGGAGTCATGCCTTTGTTTATTTTTTGAAACTTCTCTTCTCTGTGAGAAGCTTCTCCTCCTAATGGCATAATGTCTTGAATGTATAGGCTGAGCCAAGATTATGCTCCGATACCACTGTAATATTCCCAATTGGAAATAGCAGCAATATAAAACATAATTATGTAAAACACAAAAAATATGAATATGAAATGAGAGGGATCAATGTGAAGCCATAATTTTATTAATATATCAGCAGAAAAATACAAAAATATCATGAGGGACAAGCCACTCAAGCAATAGGAACAAGCCTCCAATGATCAAAACAATCAGCACATGAGTTGCTGCAATTGTATAGAATGCCAGAGAGCAGTGATAGTGCTGTCTGTATTAGTGTAGCTGCTACTATAAACATACATAAATGGAATATGGCTGATAGAAACAAAATAAATTCGCAAGAAAGAATATGTGGGCTCTAATACATGATTTCTAGCCAACCCGGAAAAGATTGCTAGAAATACCAAGAAATATACAATGTGACAAATAACCTTGGGGTTAATATGCCACTACAAATTGGATCTGATATGGAATGAGGCTATGAAAGATCTGAAATGGTGATGTCCTCCTCCAATGGTATTTCTAAATAGAAGGCTGATCCCCCTACTCAGAAATCGACCCTCCTGATGAGCTCAATGAACCCTCCCAGCAATTGCCTCCAAAAATAACGTAGTTCAGAAATGTGACTGTGTTGTGAGGGATGGTAGATATTTGGCCTGATGCCAAAGATGTGAAAATATTCCAAGGAGCCCTCCTTGCTGATCCTCCAATGGATAGGCTACCTCTCCACTGAAAAACAAGCCTAGAAATAGCTCTCTGAGATCCTCCTTTGCTGCACCCTGCAACACAACCCAACTCTAAACAGAAACTGCGCTGTAGCTGAAGGAGGTAGCTTGGCCAAAATGTTGGAATGAGGAAATGCAGCTCAAGAACCTCTCCTTCCCTGAGGATGAGGTAGGGATTCCCGATCAGGAACACCCTTGTGCTAAACAACACAGCAACCCTGCTAAACAACAAGAGGAAGCAAAAGTCTAAACAGAATAATATCAAAATGATAATCTAAAACATGAATAAAAATGGTTCTATCCCCTCCATATATAGCATGAGAGCCTCCTCACATTGGGTCCCATCCATACTTGCCACCAAGCTCATGCAGGTTGTCCTCCACTGAAACTGTGTTGTCTCATCATAAAGACCACTCCTCTATGACAACACTGTTGATTTGGTCAAAGTTGACTGAATCAACATGATCCAATCCCTGTTCACACCCAAAGGTGCTTAATCGAGTTGCTTATTCTTCCTCCTTTCACATTATGAGAGTTATTATTCCTTCTAAAGGGGTTTTATGGGTCTCCCCAGTCACTTATTCACCTACCTAGTGATAAGACGATGAAGGCTAAATTTTTGGAATATTACAAACCTTCTCAGATTTTTATGTAATAATCTATTTTTGATACATATGTAATATTAGTTAAACCTCTCTCATGCATTTAGAGAGGGGTCTGGGATTTTATCAAAAATGCTTTGAAAAAGCTTTCATTTCTTTACTTTTGAGACTGTTTTGATGAAATATATGGAACAAGATCTTGATTTTATTGGATATTGAAGCATACTCTATTGAATTTGCATTTATGTACACTTAGAGTATATTTAGTTGAAAAGAAGCAGATCAATGTTGATTATTTCATGAGTAGAACCTTTCATATCTGGTATTTCTATCTTTATGATTGAGTTTTGTTTATGTATTAGCAATAATTTTCCTTATACTGTATTATGTATGATATCTGAGTTACGATTTTTCATTAAAGCACTATTGTATGATGTTTCAGTTGTAATTCCTTATTGAGTATATGATCAATTGATATATGTGATATAGTTTCAAAATTATTTTGCCTAAATATTTAGTCAAAATAATTATCTTTAATAATTTCATCTCTTATATCGATTGAATGATATTTATTACCTTTTTCTTTAAGATATCTTTGTAGATCACATGAGTTAAGTTATTCCTGGGTATAGATTAAGTTAAATATTAGATTAAATAGATGCATGTGTTTTTCATTTAAATATATCATCTATTTTAGATTAAAATAATTTCCCATTTTACCTTATATCAAACCCATCATCATCATATCAAAATATTTGCTGGGAAACTAGTCCCATTATCCCCAGTCAGAGCCACTATACCAAACAGAAAAGGATCTACTTCCAAGGTCTAGACTGGGTGGCTATCCCCCATGTTGTTGCAATGGAATTCCGGGTCTTCAACATTTTGGCACTAGAAGGAGGGCTTGAATTATGAATAGAAAAGAAAACTGATCAAAAATCAAGAAGCCATCCAAATAGTCGTTCTCTTTCTATATCTCCTCCAACTTCTGGATCCCCATATAGAACTACCATTTTAAGATAAGAAGTTGAACAAACCTCTCCTAAATCTCCTAATAAATCTCTGAAATTACTTTCTTTAGATGACAAATATGAATCAGAAGAAGTTCAGACTTTGATAGATAAATTAAAAAAAATCTCTATTTCAACTAAAAAACCTATAATTTCTCAGTCATCTGAAGGAAGTGTTTCATATGTTTTACAACCAAGATGAATCTTGAATCATTCTCTAAGTGAGAAGATTGGAATTCCTCCTTTGGAATTTCCCATTACTTCTTTCCGAAAGAATACCAAGAAATATAAATCAAAAACATCTATTAGTGAGGTTTTATCAAATTCTCCATCTCAAATCCATTCATTCCCTCCGCTCATTTCAACAGCTCCCATTCTAACTACTAGTGCTAGTTCTTCTAGTTCGAGTAGCCAGCCTGCCTCCTCTTCGACTCAAATCTTGCTTGTTTCACGGAAATACAAACCTATGGATAAGTATGCTTTCCCTAAGTGTGGTGGTGCACTTATAACAACAGAAAGAAATATATCTTACCTTTTCCTTAAAATGAATAGATAAAGGGACAGAAACCTACTTGTAATCTGTTCGCTTTCCCTCGCCTCCCTTCGTCACTTTAGTTGCTCAATCCAATTTAACTCGCTTGATTGATACCTTCCATGAAAAAAAAAACATAAAACAACATAAATGCAATATGATCTATTCAAGTTAGACAAATTTAATCAATTAAATTCATAAATACACATACAAAATCATTGACATGTGCATTAGGAAAGGAACATGTTAGTGACGCAGTAACGACTGAAAGTCCGTCCAACTAGAACCGGTCAACGATGACGTGGCTCAGTCAACAAGGTCTTTTTTTTGTTCTCTCAGCAATGTTATTTATCAATTTTAGAAAAATTGATAAATAAATATAATTGGCAACTTTAGAATGGTATATTGTAATCTCGGCTTATATATATATTACCAACGTTATAATCAAAGTTATAACTCCCGGACTTTTATAATTGTTTGGCCCTTTTGTAACTTTATAATAAACCTTTGAAATTTGATTTATAACCCGAATAAATAGTTCAACGCCTTATAACCAAATCGCTTTGTAATAACCCGTGGATCCCGGTCCCACCTCTATGACAAGTCAACCAATCAACCGCTCGTATCGTACCTGGCTTAACTTCCGCTCACCTTCATTAAACTCTGGGTAGTTTCAACGCGCGATCACCGTTCGATGTCGCGCCTCCAGATCAATGGCTCACGTGCATCCTGCTCGGCGTCCACAGTCGGATTTTAATGCGCGAAGGCGCACTTTAACTGGTGGCTTCCAATACCGACCAGGACACGCGTCGCAATTCCTATGGAATCGCTGCCCGACCGAAGATTACCACTTATGGTCGAAAAGTGGTGCGGAATGGTTCGGAAACCACTCGTGGTTTTGCTACAGTGATTTACCAAGGGTGTACGTCAGGTTTTCGCTCTCCTCGATTGTTAACTCGGGTTAAATCTCCAGTTCCGATCTTCAATTAACAATGAAACAACACCATCTCTTTGTTCGGGATTTCCAGCAATATTAACCAGAATTCTTACATAGACCCCGTCTATGAGTGGGGTTACATTCACAGGTTATCCAGCCACTTGCGGGAATTCAAAGACAGAGAATCGGGATTACCAGTACACAATCGCCCACAGTTAAACGATCTTTCACAACATTAACATTTCAAGACAATGTATAATAGACAGAAATTGAAATCCATTCAACTGGAAGCAATTGTTCATACACAGGGTTTATTATAGAAAATCTCTTCTACTATCTTTCTCTTCCTCCTCCATCTGAGGGAATACATTCATATACATAACATATGTCCTTTCGGTTCCTCTGTGAGGACCGTTATGGAAATTCAAGAGCCTCCTTACTATTATTCGAAAATTAAATAAGACAAACGGACCAAACCTAACCATTCGACTTCTACAACTCTAACTGATCTAATAATAATACAAACAGCCAAGGCATTGACACCTAGCTGTGATAATTTGACTGTTTTCAAACTCTCCTAGCCACAACATGTGGACAAATTTCTGGCATTGCTGGCCAGTGTCTAATGCTCTTGCATCAGACTCCTGAGGGCAATCTTCTTCATGGGCTCCTGTCCATGAGCTCCTCCACTGATCTGCCCATCTTCTGCAACACTTCTTCAGTCATCCAAGTGGCATCTTCCTCTGGCTTATCCTTCCATTTGATCAAGTACTGATAGTATTCTTTTCCTCTGGTCCTTCTGAATACTCTTTTGTCCAATATATTCTCTGGTTGCAATGGCTGTGCTGGAGGTAGCTGCTCCTTCCACTCAATCTGCTCCTTGTCTGCTGATCCTTCTTCTGCACCATCATCTTCATACTTGTACAAATATGCAACATTAAAAATGGGAGATATTCCAACATCAGGTGGCAATTCAGTCTCATAAGCATTTGCAGAAAACTTCCTAAGTATCTTGCATGGCCCAATATTTTTGAACTTCAACTTGTTGTACTGCTTCTTTGGGAATCTCTCCTTTCTCAAGTGTGCCAAAACCTGATCTCCTACTTCAAAATGAAATTCTCTTCTGCTCAAGTCTGCTCTGTTTTTATATTTGATGCTATTGCCTTGTAATTGCTGTTTCACTTGTTCATGTATGGCCTGGATCTCTGAAGCAAATTCCTCACCATCTGCACTCCTTAGCTCTGCTCTTCCCAGATTTCTTAACTCTAATATTCCTCTGGGGTGCATTCCATAAACAATATGAAATGGACTCTGCCCTGTGCTTTTGTTTGGTGAATCATTATATGCATATTCTGCCTGGGGCAAAATATGATCCCACTGATTGGGATGCTCTCCTGCAAGACTTCTCAACAAATTTCCCAGACTCCTATTCACTACCTCAGTTTGTCCATTAGTCTGAGGATGATAAGCTGAGCTGAAACTCAGTTTGGTACCAAGTTTCTTCCACACTGTCCTCCAAAAGTGACCCACAAATCTGGTGTCTCTTTTTGAAACAATACTCCTGGGCAACCCATGCAATATAACAACTTCTTTGAAAAACAAGTTAGCAACATGGGTGGCATCACTAGTTTTATAACATGGGATAAAATGTGCCATTTTGGGGAATCTATCCACCAAAACAAAGACTGTATCATTCCCTCTTCGAGTCTTGGGCAACCCTAGAACAAAATCCATACTCACCATGTCCCAAGGCCTATCTGGAATAGGTAAGGGAGTGTACAATCCTGCATTCTGGCTCCTTCCTTTAGCATACTGATAGATCTTGCAACTCTTCACAAACTTATCTACTTCTGTTCTCATCTTGGGCCAGAAATAAAAGTGACTCAACTTCTCATAAGTCTTATCTGTACCAAAGTGTCCAAAAATTCCACCACTATGCTTTTCTTTGATCAAATTTTCTCTCATGGAGCATCTTGGTACACACAGTTGGATTTTTCTGAATAACAAGTCTTCCTGCAGGAAATAATCCAGCCACTGGCTTCTATCTGTTAAAATAGGGTTACTGCAAGCCTCAAATGCTTCTTTAAAATCTGGATCTGTCTTATACAATTCTTTGAGAAAACCAAATCCTGCAACTTCAAAGTTAGTTTCTTGAACAAGAAAATGTCTCCTACTCAAAGCATCAGCTACTTTATTGGCTTGGCCACTTATATGTTTCAAAACAAAATTAAAACTTTGGAGATACTCAACCCATTTAGCATGCTTATGTTTCAAATTGGGCTGCTGTACAATATACTGCAAAGCATGATTGTCAGAATATAATACAAATTCCCTGGACATCAAATAATGTCTCCACTTCTTTAGTGCCTGAACGATTGCATAGAATTCCTTCTCATAAGAGGAATACTTTCTCCTGGTGTCATTCATCTTTTCACTGAAATATGCCACAGGCCTATCATCCTGACTCAACACAGCTCCAATGGCTTCTCCACTGGCATCACATTTTACTTGAAATGGTTTAGCAAAATCAGGCAGAATCAAAACAGGCTTCTCTGTTATCATTTGCTTCAAAACTTCAAAGTTTCTTTCTGCTTCAACAGTCCACTTAAATGGTTGTTTTCTCTTCTTTATGGTCTCAATTATGGGTGCATTAATCTTACTGAAGTTTCTTATAAAATTTCTGTAAAAACTAGCAAGTCCATGGAAACTCCTTACCTCAAAGACATTTCTGGGTGAAGGCCACTCTACAATTGCCTTAACCTTTTCTGGGTCCATCTTCAATCCCTCTGCAGAAACAACAAAACCCAAATACACCAACTCTTCTTTCATGAATGAGAATTTCTTCAAATTTATCAGCAATTTCTCTTGGTGCAGCTTCTTCAAGACATGATTAAGATTCCTTAAATGTTCTTCCTTAGTTCTGCTGAAGACTGATATATCATCTAGGTATACTATCACAAATTTACCAATGAATTCCTTCAATACTTCATTCATAAGTCTCATAAAAGTACTAGGTGCATTTGACAACCCAAAAGGCATTACCATCCATTCATATAGTCCTTCATTTGTTTTAAAGGCAGTTTTCCACTCATCACCCTCTCTTATTCTAATCTGATGGTATCCACTCTTCAAATCTATCTTTGAGAAATATTTAGCACCACTCAAACAATCCATTAAATCTTCAATTCTGAGCAAAGAGAATCTGTACCTGATTGTGATCTTATTAATTGCTCTGGAATCAGTACACATCCTCCAGCCTCCACCTTTCTTTGGGCTCAATACTGCTGGTACAACACATGGACTCAAACTTTCTCTAATCAGTCCTTTGTCCATCAATTCCTGTACTTGCCTCCTGATTTCTTCATTTTCTTTGGGAGTCATTCTGTAGGCTACCTTATTTGGCAGGGTTGAACCAGGGATAAAATCTATCTGATGGCTGATCTTTCTTACAGGTGGTAGCTCATCAGGTAAATCATCCACAACAATGTCACAATAATCATCTAACATCTCTTGTATCTCTACTGGTAAATCAGAAATCTTTGTGGAAGTAAGAACTACTTTAGGTTTGCAAACTAAAGCAAATATTACCTCTTCTTCTTCTATCTGCTGTAGATATTCCTTCCCACTCAGCAACAAGGTCTTTGGATCAATCACTCTGCTAGATGGCTCTCCTTCTTCCATGGGTATCAATGTATGATGTACCCCATCTTTGAAGAACTTGTAGGTGTTCTTCTTGCCATCATGCACTGCTGCTCTGTCAAATTTCCAAGGTCTACCCAGCAATATATGACACACATCCATGGGCATTACATCACACAACACTTTGTCCTTGTACTTGCCCATTTGCAGCTCTATTTCACACTGTTCTTTCACAACCAGCTCGTGCCCTTTATGCAGCCAGGACACCCTGTAGGGAGTGGGGTGCTCCCTAGTCTTCAACTTCAACTTTTCTATCACCTCAGTGGAAACCAGATTGTCTGTGCTGCCACTATCAATGACTAGCTGGCAGCATTTCCCTTGGACTTTGCATATGCTCCTAAACAAAGTCTTCCTTTGTGCAAGTTCAGTGACTTCTTTGGCTTGCTTCAACAGGACCTTATTTACCACCAAGGATTCTCCCCTCTCTGGAAGAATTTCTTCTTCAATTTCTACTTCTTCTCCAGCCTGGGAAACAATAGAATTCCTTGGACCAACACCCACATTCTCTGGACATTCATAGTGCTTGTGTCCCACTTGCTGACATCTATAACACCTCAATTCTCTGCCTCTACCTCCTCTTCCTTTTCCTCTATAAGAACCCCTTCTGCCCCTTGCATCATCCTCTGTAGATGCATTCTGAGGTGAGCTACTATTAGCTCCATCCTTGGGTGTAGCAGGCTTTCCTCTACCACCCTGACTTCCCTTTCCACGGAAAGTACCTCTCTTCTTGGCAGACTGCTTTCTCAGGAGTTTCTCCTCTGATTTCAAGGCCATCTGATAGGCCTCTTCTACTGTCTTGGGAGACAAAAGACCAATCTCATCTTGAATCTCCAATCTGAGACCATTCACATATCTGGCAGTCTTCTCTGGTGTGTCTTGGAATTGCCCAGCTCTTATACTTACTCTGTAGAATTCCTCTGTGTACTCTTTTACTGTCAGCAACCTCTGTCTCAGGTTCTGCATTTGTCTATACAATGTCAGCTGGTAATCACGAGGCAGGAATTTACCCTTCAACTTAGCCATCATTCTGGTCTAGCTCTTGATAGGTTGCTTGCCAACTCTCCTCCTTTCTGCCTGCACTCCATCCCACCAAAGTGCAGCATATCCTTTGTTACTGCAAACTTGACCTTTTTATCTTCACTTATTTATTCATAATCAAAGCACTTGTTCATTTCATTTATCCAGTCCACTAGCTCTTCTGGATTCAGTCCCCCTACATAGCTTGACACTTCAATTCTGGGCTTAACTGCAGATCCCAGAACAGTTCTCAGGAGCCTCAGGTCAGGAGGAATCTCAACATTTTCTTCAGCTTCTTCCATTTCTGGTTCACTAGTGTCTTCAGGATCCCCAGTCTGTCTTCGCTCCATGGCATCCATTCTGGCCTCGACCCTCTGCAACATCCCCAACACCTCTGTGTTGGCAACAGGTCTTCTTCTGCCAGCACCTCTACCAACTCGGACTTCATGTCAGCTTTCTGCGAAACAATTCAAACAATGGCTCCGATACCACAAATGACGCAGTAACGACTGAAAGTCCGTCCAACTAGAACCGGTCAACGATGACGTGGCTCAGTCAACAAGGTCTTTTTTTTGTTCTCTCGGCAATGTTATTTATCAATTTTAGAAAATTGATAAATAAATATAATTGGCAACTTTAGAATGGTATATTGTAATCTCAGCTTATATATATATTACCAACGTTATAATCAAAGTTATAACTCTCGGACTTTTATAATTGTTCGGCCCTTTTGTAACTTTATAATAAACCTTTGAAATTTGATTTATAACCCGAATAAATAGTTCAACGCCTTATAACCAAATCGCTTTGTAATAACCCGTGGATCCCGGCCCCACCTCTATGACAAGTCAACCAATCAACCGCTCGTATCGTACCTGGCTTAACTTCCGCTCACCTTCATTAAACTATGGGCAGTTTCAATGCGCGATCACCGTTCGATGTCGCGCCTCCAGATCAACGGCTCACGTGCATCCCGCTTGGCATCCACAGTCGGAGTTTAATGCGCGAAGGTGCACTTAACTGGTGGCTTCCAATACTGCCTAGGACACGCGTCGCAATTCCTATGGAATCGCTGCCCGACCGAAGATTATCACTTATGGTCAAAAAGTGGTGCGGAATGGTTCGGAAACCGCTCATGGTTTTGCTACAGTGATTTACCAAGGGTGTACGTCAGGTTTGCGCTCGCCTCGGTTGTTAACTCGGGTTAAATCTCCAGTTCCGGTCTTCAATTAACAATGAAACAACGCCATCTCTTTGTTCGGGATTTCCAGCAATATTAACCAGAATTCTTACATAGACCTCGTCTATGAGTGGGGTTACATTCACAGGTTATCCAGCCACTTGCGGGAATTCAAAGACAGAGAATCGGGATTACCAGTACACAATCGCCCACAGTTAAACGATCTTTCACAACATTAACATTTCAAGACAATGTATAATAGACAGAAATTGAAATCCATTCAACTGGAAGCAATTGTTCATACATAGGGTTTATTATAGAAAATCTCTTCTACTATCTTTCTCTTCCTCCTCCATCCGAGGGAATACATTCATATACATAACATATGTCCTTTCGGTTCCTCTGTGAGGACCGTTATGGAAATTCAAGAGCCTCCTTACAATTATTCGAAAATTAAATAAGACAAATGGACCAAACCTAACCATTCGACTTCTACAACTCTAACTGATCTAATAATAATACAAACAGCCAAGGCATTGACACATAGCTGTGATAATTTGACTATTTTCAAACTCTCCTAGCCACAACATGTGGACAAAATTCCGGCATTTCTGGCCAGTGTCTAATGCTCCTGCATCAGTTAGGTCCATGTAATTAGCAAGATTGGCAAAAGTCCAACTGCAGGGGTAACATAAAACCGCTTTGGGATTCAAGGATCTAGCCCTCCTGAATCCAGAGAGGGATCTCTCTATAAATGAGTTTAAAGATGTGATCTTTAAAGCATGAAATGTGATATTAGGCTAGTTATGAAGAGCATGAGTTTTGTTTTTTTTGTTTTGGTTGGGCAAAGACATGATGAAGGTGAAGGCATTTCAAAATGAAGGGTGAAGATGTCTGCAAGTGAAGGAATGATTTGGATGATAGAAAAGGGCAAAGATAGTTTTAACGCATTAGGCTATGGAGTCATAGGAGGATTTTAATTGGACAGCAAGGTTCAAGAAGGATCCATGGGGCAAGTCACTTATGTCAAAGGATCTCTTAAGGTGATTTATGGAGTGAAACAGATGGGAAGGGGAGAACAAAACAAAATGAAGAACAGTGCACAGTCTAAGATCAAGTAAGTGCTTTTAAACTATCTTGCTTTCAACATGTGCTTAGAGAGACAAAACATAAAAGCATTCTGTGATCAGGTAAGTACTTTTAAACTAGCCTGCATTGAAGTAGTTTCAGTTTAGAGAAACCAAATATAAAAGCATTCTGAGATCAGGTAAGTGCTTTTAAACTAGCCTGCTTTGAAGTACTTTCAGTTAAAAAACATTCAAAAACAGTTAGAACAGCTTAAGATCAGGTGAGTACTTTGAAACCAACCTGATTTTAGCATATTCTAAAGGAAAACACTGATGATCATCATAGTGAGCAATCTAGATCAGGCAAGTGCTTTGAAACCAACCTGCTTTAATATACTCAGTATTAACAAAAGAAAAACATATAAAATAAAGCTTTCAGTAAGAGTAGGGTACTACTGAGAGTAAGTCCTAGCTCTATGTTTGCTGTTCCGTATCAGAGAAAATGAACAGAGTGAAAACATTAAAGAAAATAACACTTGACAGTGAGAAACAAATCACCATTGACACAAATCAGGATCCCATAAATCAACAACTTGTATTTGATGTTCAAACTAGTTACAATCAGCAAGCCCGGAGGGTCTCTACAACTTCCAACTTCTCATATCAGCTTATTTGTCTTCAAATTGCACACAGTGCATCAATAGCTTCATAAAACTATTACATGCATTCAGATGTCCAGAGACCAACATTTTCTTATGTTCTATAGAGGTATTTATAGAGAAATGAGGAAGTGGGAGGATTTCCCAAGGATCAAATATCATTAATTATGTAATCATTTCTAACTCTGCTCCATAACATCTGTTCCTGCCTTTCGAGGCATAATGATCGAAAGATGTGCTTCTAGACTGTTCTTAATCTTCTAAAATGGTTCTGCCGACAATTAGAGATAAGATTCTTTGATTTGTATTAATTGTTCAGATGTCTTCAGGTAAACACCTCTTGTTCAGGTAATGACTAAGCTTCCTTTGATTTCTGTGAGGCTGCAGGTGTCTTAAGGAGTTGGAGAGGGTTCAATTGGCCTCGGCTGATGGTGGTGGAAGCTTTCTCGGCTTGACAGATGTCTTTGTATTTCCTTAAACACCTTTAATTTACTTGAGAACTGTGTTTTAGGACTTCAATCTCATTTTTCTGGTGTGTTCTGTCTTCGACACTGATACTCTTTGATCGGTGCTCGATTAACTGTGTTTTCTGGTGTGTAGGGCTGTGCAGGAGTCGAATGGCATCAATGCCTCATGAATTCATTGATAAAATGCGAATTTAAAACCCTGCAAGTGATTTTTTTGGTGAATCGCATGCAGGAGGATCGTCACCCTCGGCCTGTGAATTTTTCTTCAGCGTGGCGGAAAAAACCATTTAAACCTTGCAAAAATACGAAAAACTATTAAAAAATCCTTCATATATAGGTTGACTGCTTCAGAAGGCAAGTGAAGGGAGCATGGTCGTTGGATGGCATCATCCAAAGGTCGAGATTGATCGTGAGGAGTGAATGGCAAGGCGAAAGAGAAAATCAAATCAGAGCCGTCGATCGCGCAGAGATCGACGGTCGGGAGCGTAGGTGGAAAGTCAAAATGGAGAGATTGGGTGATGAAATTTGGGCCGTTGATCTGCAGATCGGATTGATGGCGGAGATGCTGTTATCGCTGCACCGTACCCTGAGTTATTGCATGTGCATCTCCAACGAGCGATCACCGTCCGATGAGCAGCCTCAGATCGGAAGGTGCACGTCAATATCATGCGGGGTCCACGTTTGATGTTTAACGCGCGATGGACAACAGTTTGGTGAACAGTGCCCAGGACACGCATCAATCGATGAGTGGAATCGCTGCCGATCTGGAGAAAACCGCCCTACGCTTGAAAGCGGTGCGATGGATACCGCCGGTTTCTGAACAGTAGCCGTGGCGCGGGGACCACCGGAAGATGAAAACGGACCGTCGGATCTGCAGGTTAAATGGATGGCTGTGATGTGATCAGGAGGTAAAAAAGAGTGGGGACCACGGGCGCGATGGAATTGCGAAGACCGTCGGATGGCCGGGAAATCAACGGTTAGAAACGTTCCCAATTACCAAACGCGCTAAGCGCTTTTTCGGACTAGCGCCTGGTTTCGGCGCCCGGGTCACATGGGGGAAAAGGTCAAGGGGGCTGGCCGAAGGGGGCTAATACCCATATATGTCCAAATGTGGGTTTTTCAAGGATTTTAAGTGGTTTTCAAGGCTAGAAATGGGCAATGATAGAGGGGAAAAAGGGGAAAATAGGCTAAACAAGGGGTTAAAAAAGGGTTAAAATGAGGTTAGTTTCTGGGTGAAGGAAGGGGAGAAAAAAGAATTTTGCAGCAGTTTTTCTGAGTTATGAAGGGAAACAACAGTGAAGACTTGGATAGAGGAGGTGATGTTTTAGTAGAGGCTTCAAGAGATAATATTTCTTGCACATGAAACTGTTCCTTGAAGGCTAAACAATGTTTTGGCCACCTTTTGATAGAACAAATTTTATAGGTGGCCAACAGTGGCTCCACTTGGGGATGGTGCCTTCTTGAAGGCATCAAGAACTTCAGACTTGCATTCTCTGGGAAGCTGATTCAGTGCTTCATCCATTGGGCTGCCTTCTTTACTTGGATGCTCTTCTTTTTCCTGAAAAAATATTAGCAGCTATGGAAAACAATGGATCTTCATCAACAAGCTTTTTACCTACCCAATCCTACTGATCTAACATTTTTTCTTCATTTTAGAGTGCACTTGGACTGGAAAACTCTTTACAACATTTTATTTCTTTTGAAAATAGGAAGTCTAATCTATTTCTACTCCTTATTTCTCCATGGACTCAGATTAAACAATTGAGTCCATATGATTCTCTACCTAATCTACTATCTGTTGGGATTAAACTGTCCAACAAATTTTATTCGCTAAATTCTACAACAGAAATTTAAAAACAATCAAGTGAAGATTAAGCAGTTTGACTTGCTGTGATCTATGACATAAAAAATAAGTTGCACATAGATATTTATTTTGCAGAAAATTTAAATCAAAATGGAAGGCTTAATATCTGACTTTGCAAAGCACTTCCTTCACCTTTCTATAGCTCTGATTGCCTCTTGATTGAGCTGTTCTTTCTTTTTCTCTGGTTCATATTTTGAGCTAATTAGAACTAGATTTAACTCTGTTTTGACTCAGAATAAAACATAATTTGGAGTCAATTCTTGCTTGGAAACTTAGGTTTAGGTTTTGAGCATGTTTGAACCTTTAATTTCTAACCTAATCCATCTACTGATAAGCCAAGTTTAAATAGTTTGGAAAATCGAATTCACTATCCTATCAACAGTAAATTTAAAACTAATTAGTCAAGATTAGGCTGTTTGACTAACTAGGAGTGTGTTTTTCAGGAGTGGCATTTGAGCTTGCACACTTTCAGAATTCTTTGTCTTTTTTGGTATGGGGCTATACCTTTATTGTTTTTTTTTTTTTTTTTCTCTCTTTTTTTGTTTACAATCTGCCCTCTTTTCTCTTATTTTTTATTGTTTTGTATGTATTTTTTTTCCTTTGTGAAACTGAACAAAGCAATGGTATTTACAATGGAAATGAAAGCTTTTTTAAAATAGAACCTCAGCAGTAGTAATGTTTAAGGACCCTGCCATTGACAGGACCCCAAACAGATCTGTGCCATCTAACTCTTGCAGAAAAAAGGCATTTGGACCAATGGTGGACTGAATAATGTAAGGACCTTGCCACAAACAGTCAAATTTGCCATATTTACCCTTATCCTCTCTTCTGGAGTCCCACTTGAGTACCTTGTCTCCAATGTTGAAATCACAAGCCTTTGTTCTCTTGTCAAACAATTTATTTATGTTCTCTTGCACCTTCTGAGCTCTATTGTAAACCTCTTCCCTTATCTGCTGGAGATGTATTGTCTGATTGATCCTCCTTATCATGCTGTCCTCTTCTGACTCTATTTCTTGGACTAACTTTATCACTGGTACACCTAGGCTGGTAGGAAACACTGCATCTGCTCCATAAACAAGCTGGTATGGGGACATTCCAATCGACTTCTTTGTGGTCAACCTGTCTGCCCACAAAGCATGCACCAACTTGTTATGCCATGATTTTTTATTCTCTTCAAGCAGCTTCTTGATGATGGTCACCAAACTTTTATTTGATGATTCAGCTAACCCATTACCTTGAGGTTAATAAGCAATAGAATGACCAAGTGTAATCTGATACCTGAGACAAAATCAATCATCTTTTTGGAACCAAAAGCAACAACATTATCAGTAATAATCTTCCTGGGGCAACCGAATCTGGACAAGATATAGTCTTCAAGAAATTTTATAATGACAGAATATGTGGCATTCCTAGAAGGGATGGCCTCTATCCACTTTGTGAAGTAGTTAGTGGCTGTGAGAATCCATTTGTGTTGGGAAGATGAAGCAGGATGGATTTCTCCTATAAAATCTAGGCCCCATTGTTGAAATGGAGCTTCAACAATGATAGGTTGTAATGGTAAAGGAAGGAGTTTTCTTTTTCCCTAAAAAACTTGGCATTTGTGGCAAGCTACTATCATTTTATGGACATCTTGGAAGAGGGTGGGCCAGTAATAGCCAGCTCTAAGGATTTTATTGGCTGTGGTTTTCCAGTAGAGATGACCTCCACATTCTCCTTCATGGAATTCATGCTTGATCCTCTCTACATCAACTTTAGGCAAACATTTAAGAAATAAACCATTAGTTTTTTTCCAATATAAACATTCATTCAAAATGCAATAATTCCTAGCTTTCAACTTTAAAAACCTTGCCTTTGTTTTTGATAAATCAGGAGGAGCATTAAGATTTGTAAGTACATACAAGATATCAGTGTACCAACGTGAGCTTTGAAACTGCTCTACCACAGTGAGAGCAGGTAATTCTTCGTGTTCTTCCAAGGCATCTACCATGTTGATGTCAATGGCTTGTAGGTTAGATTCAACCATTAATTGAGCTAAGCCCTGACCTTTAATGAGTTTGGTGGGTTTGATTTCCAAATCATACTCTAGTATTGCTGCAATCCATTTGCCCCTCTTTCCATCTGGGTTTTGTGACAAGATGTCTTTTACCACTATGTTAGGCACATAAGCAATGATGTGAGAATGTAGAATATACACCCTGAAGTCCTTTAAGGCCTTTACCAAAGCATAGGCCTGTTTTTCCATTATGTTATATTTCAAGGGTGCATCCCTTAAAGCCTTACTGAAAAAAGCAATAGGCTGTTCCTGTCCCTTTGGGTTTTTCTGCAATAGGACAACAACCACAGTATGCTCTGAGGCAAAGGAAAAAATAAGGAAATCCTTTGAAAAGTCAGGGCTGATCAGGACAGGTGCCCGGGTGAGTGCATGTTTTACCAATTTGAAGGATCTTTTGGCTTCTACAGTCCATTTCACTCCTACTTCTTTCTTGAGCATATTAGTCATGTTTCTAAGGAGCTCTGCCAAGTTGGGAATAAACCTCCTCAAGAAGTTATTTTTTCCAATAAAGGACTGTAATTCTTTTATGTTCCTTGGTTGGCTAATCTTTAGTATCCCCTCAAATCTCTTTGGATCTATTTTAATCCCTTCTTATGATATGATATGGCCAAGGAGTTTACCTTCTTGTAGGCCAAACACTGTCTTTTTGGGATTTAAAGATAATCCAAACCTTCTGCACTTTTCAAGGACCTTTCTTATATGTTTCAGGTGCTCTTCATCAGATTTGGAATAAAATGTTATGTCATCAAGGTAAATTACAATGAAGTGCCCTATCTTCTCTGAAAATTCAATGTTCATGGCCCTTTGGAAAGTGGCCCCAACATTCATTAACCCAAAAGGTATTTTCACATACACGAAACTGCATATTTTCATTAAATATGCATAAATTAATCAAAAAGACTATTAAATTAAGAAATTACCAAGTCATTTTTACCATGTCAACTTTACCATTTGAATTTTAGTGCTTTGAGTCTGTTTTACCCTTGAACTTCAACAACTTATTGTGACAGGTTCTGTGGATCATTTTTCATGCCTTCTGGACCAGGTAGAAGATCTTAAACTCCTCTTTCTATTGGATGCATTCTTTTTCAGTTTCATGCACATTTTTTAGGTTTTTGGGGCTCCTAGGGTAAATATACAACGCCCTAGGGCCAATTCACCCTTTCATGTCGAAAAGTGCATTGTAGAGAGTCTTGAAAGAGGCCCAGTTCCTCTGCAATGCTCTGCCTCTCACTTAGGGGTGCGTTGGGCGCAATTCAGAAAGTTGCATCTTGATTTCTGCCTAAAAATTTTCCAATTTTTTGCATGGAATGAATCCTAACTAAGCCTATGGTGTGATTTCAAACGTTGATCAAATTAGAATTTCGATTACATGGCAAGAAAGAGAACATGAAGAATAGGATATGGTTTCCCTAAATGATCCTGGAATTGTGAGAGGCCTTAGAGACTGTGGGTTGCTCAAGTACTTCCAATTGTCAGGGATGAGGCATCACATGGAACTATTGTAGTTCTTGATCCGATCATGGGACTCGTCACTACAAGCATTTCAAATTGGGGACAAAGTGCCCCCAATATTGGTTGATGAAATTTACTTTCTGACAGGTTTTTTGAGAGTTGGTGCCCCCATTTTCCTTGCGGGCTCCATTCGTGGAGGTGAAACAGTGAAGGACTACATCCGACAATTTTTTCGACCATGAACTGAGCCTAGCAAAGATGGAAAGATAAATATCAAAGATGTACGTGATATTTCTTTACGAATGCTCCTATTCACTATCAAAAAGATAGCTGGCAGCGTGACACTACATGTCGCGAATAGATCATACATGCAGTATGCACTTGAGTGTCTCGAGCCAACCATGTTCAATTGGACTGAAGAAGTACTCCTTCAGATGAAAGAACATCTGACCAAGGTAAAAAGCGGTAAGACATAAAAATTTCAGTTATGGATCGATTTTGATCACTTTTGTTTTGGAGTGAGTTCCATTGATGTAACCATAGCATGTGATACTGGGATTAGCTGGTCTTAGAGATCCACGGATGCAACGGTGGGTCGAGCTGATGGTTATACATGTTGGTCAGTCATCGAAATATTTTTCCACTGCAGTCTTTAGTTGGTTCCAAAGACAAAATATCTTCATAGAGGAGCATCCATACGCAGGGATGGATTTCCGCGGAGATCCATATTTGATTTTACCAGCCGGCACGCAATGGGGTGCTATAGGTAAAATGTTGACCATGTTTTGATTTTTTGGGGTTTTTTACATATTTTTTTGTTTTTGATGTTTGCAAGACTAAACTAAAGATGTTTTATGCATGCAGATGTAGGTACCGTTTGACCAGTGGTTCGTGCACAACAGGTGGGAGAGCTAATGGAGAGGACTCTCAGAAGAGTAATCCTACAGGATTTGGATTTAGCCGAGATTCTTGTTGAGTTGCAGCAACATGTGGAGTGATTTACCCTTGGGATACCGTATTTCCAGATCAAGGAGTTACCTATGAGGCTGTAGCGCCATACCATTGGTGTGCCTAGCCGTTGGATGAGGCTATTACACATGATAGCCCAAGCAGTGACCTGCTATCATGAGCATCACTAGGTTTACCTAGATTATGCTATCTCTGTATACATTTTGAGGTTAGACGAAGAACGTGTCTTGGACATAATTTTGTAAAAAATTCGATATAAATCTATTTTACTTTTAGTGTTTTTCTATGATTATGTGCAATCCTGATCAATTGTATGATTTGAATTGAAAATCTATCTTTACATATGTTGTAAATTTCTATTTAACACATAATTCGCCAATTAATCAACTAAAGTGTTAAAGTTTCTGGAAATATGTTGATATTGAATGTAATCAAAATGTCTTTCCAAAAGACGAACCCTAAGGAACATGCGATGAATTGCTGGATTTTAGACAATATAGATGCCAGTAAGCTGTAGTACGACAAGTTGTGAGTCTAGCCTGATGATGATGTGGCGAATGCCAAGTGAAATGGAATTAGAGAGTATTTCAATCGACCTGCTATACTCAACGATATTGTTGGTCGATTGACCGATACAAATCCCCTGGAAGCTCACTAACTCCCCACTTGGAGCAAAGATGGCCCATGCTGCAGAGGATAAATTCTGAGTACCACAACTAGCACTATCGGCATATCGAACAAATGGTTCCAAAGATTCTGACATCTACAAAAAAAATGCAAAGCGGATTATTAACCACATGAAAAACTCTAAAAGACACATTACTACACACACACAATCAAAGCATATAATACAATTTTTACTATGCAAAATTAGGCATAGTAACATTTAAGATACAACCCATTTATAATCTACCAACTCGTAGGCACCCTTAGCCAAAATGTGCTTAAAAATGTTAGGGTCGTTCCATAATGGTTCAAATTTCCTTGTTCCTATCTTATCAACTTCCTGATCATAAAGCAAGACCAGGTCTCCTTTTGAGAAGGTGCGAGGCTTGACATTGCAGTCATATTGCGCCTTAATTCATCTCTTATGCACTTCGTTGGCCAATGCGGCTTCACGACGTGTTTCATCTAGATGGATGAGATCTAAAAGACATGCCTCTTCTTCATAAGTATTAGGTAGCAGGTCAATCGCTAGTTTCAATGATGGTATTTCGCATTGTATCGGTAAGATAGCTTCCAGACCGTAAACCAGTTCAAAGGGAGTGAATCAGGTCACATTTCTCATCGAGGTGTGATATTCCCACAATGTCAAGTACAAGATCAAATTCCAATTTCGTTTATGAACCCAAATCATGCGTTGAAGCATAAAATTAAGAATCTTGTTGATAGCTTCAACTTGTCCATTAACTTGCGGATAATAAGGGACAAAAATATCATGTTACAGTCCTAACTTGGAACCCAACTCATCCATCATGTGATTTCGAAAATGTTTTCTGTGATATGTGACTATAGCTTGTAGGACACCAAACCATGAAACCACATGGTTAAAAAAGAACAATGCAGTTGTCTGTCCCATGTCGTTGAATGTAGGCATCGCCTCAGCCCACTTGGTAAAATAGTCAACGAAGACAATAATATACCCATGCCCCTTGGCCGAGTGGGGGTTACATGTCATGAATTAAATGCCCCATTTTGCAAATGGTCCAACAACATCGACAAGATGCAATTGTGCTGGTGGCAAGCGGGTTTTACAATCAAATATTTGGCAAGCATGACAACTTCTAACCGTGAAATATGGTAGGCCAAAAGTAACCAATGCATAGAATATTCTATGCGTTAGCATATCTAGAAAATTTCCACTGCATGCACCTGAATGGAAATCATTTAGAACTTGTTTGGTTTCCTCATGCGTGAGGCACTTACGTAAAATCGTATCGACACAACGATGATAAAGTGCATTGCTGACGATTAGATAATCTTTGGCTTGGTATCGAATACATCGTTGTTGTGAGCGAGAGGCATTAGGCTAAAAATTTTGGGTCTGGAGCTAGATGATGAAATATCCATACCATGGGTTAGATGACTCGATCAGAAACAAAGACTCATATGTAATTGATGGTTCCATAAAAGGATCGGTACTACTCGAAGGAAGGTCACAAATAATCTCAGCAAACACCAAAGACTTATTCGACTTGGATTTGATGAATTCCAAATCAAACTCTCGCAAAATTCCGATCCATTTTGAATAATTACTCCCCAACAATTGACATGACAGAATTTATGCAATAGAGTTACAATCCGAAATGACAATGGTCTTTCAGAGCAGGATATAATGGCGAAATCTTTGTACATCTTGAATGGCTACCAAAGCGAGATTCTCAATGTATGTGTACTTAACTTCCATATCATTAAGATTATGAGACGGATGTTCAATCCCATCTTCTTCTTGGACTAAAACCATAGCGATGGTTGTATCTGCAACAATGAGATACATAAAATAGTCACTTTGATAATTTGGGGGATAGATTAATGATGCTTGGATCAGGGAATCTTTAAGAAAACCAAAGGAAGCTTGCGCAACCTCATCCCAATGAAAGGGTACCCTCTTTTTCAAGAGTTGAGTAAATCCTTTAGCCATTTTGGTGTAGTTAGGAATGAACCTCTTAGAAAGTTAGCCTTCCCTTGGAGTGTCTGTAACTGAAGCAGATTGGAAGGATCAGGCAAATCAAGAATAGCCTGGACCTTCAATGGATCAAGCCAAATTCCATATTTTGACATGACGAATCCAAGAAAATGACCAGAACCAACACCAAACACACATTTGTGTGGATTTAGGCGTATTTTATAGTGAAGAAATTGTAAAAATATCGCTCTCAGATGTAGCGGGTGGTCAACCCGTTTCCATGAATGTGTAGGTAAGTCATTCAAATACAGTTGAACTAGTGCTTGATGTCATTAAAAGCATAATTCATTTCCCTCTGGAATGCGGCCCCAACGTTCTTTAAACCAAAAGGGAGCTTGCGATAAGTGAATGTGCCCCAGGGACAGATAAAAGCCATTTTATATTGGTCCTTTGGGAGAATATTAATCTGTTTGTAACTAGAGAATCCATCCATGAAATAAAATATTTCACATCCAACACATTCATCAATAATTTGATCTATAAAGGGAGGATAGTTGTCTTTCAAACAAGCATGATTAACATCCCGATAATCGACACACACTCTAATTGTCCCCTGTTTATTCATGGCAGGAACAATGTTAGATACCCAATCGGTAAGTGGAACAGGGTAAATGAATCCAACACGCAAAAAATTTTCAACTTCTGCTTTAACAGAAACAACTTTATTAGGGTGAACAGGATGAAGGCATTGTCACACCAGCTTAAATTCATGATACATTTTAATCTCATGTTCAACAATGCTGGAGTCAATACTTGGCATTTACTCATATGACCAAGTGAATACATCTCAAAATTCACGGAAAAGAGCGCAGTAAGTGTCAAGTGAAAATGGAGAACAAGACGCACTGACATGAATGTTTTCTACAATACCGAGTTTAGTCTAAATATCAATAGAAATTGTTTCTTCGATATTCGATGGGTTTCACTCAGAATCGACGACGTGGATAGGAATAGAATTCGTCAAGAAAACAACAATAGTAGGGTGATATAGTTCAGATGGATTATCTTCACTGTAATATGGAAGATGGGATCGTTGATGTGATTATTCCCATAGTTCTTCTTTCGGCATCATAGATTCCATAATGGTCTCATTAGTCGAGAGTACGGGTGAAAATGGATCAGAAGAAGTACCAAATATTAATAAAGATCAACCCAAATGGTCAGTGACAATGGATTTGGATTGGCCGCATAAGCTAAGAAAATTGATTGCTATGCTAGCTCAATTGGACTTAGCGGCATGATGTCACCCAACCTAACTACTTCAGAATCATTAGGTATCTTTCTTAATTCAGATGAAGTGGAAGATATCATGTTTCAGGTCTCTATATGTGTGAATTCCACCGATGTCGCAGGCAACGGTAACGAAAATGTGCCCATTAGGGAAGGATTCTTAAAGAGTCCTACACCAATGTTCTGAAGAGAAACTGGGGGTTTGAGAAAAAATATAATGCTTCCAGTTTCCTAGGAACCAGAGGCAAAGAACGAGATTTTTTCAATGGCTAGGACACTTCATTTATGGGGGAGGATGATCATACAAAATTAAGTAGATACTACTGTAGCCATAGCGTAAACCCACAATGTTCCAAGTAATATATTGTAGTCGAGGGGTCCTTTAATGACCTCAACTTCAATAGTAACTGATTTTCCCCTTAGTTTTACTTGTAGGTTACTAAGAATTCCACAAGGCTTATATGTACGACTGTCAAAAGCTTTCAATGTTGTAGGTGATTGTGACAAAGTCGGCGAGACAAGTGACTTCCAACAACTCATTGGCATGTTACAAGTAGATGTGCCTTCATAATTGATAGTGCGATGAATGAGGTGATTCAAGACATGTAATTAAATCAAGAATGTTAACTGTGCTGGTAATTGTGGCACATAGCCCACGTGATTAAAGACGACAATATTTGAATCCATCGGATCAATTCCACAGATCACTGAAAACAAATCCTGCTTCTGGGAGGGACAATTATGAAGAACCTCAAGCGTTGACATAGAAGAAGGTGATTGAGATAGGTATTCTACTACATTATAATTTTGAGCTACACGAGCTCGAGGGTTGAATGTTGATTTGTGAACTACTCCCTTCGGCGGCTTTATTTTTAACTCTGGAAGGATAGGTGGTAGAGCCGGATCAGATGAGGTCGAAGTCGAAGTGGTAGGTTGATCTGTAGCTTGACCATTTGACGATGACAATGGATTATTGTAATCTTTACTTAGTGTTAACACCAAAACATAAGTTTTGGGCTTCATGGTAGTTAGCATAAGCACTTGCGAACTAGAAGAAGGATATGTAGCAACCATATGTGTTTCCGAGTTTGGAAAAGGATTTGTCAACACTACAGATGTGGAAGAAGTCTTAAGAAGCTTTGGGAATTCCAAGCGGTGAGGAAAATCTTACATAAAATTCTCCTCATTACATATCAAGAAAGGGTAACGAGGTTTCCGAAAAGATTCAGATGAATTAGATGATTTTTCTTGCGAGGGTGAATTTGATTTATTCTTGTCTTTCCCCTTCTTCCTATTTCCTGGTTGCTTATCACTTTTTCCTTTGTTAGATGACACAACATGGATTTCAAAATAAGACACAGGATCAGATGTAGTAGGGTTTTGATTTGAAACAACAAGTGTAGGACCAAATAATCGACTTGCTTCCATAGTGCTAGTAGAACCAATCACACCATCGCCAACCTGAATGTCCTGACCAGATGGAGCAGGAGGAACAATAAAATTTGATCCCGACGCATTTGAAATATTCTCTTAGAGCATGCCAGACTGAGTGTAAATCAGATCCATATACTGGGCACAAGAAATGACTTGCTCTTCAGTTACAACACCGCCTTTGGCCACATCCTCAGTTATAAATGGCAACAAGGACTTAATAAACCAATCAGCTAAAAGATGATCAGGAAAAAATATTTTAACCATTCGATGAGGACGATGCCACTCATGTATTTGATCCAATATATGAGTAGCAGTGGTTTATTTAAAGCTGGTCAAAAGTTCCGTTCCAGTTTCATATCTGATGGGTAACTGGAAGTGGGTTAAAAAAGTAGTGGATAAAGCTATAAAGTTATCAATCGAAGCTCATGGTAATTCAATGTACCACTTCACGTCCAGAAAAGTAAGTGTTTGCTAGAAAATACACAATCTAACATAATCATCATTTAAGGAGTTTGATGAACACCATAAATGATAAATCATGACCTACGTAGAGTGGTCTTCTCCAAAATTTACATTTAATTTGGGAATGACCGAGGGTAGTTTATGTGGAATCACCGGTCACCAAGGTAAATAATGAATGGGATCATTGGTGAGTCGATTTAAATCTGGTAACTATAATGTTACAACAAATGGAAACTATCGATTAAGGTCAAGTTGAGCATAACCAGGATAAGATGGAATCGCCTAGGCAGTAGGCCTTTGCATACCAATAAATGGATTCTGTTGTTGGTAACACAGATAGGGGTAGGATTTCTGACCAGGTCCTAGATAAGACTAATACTTTGGGAATGGTTTATGTGGCTGCCATGGTATCTCATAAAACAGTTGCCCGCCAGGATAATTTGGACCCGGTTGTGAATAAACAGGGCTAGTAGAAGCCAGTGACAAAGGTAAACTAGCCAATGGTTGTGAAATTCCCAATACAAATGGTTTTTGAATACCAGTCTGGGAAGACGGAGCCTGTAGACTCGAAACTTGAGGTTTAGGGGTGTAAGGACCCGCTTGTGCAGACTAACCAACAACCATAGAAGAAGACAGGTGTAGTAGGCACAGAAGCAACAGGTTGAACTGGTTGATATTGATACACAACCATTTGCGACTGAACATGAAAAGTAGGCTGCCATTGGAAAACAAGCATTCCAAAATATGATGGACCTAAATACGATGGAGTACTGCCATATGGACCGAACATCTGTGGCCCCACAACATATGGAATATAGGGATATTTCACAACTGACTTTCATAAGATGGTTATCCAATACTAGATATGATGGGAGGTAATTAGATGGACCATCCTGATATTGAGGTTCAGGTTGTTCAATACTCGTAATAGATGAACCAGATATAATTCCAGATGGTGACATGGGTGAAGTTTATGGACTAGAGGAGACACCAGATTAGGTTCCATTTCAAGTGTAGTAACCTAGTGGGACGGGCGGACCACCATGAAGATGTTCCTAATGTGTCATCGAAAACATCAAAGAAGAAGTGACAGTAGATGATGTCATAGCCATAATGAATAGTATAGTTTGGGATGTTTTCTATGCCATGGTTAAATAACCCAAAAGATACTCCAACGAATCTATGGTAACTTGAGAGTGAAAAGGATCAACAGAAGAGGAGTAGGTCAAACAAGGAAAATACTGATATAAATGAAGCCCTAAACCAAAATGAATGGGGGTTGAAGGGGGTTGTCCCTTCCTGAAGTTCTTCCTCTATATAAATCAAACCAGGTGGAAGCACTTCACCATCGGGCCCGAGCTAAATTTCAGGTGGTAAACTCTACAGTAAAGAGGAAGAATCGACGGTTACAGTGGTTGAGGATCATACGGTTGCACTAGAAAAAATTCTTGTTGTTCGACTTCGGGATCCACTACTGGATCGACTTCTAGCTGAAAAAACTTGGGTTTAGGATTTACCATTTCACTGGATTCAATTTCGGTGTCCTCAGGTAACTGTGAGATTTTCATCTCGAAGTAGTAGATAAACCAGGATCAGTCGAATCAACTCGAGACTCGATACTCAAAGGATCAGATATCTCTAGTATATCAGATGATGTAGGACCAAGAGTTCCAGAGGTACCAAATTCGGTAGGACGAGCGCGCCTTCGTCTACTAGGAGTAGCTTCTGGTGGTAACGAAGGTTTATTCATTATACTACGCAAACGATAGGGAAGGGGTTGATCTTCTTCCATGATTGCTGATTGATTTTATACAAAAATAAATAAACAAAAATAGGGTGATTCTAGGAAAAAGGTTTACCAAGCAACTGTGAACTGCAATATACTTCCTTAGTAAACCAAGGAATTATTATACGTGAAGGCAATCTCCCCGAATATTGTGTTCGGTGTATCATAGGTACAAGGTGGCTGATTTGGTTACCTGTGGATGGTAAGCAACCTAAAGTTGTCCACCCAAATATACGCGAAGGTATGTGGATGCCAATCCGTATTAATGCTGTCTAATGCAAAAATGCACAGTCAGAGCATCCCCTTATACTTTTCATACTAGAACACCGCCTGATATACCCGAAATTATGTGGAAGAGCTTCGATATACTTACATACGTGGAATGAGGCATCACACTTGAAGTGTATCATAGACAATTAACGAAAGCTGCTATGTTTAACGACGCCAGACACGTCTTCTAACCTAGACCTCTAAATGTTATCGTTAATGTTACAATGCTTCCTTAGATAAATTCAGATAAATTTTATGTTGATCTTGATTATCAGTTTGTCTTTCACGTTCACTACGAGATGTATTGAACATTCCTATATTGCAATTAGAATGATACGCATTCATTTCAAATTGATTTTCGACAATGAAAAACTAGCTACAAGGGATAGAGAAATCAGATTGTTTGCAATCATTAATGAGCACATATAAATGTAATTTTTCCCTAAAATATTCCTTAAGTAGCACTCACAATCCCTATATGCAAACACATGTTTTTCTTTTAAGTTTCCTTTAAGTTTAGATGAACGAAAAATAAACTAATGCACAAAAATTCACTCAAAACTTTCAAGAGAAACGAAGACTGAAACGCCAATTCCTCTATTCGAAAATAATGAATTGATCAAATGTAAAATTTAACTTTGGAATTATTCAAAAATGATAAATAAAACACAAATAAAAATTTATCAACAAATCCAAAGTGAGGCAAGAAGAATAGAGGAAAACTGTTCTCTAGAGGGAATCAATCACTCAAAACTTCAGCAAGAAAACACTGACATGAATTGGAAAAAGACAAAACAGATAGATTTTCGTTGGTCACATGGGAAATGCACCCCTGAGTGGGAGATAGTGCATTACAGAGCACTGCCCCTAAGCCAACAGTGCTATGCAGAGCACTGTGTCAAGGCCAACAATGCGTTAGTGCCAGAGGACTCTCCGAAAAATAAAGAAAACACACTACTTTTGCTAGTATACATTCAAATTATTGAAAATAAGCAGGTAAAGTCTACTAGATGTTGATGGAAAAGGAAAAAACCACCAGGGACGATCCATTGATCCCCAGTGTAGTCAGAAATCTGTTTCATGGAAATACAAACCTACATATAAGTATGCTTTCCCTAAGTGTGGTGGTGCACTTAGAACAATAGAAAGAAATATATTTGAACTTTTCCTTAAAATGAATATATAAAGGGATATAAACATACTTGTAATATGTTTGCTTTCCCTCGCCTCCCTTCGTCCCTCTCATCGCTCTCAATCCAACTTAACTCGCTTGATTGATACCTGCCATGACAAACAGAAGACAAAAACAACATAAAGGAAATATTATCTATTCAAGTTAAACAAATTGAATCGATTCAATTCATACATACACATATAACATCATTGACACATGCATTAGGAAAGGAACAAATGTCTTTATTATGAAGTATAAGGAAGAGTACAACCAGTTGATCGATTCACTGTCACTCATCCAGCTTGAGTTCCATCCTCATCACATCCAACATAAAAAATCTAGCAGCATCACAGTACATGCACAATACCTTCAAGAGTTGAGATCTCACCAGCATAACTCTACTTAACAAAAATTCTTTCTCTCCTATGAACTATGTTCAGTGCTCTATTTATAAGTAGATGAAGGTAGTTTGACATAAATGAATCATTTAATGGATTTCCTGAAAATTTATGAAGAGGTTTCCTTGTTCATGGGAATAGGAGGATAAGAGTTTTAATGACTTCATGGGTTCCAAATTTGAGGCTATCAGATGAGGTGAAAGTTGGAACAACTTTTAGAAGTCACTAGAGGTTGGGAAGATTCCCAAAATCCAATGAACAATTCGCTCCCAGTCGACCAACGCACTCTAAAGTGGGCCTAGATCCTCTCATTAGGGGAATTTTGAGGTCTAAAATGGGCCTCCTAAGGAAATTATAAAATAATAGTGGAATAATAAAATAATATTTGATTACATCATCAAATTTTAGAGGGAAAAAAGAAAAAAAACTACTTTCTCAACTCGTATTTTCAACTTATCTCCTAAATTTTTTACTGAAATTTCAAATGGTAGTACTTGTTGGATGCAAAATTTAATTCCTCATCCAAGGAGTGCCCATGTTGCATACTTTCGATGGATCCTGCGACACAAAAAATGAGAAATACATGAAAAACGTAATTGCATTCACATTTTTCATGTAGCAAGGTCCATCAAAAGTATGCAACATGGGTACTCCTTAGATGACGAATTAAATTTTGCATCCAATGAGTACTCCGGCTTGAAATTTGAGTAAAAAATTTGGGAGATAAGTTGAAAATAAGAGCTGAAAAAGTATTTTTATTATTTTATTATTTTTTAAGCATTTTACCCTTTTACTTAAAAAATGGTGAATCATCCCCCATGGTTGACATCATCATCTTGAATCCTATTGGTTCTTATAAATTTTATTTTGGTTGTACATTTTTCTTAGGAGGCCCATTTTAGAACTCAAAATTCCCCTAATGACAACACAACCTTGCATGGGAGTAGATGCTCTGCAAAGTAGTTACAACTATCTAGGGGTGCGTTGATGGCTCAATGGGGCACTTCAACTGAAATCTAAGTAGTGAAACTTTCATGAAGGAAGAACAAAAATGGAGTGACTTGTTTAGGGCATGTAGCAACCAATTTAGAGTATGATAGACCCTAATGAATACTGATATGTGTTTTGATATGATTCCAAAATCGACCTGTAACACCGCTCATATCCTCGCACATCCATACTCCTATCATCATGGAAAGACAACAACCACCACCGCGAGTACAACGATGGAATAATCTATGCGCTATAGCAATGGCAGGTCCTCTTCAACCTCTTCCTAAACACCTTGAAATATGGTTGCCCAAATTTAATCCTGATGATGGTTTACCGATAGAATAACATCTCCATAACTATATGTTGGCCATAAATTTAAATGAAGCTACTAAAGAAGACTGTTTAGTCATATTATTTCCATATAATTTTATAGGATCTACAGGATCCTGGTACTTTTCATTACCCCCTTGCTCCATAACTAGTTGGAATATGTTTGAACAACAATTCTTAGCTAAGTTTGAAGATGATAGGACCATTGCATCAATCATCAACAAATTGTCCAATTTGAAGGCTAAACGAGAGAAAATATTAAATATTTCAACTCTAGGTTCAATAAATTACTCAATAAAATTCCTATTGCATCAGCTCTTGGTGATGATGTTCAAATTGAGTGGTATATACCTTCTCTTCCATCTAATATATCCATTTTTGTCGATAGAGCGCAGTTAGTCACATTAGCAGAGAACATGAAGGAAGATTTATCAAAACACATAGTTTCTCTTGAAAATAAAAACTCTCAAGAAGACAAAAAATCTAAGAAAGTATCTTTCAAAGATGACTCTAAAAATAAAGTCCCGAAAGATCCTTTTGATTTTGAAGGCCTTCAGAAAGTGCTAAAGACTATGTCTAATGAAATGGTTGAAATGAAGAAACAGGTTTTTGAATCTTCTACTGCGAAAAATCCTTTCAAATATTTTAGGAGAAATCAATCTTCTAATTCTCAGCCACCAAATACCATATCTAATGCTGAGTATGACTTAGAAGAAGAGGAAGAAGAAACTGAAGACGAAGAAACTAGAGATGAATAAATAGTCGAACTAAATGGAATGTGGGACTTTATCCTTCCAAGTGAAGAAGAACAAGAAGCTTTACCTGTTAGCACCAAAAGAAAAGCACCTACTGATACAAATCACTTGAATCAAAAGTAGAAAACTCAAACTCCTCCTGCTAAGGAAAAAGCAAGTGATAAAAAGTCCTCTCCCAAAACTTCACAACCAAATCCATCTCCATCAAATCTCCATCTGCATGAAATACCCTGGTAGTCACTAATACGATGGAGTATAATATTGTGGAAGATATGAAGAAAACTAGGGAAAACATTTCATTACATGAAGTTAGTAAACTGAAACAACAACAGAAAATGATACTTAAAGAACTGAATGCAGTTCCTGTGTCACCCTTACCTGCTGTTGTTGTATCTCAGGCTGCTAAAGGCATGGGAAAACCCCCAACTTCTTCAAATAAAGTCGATCCTACAAATTTCATCCTGATCAGTAACATATCTAATTCACATACACCTCCTTTCCTCTTAACTTATGAAATTTTCAATAAAAAAATTCTTAATTGTTTGATTGACTCAAAAGCCTCTTCCAATATAATGCCAACAATAGTCTGTGCTAAGATGAACATCACTCCTCAAAAGTCTGCCGTCCACATAGTACAACTTGACAAAACTAAAGTAGAGGTCTTAGGGGAATTAAATTCAGTCAACATTAGACTTTTATCAAATCCCAAATTCTGTCAAATAATAGATATATTAGTCGCTAACATTACTAAATTTTACGATCTAATTCTAAGTAGAGACTTGCGTGAGAAAATCCATGGATATTTTGCTACAGATTGGTCTCACATGTGGCTCCCTTACAATGGGAAGCCAAATCAAATTTGAGTCGACTGAGAGAAACACTTGAAACATACAACACTGAATTTGAAGGTGATAACGATCCAGTAGAATTTAATAACAACATTAATGGGAATTATTCAGCTAAATTATTTTTATGGAACTTTAATGCACAAAAGTATCACTTTCTAGATAATGTTGTCATCTCATAGATTGAAAACTTCTCACAAATAGATGCTTCCTAGTGTAAAAATTTTGTAAATAAACCAATAGTTAAAACTTTGTATTGGACTTTTTGATGGTTTCAAATCTAACAATGGTGCAGGAGCTGGTTGCATTTTGATCAACCCAGAAGGAGAAAATACCATGTTAGTTTGTGGGTTAGAATTTGAGTGTACAAATAATACTGTAGAATACGAGACATTGGTTCAAGGATTATACAAAGCAATTGATCTCAACATCAAATATCTGTAGGTTTTTGGAGACTTAGAAACTATCATTAGATAGGTAAGAAATACTATCCATTTCCTTTTTGGACATATTAAACATTATCAATCATTATTCAAAGATCTTACATCTCATTTTTTTGCATTTAATATTTCTCCTGTACCCGGACTACAAAATTCTAGTGACGATTTGTTAGCTAATGTTGCATCAAAACTCATACCATTTGAGGATTTTAGTCCTAATAGATTTTCTATTGAACTAATTTTTAGGCCATCTATTCCTGACATTGTCACGAATTGGCGAGTTTTCAACGATGATTATGATATTGTAGATTTTCTAACAGCATAAGGGTCATACGATGATCAAATCATAGATGAAAATGAGCATGAAATTCAATTAAAGCAGAACGGTGATGAAAATACAATACCCAAAGCTGTTGTCAAATTAGAAGATCTATATGATCTCAAAGACATATTTAAAAAGGTAACTAATGCCAAAATTCAAAGTTCGACCCTAAAATTTGAATTAGTGAACCTTGGAAATGATGAGAAGCCTCAGAATATCAATCTGGGTCTTGATATGTCCTCTGATGAAATATTATCATGCATTTGACTATTGAATAAATACAAAAGTATCTCTGCTTGGGATTATTCTAATCTCAAAACTTATGATACCTCTATTATACAACACACCATACCTATGATTTATAATGATAAACCAGTGAAAAATAAACTAAGGATAATTCATCCAAACCTTGAGAATCAAATCAAATTAGAGTTGGATAAACTCCTTAAGGCCAAAATCATATTTCTTGGTAGGCATTCAAAATGGGTATCCAATTTAGTGCCTGTTAGGAAAAATAATGGTGACATTCGTATATGCATAGATTTTAGAAATTTGAATAAAGTATGTTAGAAAGACAAATTTCCATTGCCAACCATGGAAAAAGTACTACAGTGAGTAGCTAGTTTTGAGCTCATGTCTTTTATTGATGGATTTTTAGGATCTAACCAAATCCTAGTTCGTCTAGATGATAGGTTGAAAACCACGTTCATAACTAAATGGGGAACATATGCTTATCAAAAAATGCCTTTTGGTTTGATTAATGAAGGTGCCACATTTCAAAGAGTTATGGATATAGCCTTCAATGGAATCATTAACAAGTCAATTGTTATTTACTTGGATGATATCACTGTCTATTCCAAGAAGAGAAGTAACCAATTAAACGGACTTAAGAAAATATTTGAACGATGTATGAAATATGGGATCTCGATTAATCCCAAAAATTCTTATTTTTCCTTAAGCGAAGGTAAGATCTTAGGATTTGTCCTATCAAAGAAGGGTATTTATATTGATCCGGAAAGGGTTAAGGAAATTGAGAAAATCCCTTTACCCCATAATAAGAAATCAATGCAGTATTTCCTTAGAAAAATAAAGTTTGTAAAGAGATTTGTCCCTGACTTTTCATAAATATTTTTACCTTTACAAACTATGATTAAGAAAAATTCAGTTTTCAAATGGGGTCATAACAAAAGAGCAGCATATGATTTGATCAAACAAGCTATTATTAACACTCCATCCATGAAAACCTCCAGTTTTTCTAATCATTTTGTTTTATACACATTTGCATCAGAAACATCATACGCTACCGTTTTAACACAACTCAATGATCAATAGATAGAAGCACCCATCTAATTCTTTAGTTCGAATCTACAAGGTGCCGAATTAAATTACTCTGCTGTGGAAAAACAACCATTTGTTGTCTTCAAGTCAATAAAGCATTTCAGACTATTTATCCTTAAGAATCATACCAAAATCATAGTTCCGTTTTCAGCAGTAAGGTAATTACTGATGCAAAGAGAAGTAGGAGAAAAAAGAGCCAACTGGGTAACTGCACTGCAAGAATATTATGTTTAAATTAGACTAGCTATTGTAGATCCTAGAGACAATCTTGAGTTGCAGGAGACTAGTGCCTAGGACATCTTAAAATCAGAGGTTAAATGTAGATAATTATAAGGATGCCTCTAACTAAATATGGATAAAAATAATAATGGTGTTGACGGTTCAGGAATGGAGAAGACCTTGGAGTATGATTCATGTGAATTACCCTATACTATGAAAGGGATTAGGAGGCTGAATGGCCGGATGGCTTTCAAATGGGCCAAGTATGAAATGATGAGAAGAGGCTTTCAAATTATGTAGAGGTGCTAAAGAAGAACGAAGGAGGAATCCGAAAAAGACAAGCTTAAAATCCTTAATAATCTGCCTCCCGTGAACTCAAAAGAAGCGGATGCAAGTGAAATATGACTAACAGTAGAGATTCATGGAGTGTGAATAAAGGAAGTGCAACAAGTTTAACACATGAGATTTATACATAAAACGAATTCATGAATAAAAGTTCATACCACCGGAAACTACATTACACGAATCATCCATACCAACGGAAAATGAATAGATGATTATATATAAATATGAGATTACCGATAAACAAAGAGAATACAGATACATACTACTCATTGCCCCATCTGGAATCCAAATAAATAGTGCTGTATCATATTAAGTTCAAAACATCTCTCCCAAATATGTATCTCAGAGCACAGGGAGCATAATCATACAGAACTAAAACAAAATTCTCCAAAATTCAGAGCCTTTGTTTCATCTATGAACTCTCGATATATAGAGTTCCCTTTAAGGGTCTACGGTCGAATAAACATTCATGATCAACCCAAACATGTGAGAATAAAAATATCCTAACAAACTAGTAGAGCGTGCATCAAGAAATCTCTCCTGTAACAGAAAATCAAAATAGAATCATGTGAATTGGGATTTCACCAGAAAAACATCATAATCAAAAAGTAAAAAGAAACAAAATGATGGGCCGCGTGGGCCAAATCCTGGAATCTTCCATGGGTTCGGCAAGGAGTGGTTGTGAACAGGTGGGAAATATGGTTTCCACCACTTGATTTCTTCTTCTGTCGAAAGGTCTCCACTCCCTCATTCTCATGATTTCCACTTAACAATTGTGAAATGGCTAGTCGTGCTGCGTGTGCTTGGCTCTTTAGCGGAGATTTCTTGAACGAACTGAATAAACCATAACTGCGTGCTCCACCCAAAGGCCCATGCTGTGTTTGAATTGCAAATCGGAAATTGGATTTCGGAGGGGGGCATGGATGGTTTGTGGTATTGGATGGGGGGGGGGGTGCGAAATCACTACAGGCTACCACGTAGCACTGGAGGCGGTACAAAAAATCAGCCATTTTGGACCCCCCCGGTGTTAATCTTCGGAAGGTGAGGGTGGAGCTGAAATAGATCATGAACCGTCGGATTTAGAATAAGGAGTGGAGATGAAGGGGAGATGGTGGAAGAGATGGGGATCTTAGTGGGATAATTAACACTATAAAGAGTGAGACAAAGGCCACAGAGGGGCTATTTATGACGTGGCAAGGAGGTAGGGCCTAAGATCATATCGCAAATTGCAAGTGGGAGTGTTAACGTCTGAGAAGGCGAGAGTATATGTTATGGTTTGCGATGCGTGAAGTGCAATGGAGGGAAGGCGGCGTGGAAAGGTGGAGGTGGGGCCCAACTTACATTGAAAATCACAATCGGAAGGTTTTACACATGAGAAATGGTAGGTAAGAGTTAAATCTTGCGGGGAGCGATGTGTGGTGAGCGGGGAATGGGTGACGTGGTAGAAGTGGGGCCCGCTCACAGATCGTAGTCGAAAGTGTTTTGTGATAAGAAGTGGAGGGTAAATGTTATGGTTTGCGATGCGCGGAGTGCGGTGGAAAGTGACGTGGAAGGATGGAGGTGGGATCACCCGCAGATCGCAGATCACAAGTTTTATATGTGAGCAGCGGAGGGTAAAATTTAAACACTGTAGGGAGGGATGTGCGGTGAGCGGGGAATGGATGATGTGGCACGAAGGTGGGGCCACCCGCGGATCATAGATCGCAAGTTTTATATGGGAGCAATAGAAGGTAAGCGTTAATTTTTGCGATGGGCGGAGAGCCGTGAGGAGAGGGTGATGTGAAAGGATGAAAGTGGGACCGTGCACAGATCGCAAGCAGGAGAGTTTAGTTGTGGGAAAGTGGAGGGTAGGTCCTATAATCTGCAGGGAGCGAAGTGCGATTGCGGTAAGGAGTTAAGAGCGATAAATGATATTACACATATTATATGTAATATATAGTATATGTAACGGTTTGTGGGATGCGGAAATTAACACAAATTTGGATCATAATACCTTGACCACGACACTTTTCTCTTTTGATTGAGGGGCCTTCTGCCCGACCCGCGCTTGAATTACTTGGCCTTCCCCTTAAAAATTCGCACATCTGCCCTATGATTTCCTTATAGGGATCACTTCTCCATGTTGAGTGCGGTCGTAGGACAACACCGGCTAAAATTGTTAGAGGTCAAGGTTTTTGCATAATGTTGACTGGATCATCCAACTTACCAGAAGAATAAAATTTAGGTGATGATGTTCAATTATCTCAAGTAAGCCTCAACAATACTGAATCTCAATATGCTGATCTTATTTTCTGTTTAAAAAATGGATATGCCTCTATGCAGCTCAATTACAAAAGAAAAAGAGCGTTGAGATTGAAATCAAAGCAATACCAAATTGTCAATGATGTTTTATTTAGGAAAAATTATGACTCAATTTTGCTAAGGTGTCTTGAAAAATATGAGGCTAAAAAGGTTTTGCAGGAACTGCATGATGGACTAGCTGGTGGAAATTTTGGAGGAGACACAAAAACACATAAAATCCTGCATGCTAGCTATTACTGGCCAATTTTTTTTTAAATATGGACCCAAATATGTAAGGAAATGCAAAAATTTTAAAACTTCTGCTGGAAGACAAAGGAAACCTACATTTCCATTATAGCCAGTCAATATCGAACAACCATTTGAGTAATGGGGACTAGACATAATAGGTGAGATCGTTCCTCACTCTTCAAAGAAACATAGATACATCCTTACAACAACTGATTAATTTACTAAATGGGTGGAAGCAATTCCACTAAAGGTAACTAATTCTAAGAATATTATTGAATTTATTGTTCTACTTATCATTACGAGATTTTGTTTACCAACTGCCTTGATGTTTGACAATGCATCTTATTTCATAGGCAATGCTATGATAGAATTTTCTCTCAAAAGAGATTTCAAACTTAAGTATTCGGCTAACTATTATCCCCAAGGAAATGGTTTAGCATAATAAACTAATAAAAATCACATTAGGATCATTAAACGAACTATTAATCAGAGTCAAAGAAACTGTCATAAATCTTTAACATTTTCTCTATGGGAAGATCAGATAACACATAAAGCCTCCATAGATACTTCTCTATTTAATTTGGTCTATGGGAAGGAAGTTGTTCTTCCTACAAATGTAGCTATTCCCTCTTTAGCCTTGGTTCAATTTATTGAAGAAACTCTCTCTTCTTCTCTATAATTAAGGAAATTACAAATTCTCAAACTTGAAGAAGAGAGAGAGAAATCCAAGATCATCCATGCTCATCATCAACAGTTAGTTAAATCTTCCTTTGATGCAAATTCTGTTAGCACAAAATCATTTCAATTTGGAGATCTTGTATTGAAATCGGATAAAGCACATGAGGAAAAAGGTAAGCATACCAAATTCCAAAGAATGTGGCTTGGACCATTTCAGATTACAGAACAAATCGGCCCATCAATTTTTCTATTGCAAGATTTATAAGGTAGGAAAGATTCCCTGCTTGTGAATGGGTAGATTTTGAAAAAATATTTTTCATAGGAGATAACCTCTTCTATCCCCTATACATTATTGCCTTTACTTTTCCTAGGAAAATAAAAGTTAAATAATAAAGCTGTTGGCCTTGCAATAAAATCTCTTGAAAATGTTTTGACTTTTCTCTTTTATAAGTAGAGATTGTTAAGGAAATAGTTAAAAGATTTGAAAATTAACGAAGTTCTGTCTCTATGAAGTTTTTTTTTTCTACCAAAATTGTTCATTATTTGAGAAACTCCAACTTTATAAAAGACTTTTTTTCTATTATCAGTCAAGAAAAAATTCTTTAACAAAGTAAAATACTTTTTATAGATAAGCATCCTTAACTCTATAATTGTCATCCAGAACTCTTAAAGAGGCAATGATTCTCCCTATCCAGTAAAATTTTCTCTTTTTAGAGTGTAATCCTAAGTAATGTACTAAATCTTAAAATATAAGAGGTCTCATCAAGAGCCTTCTTACCATATTCATAGGGAAATAATAAGATTGACATTACCAATACTGTATACCAAAACAGAGTAATGACTTGAGATTATTTTAATCAAAAGGCAAGGGGTCTCACCATGAGCCAACTTGTTCAGTTGAATTAAAACCAATGAATGACATTGTCACCATTTGGACAACACACCAAGACAATGGATTTTAAGTAATAAAAAGAAGATTATGTTAAAATAGCTATTTTAGAAAAAAAATAGAATAAGTATTAAGTATATAATTGTGGATTTATCTCTAAAAACTGCATTCTTACTTGAATGGGACACATAATCATTGCTGGTTAAAAGGTAACCCTGTCGAAGCTATGAACGCCTGTCGGTAGCAGAGGCTCTACCTATGAAAAATGAGTACATTTAAAAGCTAATCTACAAAATCCTGCTACTTTATCTTTAAATTAAGTAATGACAGATATAGGCAAAGGGATTTTCATCTTTAAGAGGATATTAAATGGATTGTAATTAGGTTAGTTTGTTTTGTTATTCAGAGAAATATTACTTATATAATCTTTCATTCAATTTATATTTTCTGAACTATTTTTACTTTGAAAGTTTTAGAAATTTCAAAATTATCATAGATAACTGGTTCTTCCAGTGAATCACCAATTGTTGTACTATTCAAAAACCCCCCATTTATTCTTATAATAATTAATATTGTAATAATAAATGGGGACCCTTTAAATTTTTTTTCCAAAAAACTTAGCAAGTAAGAGTTTTTTCCCTTAGAAAATGTTAAAGCATTGAGCTAAGTCACATAGGACCAAGCACTTAACTCTTTGTCACAAATCACTAAATCCAAAAGTATTGCAAATTAATCATAAGTCGGAATCCGCGAAATGCGATCAATTAAACCCTTTTATAAGACCAAATGTTGTGTTGAGCTCTTTATAACCTAAACGGCCTTGAAATATTTCCTAAGTCCATAAAGCGCTTGAAACATTCTTTGCATAAGGAAAAGATGCTCAAAAATTCAATAAATACACTGCACATTGCAAATCCCAAAACATAAATGAATTTTCAAATAGCATAACCCCGACCTTGTGATCTTGTGACACTGAGACATTGCGATATATCAATTTTGCGATATTGTGATTCCGCAAAATTGTGATGTTGCGAGATATTACGATTGTGACTTTATTATATTGCGATTTTGCGATATTGCGATTTATCGCAATCGAAAAATCAAAATTGCACTTAAGTCAGATTAATTTGAAATATCATTCAGGATTTGCGATGCGATGTTTTGACAAGACATGAAATGAATCACATGTAGGCCTTAATGCATAATTAACAAAAATCAACTACATTTACTCTTTTAAATGCTCGAGGATATTTGTATCAGTTTACTCGTGTTTGCAATAAAAGTGCCATATTTATCGAATTTACTGATTTAACTGAATTTCTGCTCTCATCTTTGCTTTACATTCATTTTGTTTTCTCTATTACTCAATTTCAGGAAATGCCACTCAGAGATGACTAAGAAAGGAAAAAAGATAGTCGAGGCTTCTGCATTCGAGGACTCAGACATGCATATGTTCTTTAGTGATACTACATGAAACAAAGATGGTAGAACTACATCGTGGGAAGCTATGTATAATATACTGGAGGATGAATATCCAAAGGTACTAGAAATGAGAGCAACTTCTGGCGCTAAAATCTCGTCTGAAGCTTCCTATTTTGAAGCGGCCTTTTCTTTCCTGCACAGAATAGCTGCGAGGCCAAAAATCCTGCCGTACACGGATATGGTGAAGCAGATTATTGAAAATGTGGATATCTCGGACATGACATTCAAGAATTCAAGGCAAGAAGTCATGGAGTCATTTACCTCAGATAATTTGCACATAATGTATCATCTGCCAAAACCTTAAAATAACTAAGATAAAACTTTCATTGAGCAGTTCACAAAAGAAAACGAAGACCCGATAAATGTCATGCAGACTTGGAGTTTTGACTCCAGTAAATTCAAACGGGAGAAAACTGGTACGTACCCTGTTAGGGTCCTATAATAATAGGGATCCTAATTTTGAATTGAATATGTTAAAAGTCTTGTAATATTGTACATACTTTTCTTTCTGCAAACCATTTCCCATATTAAAAAAATGAAAAGAGGGTATTTCCTAAAAGAAAAATCAAAGGACCAAAAGAAATAAGATAAAAAAATAATATAAAGTATGAATCCCACAAAAAGAAACAAAAATAGATCCTGAAAGTGTTTGACATTCAAATGCCACTACTCTTATTTTACTTTATGCAAATAAAAATTGTGTGCAGCTTGTCCAAAATGCCACAATTCATGATGATCATATAGTTTAATCTTGATTCATTCATGCTTTTAAATTTCATGTCATGATAGTTAGTGAATAAAGATCTGGCCAAACCATTTAATCGTGGTAGATCAGTAGTTAGGTAGAGAATAAAAATGAGCTCATCAGTTTAATCTAAGCCATTGGAAGTTATAAGGTTAGAAATAGGATAGTTTTCTTATTAAAAGAAAAATAAAAGGGTCAACAAGCTCAAATGCACCCAATAAAGGAAGTAAAAAATGTTAGGGTAAATAAAGGGTAGGTAGATTACTTTCACAAGTAATGGAAAGCATCAATTGGTTCATCTCATATCACTAATATCCTCCTAAATCCCCTTCCCCTTGCTAAAATCTTATTTTCACTCTTGGAAGTCATTTCCCCTTATAAAATACCACTTTCCCCTTATTCTAACCCTTTCGCCTTCCTAAAACCCCTTTCCCTAGTTAAAATTCCATTTTTCCTTTGAAAATTAACTTCCCCTTTTACTAAACTCCACTTTTTCTTAAAAAACATGAAAAACCCACTTTTTACATAGTTTTAACGGTTTTAAATTTATCGGGCCCCACTTCAAAAACCCCTCCCTGATATTATTTTAAACACTTATTTCTAATGTATTTTTAACATCCTACATGTATATCTCCCGATCAACTCATTTTTTATTAGAACCTATAGTTTATACATTATATATTAATTCTTTGTTTTAATATATTTCCCTGGTTCCCACTTTGTTTTAAAACCCGCTGATTATATATCCTTACCCCACTATGTTAATCCCTGATCCCTTCTTAACCCATTCATATTACCCGACCCACATCTATTATTAACCCTTCGCATACATATTATACCCCATCGCATAACTCATCCCCAGTCCCACCTATCAAATCCCCCTAACTCTTCCATCTGTCCGATTGCTATTCATTTGATCTAATGCCCTATAAGCACTTTCACACCCCCGACATTCCAATTTAAAGTCGTGGGGGGGGGGGGGTGCGAAATGGGTGGTTTCACTCCCCTGCCCATCTACCACACGTCAGTCCCATATTTAATTGCACCCCCCAGTCCTGAAACCACTATACTGCTTTTCGTGATGCGAGAACCACCTATCCATTTCCGCCCATTGCAATAAAGCCACTGATGTTTGATTTCACCCCTGTGCCATTTGCAATTAAAAAAATTTCATAAGTAATAAATCCCAACCCGCTTGATATAGTTATTTCTTTATTGCTGTTTATTTGTGAAAGATGAAAATTACGAAAAAGAAGCCTTTGCCGACCCAGTTTGAAACCTTTACAGACTAGAATTGAAGCCATTCCCAATCAGAATTGAACCCTGCTGCCTCCTGGACTTATACAAACCAAAAATTCGAATTTCCAGGTAATCCTAAAGTGCCCGACGCCATTACTTAAGCACATAAAAGTAATAAATTGATAAATTAAACAAAACAATGGCCTCCCAGAGTATTTTATCCATTAGCCCTCTGCAACCACCTGTGGTAGATGTTGAACACACACCTCTTGCTGATAAAGACTTCAAAATTAGTGATACAGTCACTGATTTCAACCTTCTAGAGCTCCACTGTTGGAGCCATGATAAATTCATAGACCAGGCTGATGATATCCACCTTTGGGACTCAAACCTACCTAGGTAAATCTTCCCATAGACCTTTTACTTTCCAGAAATCATCAGACTATGCCATATCAATTATTTTCCCAATGAAAGAGCTCTAGTAACCCCAAACCAAGATATTTTATTTACCATCACTACACAATCTATAAATCAGATGTTACAGATCCAACCCAAGCCTGATGAAGTCCCATTATCCATTGAAATCTTCACTGAAATCTATCTTAAGCTGGACTTCCAAAGAGTTTCCAAATATTCGAAACCTTCCTTCCTCCATCAGTAAAAACCCAAAAAAGTAATCCTCCATACTTAGCTTCCATATTTTCAGAGAGAACCAGACAGATTGTCACTATGTTGTCATGTATTTTAGGGTATTTTACTGATGAATATGTAGATGCATCTATCATAGGTTTTCTTTTCATATTCTACCCAGGTCAGATTCCAACTTCAACCTTTAACTTTTCCCAATACCTATCAGATGCAATCCATGAATAGTTAATCAAATTACCAGAGGAAGGAGTATTTAAATACTATTTAGTTTTGTTCCATTTGTTCCTATATTTCCAATCAGAAAGGTTTGCAGTTAGCCTACAAAAACTGGACACAGAGGGTAACCCCAAATATATAGTCTTATGGACATCCTTAATCAGAAAGGATTCCACAGAATTCAGCTATAAAGACTTAATTTATTCATTTGTTTATCCAATTGTTAATATGCTAAGCAATAGCATTCAACCTAGAGTCAGTGAAGAGATAAAGAAAGTATTGCAATTGTCATATCATAGTAGAACAAGAGACTGGTATTTATACTAGAATCATACTGAAATTAGGGTATATGGATGCCAGCTTATTCCATACAAGCTTCCCAAATACCTCCCAATGAGGTTATTTGCATTATAATACATCAGAAAAATCCTAAATTCAGATGAAGTAAATTTCCTTTCAGCAAAGAAGAAAACTCAATTTAAGATCAAGAATTAGTTAGGTCCTTTTATTTGAAATAATAAGAATGCTGGTCAGCAAGCAGACACGTGTTTACAAGATTTCAAGTTCAGTAATAGTTTCAAATGGAAATATGATCCTTTGGGAGTCATAAGTAAGTTAAGAATCAAATTCAAATTGACCCCTTTTATTCATGAGTCTAAACCTGATATTGAAGAGTATTCCAATCAGTGTGAGTGGTTGGAAAATACTTACAAGAAATGGAGAAGCAGGTTGATACTAGTTCCATCCTGCTTACTCCAGCCCCATAAGATAGGAACTCAAAAAGGCTAAGAGAGGAAGAATCTTATTCTACAAAGACTACTTCTGATACCAAATTCAAGTTAATGTATAGGAAAAAGGAAAAACTGAATCCAGTGATCGAACAAGAAGAGATAATTGACACATTTGAAATTATTGATACAGATATAGTGGTCAGAGATAATGCACCTCCAACAGTTTCATAGGAAACACATCCACCATCAACCTCCAGTGCACAAATCATTCAGAAACAACATAGTGCAAAGGTTTCATCATCAAGAAAACCAGTGGATAAAGATAAAGATATAATGGAGAAATACAAAGAAATTAAATTGAAGAATGAGGCATTGAAAGCTGTAACTTATGCCCAGTATTGGAAAAAAACTCCTAGTGACCAAAACAAGTTACTTTCAGCTTTTGATTACAATACTAGAAAGATGCAAATGACATTCTTACAGCCAACAGTGCAGGCTACAAAATCATCAACAGATTACAAGAAAACAGCCTTTGAAGTTCTTACTAAATATGTATATCACATAGATCAGATTGAGTTTCATAAACAAGCAGGAGAAATGATCTATTCCACTATGAAAAACAATGCTTTAAGTGTACAAAAACTACATAATTCTCTAGAAAATATCAGAGCACAGTTAAAAATAGAGAAAGCTTCTTCACAAGCAAAGGATAATAGAATAAAATCACTTGAAGAATTGGTCATGGAGGTTGGATATCATCCAAAGGACATCAAAGTAGCAGAAGATCTTATCAAGAAGAAGAATGCAGACATAGATGCATTGAAGAAACAACTGAAGTTACCCACAACAAAACATCCATAAAATAAAGAAATTTTGGAGAATGAAAATAAGAAGGATGAAATGATGAATCTCATCATTCAGTTGACAACTCAACTGAAAGAGATGGAAACTGAAATGGAAAAATTAGTGTAGGAAAATAAGGTCAGCATGGAATCAGTTCTTGTTATTGCCATTCCTATAGCCTCAACATCAATTTCAGTGGCCACAACAACTCCATTATCTACGACAGTTCCAGCTACTACAACATTTCTAGTGACAACAAAATTTCCAGCAACAACATCAGCCCATCCCAATGATGAGGCAAGTAAATTGATTAAAGCCATGCATGATATGTCAATCCAAACTACTGAGATTAATAGACTTAAAGAATAAGTAAAAAGTATAGAATATGAAAATAAATTGGTACAAATGATGCATAAGGCTGAAACACAGAATTCAAACAGATTGAATGATAGGATACAAAAGTTAGAAAAGGAATTGACATTGGCAGAGCCTTTAGACCAAGCAAAGCAACAACTATGGGCCAATATCATTAACTTTGTTAATGATATTTGGCCTTCAATCCAAGTTATATTTGAACAGAAATATTTGATAAAGGAAGCTAGTGAAGCTATTCAGAAAGTCAAAGAAGAGCTTGGAAAGAAACCAAAGGAAGCAACTGAGGTAATTAAGTTTCTCAATTCTAAAAAAAAGCATGAATTAGAAGAACTTGGAATAAGTGACAGAACAAATCTTAGAAGTGAAAAAGGTGATTTCCAAGAGAAATATGATGACACAGCTTGAGGATAAGTGCCAAACTATGGAGCTTGCAGTGAATAGATTCATGAATAAGTTTGATGTTTTGAGATAAAAAGGTCTGCCTAATCCATTAGTGATCAATGACAGACTAATGAGGCATGAAGATTATGACAAAAAGATCAGAGAATTGGCTAAAGAAAATTCCAACAATTCGTCATTGAAAGGAATTCCTACAGACAAAGTACTTTTTCAAATATTTGAAAATCTCTTTTACCTCCAGCATGAGGTAAATCATCTTTTTGTAAACAAGCCTACATTTACCAAGTACACTGAAGCAGATGAGATTTACAGGAGGATGGTAAAGATCAAACTTCCAGATGAAGAAGCCTGGGAAAAATTATGTGATTTACTGTGACAGGTGAAAGTAAAAACAGGTAACATAGCAGTAAGGTGAAAGAAAAATCACAGAGGTAAAAGAGTAAACAGAGCAGGTAGATAAAGCAAAGACAGGTTAAATATGAAGACATATAAAGTCAGAGTTAAAAGAGAAATCAGATAACAAGTAATGTAAAAGACAACAAATATCAAAGAAGAAAACATCAAATCCAATAAACAGGGACAACTTGCAGTTAGTTTAATAGGTGTCTCTATCTTCTTGCATTAAGATATTTTGTTTTCCTTGAATAAATCCTAAATTAGTTTATAGGATATTTTTTATTAAGTCTTATATAAATACTTCAGCAATTCGAAGTATTGAGTGTGGATTCCTGAACATTTCTATAGTTGTAATTGAGCTATTACCTGAGGGTTTATTGTACCATTTTCAAGTCAACAGACAGGGCAAGTAATAAAGGCATTTCATTACAAGATTCATGTGTTGAGCTACTTCAGTGAAGTATATTTCAATTTTTCATTGTTATTTTCTTAAGTATTCCATAAACTTGCATGTTTTTCCAAATTTAAATGTTATAAGAGGAATTTTATTGCAGAATTTGTTTAAGTACACTATGTTCTGAACTATTATTCATTTTAATGTTTTCTTCTAATATATGGCTTTGAGAATCCTTACTTGCTCTCTAATATATATTGACCTATTTCACCTTCCTTCATCATCCGGTTTAAGGAATCCTTAATTGCTCCTTGATCCCGATTGAAAATCACTTCATCATTCAACCTTTAAGATTTGATTTTTCTCAGCTACCCTGCCCTGTAACACTTCTTTTATGACTTGATTCTATCCTGTTTTCTTGATATATTGACTCCATAGCCCAATGGAAAAGTAGAAAAGACAACTATCCATCTAAATCAGTAATTCCACCAACAAATCAAAATCAAACCAAATCAATCTTACATAACTATCCTAAAATCAATTAAAAACAAAAAAGTTAAATCATTAAGAGAGAGCCCTCTCTAAGCATTAGGAAGGCTAGATCCTAATCTCCAAAAGTGGTTGATAGTTACCTCTATTATTTCTTTAAATACACATAACAACCCTAGGGAAATTTCAGAGTGATAACATACCCAGTTGCACTTCTATCAGCCCCACGTAGTTATGTAGCTGCGATGATGTGTAGGCTTTTCAGAAAAGAAGATAGTACCAATTTTTCTATGGAATGGGTTCCATTAATTGATGCGGCTGTTAACACCACAATTATAGATCGGAGTAATATTCTATCCGACAATTTGGATATGGCCATTAGATAATATAGACACAACAGAGTTGTCTCTACTCGGGTTATCCCTCCCTTTTTTATGAGTGCATATGTGATGGATGCTATTTTTTTATGTTCAAGATTTCATAATATGGGTTGGAATTGGACTCTCAAAGACCCTACTCCTATCCATGTGTATCATAATATTTTGTGGGAATCACAATTTCGCCCCCACTTTAATAAGATTTGTCAAAGTATTATGTTGCCAATATATCAAACTATTTTTGATGTAAAGGCCCCTAGGCTTTCAAAAAAAGCAAAGATATACATCTTTTCGGTGGCAGGATGGTTTGGTGAAGAAACATTTACTTATACTAGAGTTTTTGGGATTATTGCATCTCCCCATGTTCATCCTTACTATGTTCATGATAAGTTACTGGCTAGAGAGATTTCATATCAAACAGTAGGAGAAGGTATTGCCAAAACCCTCAAAGATATGAAGAAATATATCTGGCCAATTTTTCCAGTGCAATGTGGTTCTTTTACATTATTTGATTTTGGACATGCAGTTAAAGAAATACAAAATATTGCATGCTTAAATATGGCTACTATGCTAGGCAGACAATATGATCCCAAAAAGTCACCCAAGACTTTACTGGCATGGTTAAAATTAGACAATTCATTAATGAGAACAATGAATTTTATGATCTATTTGAAAAGGCCAAGACATTCTCACAGGTATTGCATTTGGAATCAATGAAATTAACCCCAACTGAACTCAATCGTTTTCATATTTACAGGAATAAAATATTGACAAGGGTTCCATTAGACCTATCGAAAATTGAGGAAATAAGAGAACCTACTCCTAGTGTAAGCTTAGAAGAGAATTATGATCAAAATTCTAATCAAGAATATCTAGAGAAATCAATTCAAGGTTCAAAACTTTCTAAACATCAATCTTAGAATCCTGAAGAAAACCCCATGGAAAGTCTTGAGAAGGATACAAAGAAAAATAATGGAGAAACAACCAAAGAAACCTTGGCTGAAGAACAATTGGAAATTGATTCTGCACAGGTTCAAACACAAACGATCATAGTAAATGATATGGATACAGAATAGGAGAAATTCAGACAAAAGATCCAAGTACAGTAGACAAAGACAAGTATTGAAGGAACTTCTGGATTCCAAACTCCTAACACAGACTTTACAAGTTACAAATCTAGAAACATATGTTGAAATCATCCTGGCCTACCCAACATCACAAAATGTTTTGAGAAATGAAGAGATACCCCCTTTAGTTATATTTTATAGTCCAACACACAAAGCAGTGGTAAGGGGACAGAAGAAGAAAATAAAGCTCGATTCATCAGCAACAACTCCAGAGAATGAATCAATGAAGGTTGTATGGAAAGACACCCCCATTGATCCATTAGAAAATTTGACTAAGCTAACACAGTTCACAACTACTTATGAAACAACTACAATGGATAAGGCAACAGAGGTTAGTCTTCTGATTAAAGATAAAGATGAAATAATTCAACTGTTAGAGCAATAAATTGAACAGGAAAGACAAAATATCAAAAATAAAACAGAGTTGCAAATGATACAGTTTTAGAAATACTTTGAGCAAATGAAGTTACAACACCAGGCAAGCATCACAGAGAGAGATACACATATCCAAAGAATGCAAAATGAAGTAGATAAAATCAGAAAGTAGGCTCAAACATAAGAATTAATCAAAGAGACACTTGAGTTAAACACTCAATTGTCAAAACAACAAGAAATATTATGTCAAAGAATCTCAATGATCAAACCATATTGTGAAACACATGATACACTAGTCAATTAGGTGATTAATTAGAGATTAGAGTATGAAGAGGTTGATAAAAATATTTCAGAGTTTATTTCCTGGCAAGAGTCTGAAGAATGAAAAAAATCTGATCTGCAAAAATTTGAAGAATCCCACAAAGATATTCTATTTATAGATTGGGATATGCAAGTAAAGCAAGCAGAAAGGGAAACAAATAGAGAAAATAGTATAGCAAGCAATATAATTGAAGCTGTGAATGAGAACCTTCATAATATCAATTTTATTAAAGAATGCAAGCCACTGGAAAGAGACCGCCAAAAATCAAATTGAAGTAGTCAAATAGCTATCTTAGCTTGACCGAGAAACTTATTGGAAGTTTCTAGTAAAACCATATAGTCAATGGATGGCTTTGCGATGTCTAATGAATTCCACTCAAAAGATGGTGCCACCTCTCTTTGATGTTCTATTTATGGGACAACTAAGATCCAAAGTTTTCCAACCATCCCAGGTGAAGCCAATGTTGGATATCTGTGAACTGAAAAGCTCAATGGAAAGGAAGGACCGTTCAACATGATAAAGCATGCTTTTGGGTACCAAATCTCTATAATTTTCTCTCCCATTTTCGCCCACCTTTCTATCTCTTTGCATCATTAATTGTTCTAAAACACATGAGGTAAACCCTTTCCCACTATATTACATGGAATATTTGATTAATGAAGTAATAGTCATGGAGGGTTCACCTTTGCAAGAATTAACACCGGTATTTTTACAGATTTGGTAAAAGTAAAGCGATTACAACTGTGAGCCACGGAGCAACTCCTAATTTCCAGCGTTATCTCAACCTACTGCAACAACGCAACAGACTCCATCTTACCCCAACGCTATTTCAGGATTTTCATTGTTTCCTTATGGCAACTAGGTTACTATTGTAACAAATGTATAATTGTAGATATTTAGTTGTTAGAGGAAATCTACGATTTCTTGAACATTTGTATAAAGAGGGCCTTCGGGCTGTGAATCAGAGTTAAGCAAGAAGAGACAGATTTTGTAACAGAAAGGTTTTTCAATTAATTGAATGCACAATGTTTTGTTGTCCCACTTGTAAGCTGTGAGTTTGCTGCATCCCTGATCAAAGAGTTGGGCCCACTCTTCTGATCAGGTGTTGCGTTATCTTTCATTTGTTGATTTCATATTTCGGTTTGATTTTGTAACTGTTGTTCCAGTGTAATTCTGTAATTGTTGTGAATACCTTTTTAATTCTGCAATCATTCTTAATTGTTGTTACAATAGTTGGTTGTTTTCCATTAATTAAAGCCTGTGATTCAATAGTATATTATGTCATTGCTCTTGCATATACTGTGTGCGTTAGTCTTGAAATAGCTAACGCACCCGGGTTGATAATTTATGTGGAAAAAGGGTTTGAATATTGTTCACATCCAGACACCAACACACGCCATCATATTTTTAGTTTTTATCTTTTTATTTTCAGTATTTCGAGAAAGGTTGTTTGAAACCTCCTGATATTTTTATGTAATAATATATTTTTGATACATATGTAATATTATTTAAACCTCTCTCATGCATTTAGAGAGGGGTCTAGGATTTTATCAAAAACACTTTGCAAAAGATTTCATTTCTGTACTTTTGCGACTGATTTGATGAAATATATGGAACACGATCTTGATTTTCTTGGATATTGAAGCATACTCTACTGAATTTGCATTTATGTACTATTCAAGTGTATTTGGTTGAAAAGAAGTAGATCAATGTTGCTGATTTCATGAGTAGAACCTTTCATATCTGGTATTTCTATCTTTATGATAGAGTTTTGTTTATGTATTAGCAATAATTTTCCTGATATTGTATTATGTATGAGATGTGAGTTTCAGTTTTTCATTAAAGCACTATTGTATGATTTTTCAAATTCATTATTGAGTATATGATCAATTGATATATGCGATATAGTTTCACAATTATTTTTCCTAACTATTTAGTCAAAATAATTATCGTTAACAATTTCATCCCTTATAGAAATTGAATGATCTTTATTACCTTTTTCTTTAACATATCTTTGTAGATCGCATGAGTTAAGTTATTCCCAGGTATAGATTAAGTTGAATATTAGATTAAACATATGCATGTGTTTGTCATTTAAATAGATCATTTTTTTGGTTTAAAATCATTTAACATTTTAAATTATATCAAACTCATCATCATCATATCAAAATATTTGCTGGGAAACTGGTCCCATTATCCCTAGTCGGAGCCATTGTACCAAATGGAAAAGGAGCTGCTTCCAAGGTCCGGACCGGATGGTTATCCCCCATGTTGTTGCAACGGAATTCCTGGGTTTCAACAGAGTGTGAAGATCTTACATAGAGCATAAGTATGAGGAAAATATGAATTTTATGAGACGGAGCACGAAGAAATATGAAGATGATATTTGAGGAAGACATGTAGCTTTTGTAGGGATTTTTTCCAAAATAAAATGTCGAAGTGTGTAATGAAGTCTATGAAGAGGATGTTGTTTTAAGTGTGGGATAATGATGTTTTTATGAGTTAAAGGTGCATATGTCTTAGGTGCATAGATATAGATAAGAAGTCATAGAGGTCAATTAATAGCAAGGGGAAGATTAAAGAAGAGTATTGGTGTCTCATGTAGGTTGGTTCCTATAAAGAAACATAAGGGATTGGTGTCTCCTGCAAGTTGGTGCCTACAAAAAAACAAAGGGGATTGGTGTCTCATATAGGTTGGTGCCTACAAAACAACACAGTTGATTTGTGTCTCCTTCTGGTTGTTACTTACAAAACAATTAAGGGGATTGAAGTCTCCTGTATATTTGTTCCTACATGATCAATTATTCAAATAATTTGTGTGGTTTTATCCCTTTAAGGGTTTCCACGTACATATGGTGTTCTCATTTGTTTCTTGTATGATTGATGAATTATATTATTTGAATTATTTAATAACTATAAATTATCCATTATACCGATTCACCACTCTTCAAGATATAATCTTAATTCAAGAATAAGTGTCATGCAAGTTAAAAATAAGATCCATTCTAATAAGAAATATGTTTTCTATTTTTCAAGACAAAATCAATTTGTAGAAGAGTCCATGAGAGCTAAATCATCCTTGGCGGGGTGTACTAAGGAAGATAAATGACAACTAGAAGAGTTTTTATAGGAATATAGGGGTGTTTTCTAGGAGCCTCAGGGGTTACCACCCAAGAGGGAAGTAGAGAACAAGATATAGTTGTTTCTTGACCCTTCAGTTCCAAACATTGGGATGTACAAGTAGTCCCTTATAAAGGAAAATGAGGTGAAGAAGCATTTGCAGAGACTATTTGAACATGGTGTCATTTGACCAAGTACTTGACCATGTGGGTAACCTATCATCATTGTGCCAAATAAGGATGAGAATTGGTGGGTGTGTATTGATTACAGGGCGTTAAACAAAATTATGCTCAAGAAAAAGTACACCCTGTCTAGGATAGATGATCTACTGGATCATTTGAAACAAGAAAAATACTTGACCAAGATGGACTTAAAGTTTGAATATCACCATGTTCATTAGATAATTTTTGAGGTCTAAAATGGGCCTCCAAAGGAATATTATAAAATAATAATGGAAATAATAAAGTAAAATTATATTACCTCATCAATTTTTGGAAGGAAAAAAGAAAATACTACTCTTTCAACTCGTATTTTCAACTTATCTCCCTATGATTTTAATTAAATTTCGATCGGGAGAACTCATTCGATGCATAATTTAATTTTTCATCCAAGGAGTACCCATGTTTCATACTTTCTATGGACCCTAATACAATAAAAATGTGAAATACACGAAAAAAATGTGATTGCATAACATTTTTTCATGTATTTCACATTTTTACTATAGTAGGGTCCATTGAAAGTATGCAACATGGGTACTCCTTGATACAAAATTAAAATTATGCATCCAACGAGTGCTCCCTCTCAAAATTTGAGTAAAATCATATGGAGATAAATTGAAAATATGAGTTGAAAAAGTAGTTTTATTATTTAGCCTCATGAAAGTAGTTGACGAGAAAAGGCTAAACTACTTGTGAAAACTTTTTGAGAGAAGCTTCTAGCCTCATGAAAGTAGTTGTATTGCAAAGGTAAATTTTGAGTAGTTGGATCCTTTTCTTTGCTCTTGCTAAATTTTATAAATGAGTCATCTATTTTTTCATTATGAAAATTTAGTTGAACCTGCAAATTGGATCTAGTTAGAAAACAATGAACAAAGCTTGCAAGGAAAGAAGAAAGAAATTTGATAAAGAAAATAATTATTTAATTCCATTCATGCACCATAAATAAAATTATGAGAGAATACAATTCAAAATAGTGATTCTAGAGATGTGAACATGCACTGAAGAAAATTGACACATGTCCTAGCTAACTAGACATGCAATCATCAATTAACTACCGCACGCAAGTGGAGATTATTAAAACTCATGCATGCACTCATGAAGTTCCATTTTTATGATAATAACAAGGTTTCCACACATGAATCCACTCACTAGTCTCACTGAAATACAATTAAGTGTACATGTTATCTCCAATACCCCTTGTTAAGCACTGGTAGAGAGAACATAATGAATGGGTCCCGACAAGAAGCCATGTAAGGTATCCATTTTACAATGCATCTAAGTAACATAGATCAACTTCATCAATTAATTGTCTCATGTAATTGGAGATTATTAAAACTCATGCATGCACTTGTGGAGTTCCCTCTTAGTGATAATAATAAGTTTATCATGCATGACTGCACTCACTAGTCTAACTGAAGTACAATTTGTTGGAATTATGATTACACTTGGTGGGGTGAATCAATATAATGGCCAATTTAACCGAATTAAAAAATTTCAAAAGTAATCATAATTGAAAACATGGCAGTTCATCAATAGTTGGGGAAAAAATAACAGTGCATCAATAAGAATAATCATTACATCAACACATGAGAACGCCTGATATACGTGGAAATTCTTGTGGGAGAAAATCACAATTCTTCTTATCTTTTTCTTAAATATTTTATTACAATAGTTTATTGGCACCGAGTAGAAGGAGAGACCAACCCCCCTTAATCAATTTGAAAGCATAAACTGTTGGGTACCGGATTTGTATACTTTTCTCTCCCATTTTTTCCCACCTTTCTATCTCTTTGTATCATTAATTATTCTAAAAATGCATGAGGTAAACCCCTTTTCTCTATCTTACATGGAATATTTGATTAATGAAGTAATAGTAATGGAGGTTTTACCTTTGAAAGCATTAACTCCGATTATTTTACAAATTTGGTAAAAGCGAGGGGATTACAACCGTGAGCCACGGAACAACTCCTAAATTCCAGCGCTACCTTTACCTACTGCTACAATGCAATAGATTATGTTTCGCCTCAGCAATATTTCAGGCTTTTTCATGGTTTCCTTTCGGAAACTAGGTTGCTGTTGTAACTAATTGTATAATTGTAAATATTCAGTTTTTAAGGGAAATCTACAATTTCTGGAACAGTTGTATAAAGAGGGCTTTCGGGCTGTGAATTGGGGTCAAGCAAGAATATACAGATTTTGTAACAGAATTATTTTTCCAATTAATTGAATGCACAACACTATGTTGTTTCACCTGTAAACTGTGAGTTTGTCGCAGCCCTAATCAGAAGAGTGGGCGCCCTGATCAGAGAGTTGGGCCCACTCTTCTGATCAGGTGCTGTGTTATCTTTCTTTGTTTATGTTACATTTTAGTTTGGGTTTGTAACTACTGTTTCAGTATAACTCTACAATTACTGTGAATACCTTTTGAATTCTGCAATCCAATTAATTGTTGTTACAGTAGTTTGCTTGTTCATTAATTAAATCCTGTGATCCAATAGCAGGTTATGTGATTGTTATTGTATATACTGTGCGTGTTTGTCTTGAAATAACTAATGTCCTCGGGTTGATAATTTATTTGGTAAAAGGGTTTGAATATTTGTTCACATATGGACACCAAAATTTTGGTGCCATTGCCAGGGAAGGTTAACAAGGTGCAAGAACACGACCTGCAATTGATCTAAGGGTCGATCTATCATCTTGGTGAGGGAATTTATTTCCCTACTTCAAGTCCTCAGTGTAGTGTTATGTGTTTTTATGCTTTTTATTGTTTTCTTTAGATTTGATCTCTCGTTTTGGGGAGGGCATCCATTACCCTGCTCCAATCCCTGAGCATAGTGTGCTGTTTTTTTTTTCTTTTCTTTTTCATTAAGATCGATCTCTCGTCTTAGGGAGGGTATTTTATACCATGCTCTAAGTCCCGAGCGTAGTTTTAAGCTTTTCTTATTTTTGATTATTTTTCTGAAAAGGGCCAATTTCTCGTCCTGGGGAGGGTATTTGATTACCCTGCTTCAAGTCCTGAACTTCGATTTTCTTTTAGTTTATTTGATTTTATGTTTAAACCTACTCTCTCATCCCGGGGAGGAAGCAATCTATCCTGCTCCGCGTCTTGAGCGATTTTGCTATTTTGATGAATTCTTCTCACCAATTTTACGAACAAAGATCTGAATAAGAGGGGCAGAGGAAAACCCCCAAAGAAAGGAAAGGATCTAGGGAGGAAGACCTATATCCAGGAGATCATCGAAAGGGATAAATCCGAAGCATCCTCTCGTGCTGCTGTCAGGGTAAGAGTCCAGACAAAGTCCGAAGGGCAGTCAGTTGAACTGTCGGTGCCATCCACGGTACCAGAGGAAGTTCTTTTGATGACAGAAGAAGCAAAAAGTAAGGTATCAGTGGAGGAGACATCCCTGCTGTCAGCAGAAGGGGAAGAAATAACAAGTAGAGGGTCGGAAGAACTGAGCAATTCCAATTGGGAAGAAGAACCCTCGAAAGGGTTTTTGTCACCACGAGACCAAGGGAGTGCTGTAAAGCCTCCTGCAGTTGAACTAAGCAATTTCGATTTGGAAAGAGAGTTCCTAAGGGATTTTGCATCACCAAGGGACCAGCGGAGTGCAGTGAAACCTCCTACAGTCAAATCACCCCAAGTACCAGTCACAGAATCAGTTGAAATTCCAGGCGAGTATTGGAGAATATTTATGGCACTTGCAAGTTCTTTTATTGATTTTCCAATTGGAAAAATTATCAGTGATGCACCGATGAAGCCCATTCCTTTAACAACTCTGCCTAATTTTCATGGGCTTTCTTATGAATATCTTGATACATTCCTCTTCGAATTAGACATTGTCTGTTAAGGGTATGATTATATCTCCGATGCTCAGAAACTAAAAATATTTCTTGCTACCCTAAAAGGGACAGCGCTGTGATGGTTCATGGGTTTAGGAGGAAGGAATATTTCTTCATGGGATGCGATGAAAGAAACCTTTTTGGAAAAATACCAGGACTACTGTAAATCCCGTGATATCAAGGAGGATATTTTTAAATTTGCACAGAAGGAGGATGAGAACATGGAAGATTGTGTGGAACGATTCAAATATATATTGCAGAGATCAAGCCATAGTGACCTGGATAAAGATATTCTGAAAATCATCCTTCTCCAGGCACTGAAGGAAAATTACCTGCAAATTTTGAACATATTAGGAAAGGGGGATGTTTCAAAAGAATAATTTGACACTATATGTGACTTATGCATTCAGTGTTCACGAGGGGCTGCAAGGAGTGGACAGGGAATTCAATCATTAAAGACTTCTAGTGGAGGGGTCACAAAGGCAGAAATTGGAAACCTACTAGATAACTTAAGGACTGATATCCTAAGCACATTATTCGCTCAAATGGACACTCTACAAGAAAAATAGAAACATATAGAGTTAGAGAAAACTATGGCTATATTCTGCCCACAATGCAGAAATAAGCATCCTTTGAAAGAATGCCCATTAAACACAATGGAAGCCTACACGATTTGTGAACAGACTCATGCGACCAGCTCGTGCCCTTCCTTGCCAAGATTGAAGGCAATTTTTCAAGGGGAAAGTGAAGAAAATGAAGTGGATCAAGTGTACTTCATGGGGCCGAAAAATCCATGGAAACCTCGACCATCAGCTATGAATCCAAGTATGCCTCAGGACCCATCTCAGTATTTTAATAATTTTAATATGGGTCCCCAGTCTGTACCTTTCTCACCTATGTGGTCTCAATATCAATACCCCCCTTGGCAACAATGGGTTCCCGAGACTAGTTCGAATCCTTCGTGGAATCAGAACTGGCATGGACCCTCTCCTACCATGAAATTTCCTCAATCTATACCTCAACAACAACTTTAGTTACCCTCCAATGTGCCTCAAGGCAACCCAACCCTTTGACCCCAGCTTCCTATCCAGCCCAATCCGAATCCTAATAATAAAGGGGTCCAACAAACATATACTCTTAACCTTCCATCTTATGGAATTTCTACTGCAGGACTTAATGAAATAAACTTACCATCTGGGCGGGTAGTATTTCTACCACTTCACCTATTATCATAGAACAAGTTGACAGTGAAGTTATAGAACCAGAATAGGGGACAGTTGGGGATAAACTAGACCAAAACATAAAAAATCAGACACCTCCCCAACCTGTTCTTAATCAGGGTCATCCAAATTCTCCTCCATATCTTGAAAGACTGACCTTGAATAAACCAAACCCTCAAGAAGAGTTTGATTTCCTGGGGGAATTGCAAAATTCTTTGTCAAAATACCCCTGCTACAGTTTATGAGGGATGTACTTATATATGCAAAAAATATCAAAGAATATTGTTCTAAGAAACCTGGGAAGAAACCAAGGGATCCGTTAACCATTCATGTGATGGGTAGATTGTCTGATATCATGCTAGGAAAAATCATGCTTGTAAAATATGGAGACCTAGGAAACCCAATTATAACAGTACAAATAAATGGGGTTTAAATCCCGAATGTACTGGTGGATTTGGGCGTCGCCATCAATATTATTACCTTCGAAACAATGAGCGCCCCTACCATCTTGGAACTAGCAGACAGGTCTACAATTAAGCTGGTAGGGAAATTAGAAGATGTGACTATTTCGGTGGATTCATGGCACTACCCTGTGGACCTCCTTGTATTACAGACACGATCCTTAGTTGGTGGTCACCCATTTATTTTGGGAAGACTGTGGCTCACAACCGCAAATTCTTACATAGGGTGCCGATCTGGGCATATGATCATATCAAATGGGACGGTTACAAAGAATCTTACTCTCTACCCTCCTGCGGAACCTAGCCCATCTGAAAAATTATTAACTAGTCAGAAACCTCTACCAGTAGAAGAGCCTAAACCTAAAAATGAAGAAGTTAGACGAATCCTCACTATTGGGCAGGCCCTGCAATTCAAAACAGAAACTGGGGATGATACTATTAACACTTTCATCAATGATCCCAGTTCTATTTCCAGTTATACTCGCCAGATTTTAGAATCTGCTATGAGCTGTGAGACACATGAAAACATTGAACCAGAGGATGAAATTGAAGACATTCCTATAACTTCATCCCATGATAGTATTGTGATTGAAATTGAACCAGGGAAAACACTCAGTATCAACCCCAATCTGTCTGAATCCCAGACAAAACAACTTTTAAAAGTCCTTCAAGACCATCAGGAAGCTTTTGCCTGGGATTATACCGACATGAAGTGAATCCCTGCTAACTTATGTACTCATCATATTTATATTAAAAAAGATTGCCGCCATGTGAGACAACCCCAACGGAGAATGAATCTTGCTCTAAAGAATATTTTCAAAGAAGAATTACAAAAATTATTGGATGTAGGTTTCATTTACCCCATCTCGGATAGGAAATGGGTATCTCCACTAGTTATTGTTCCTAAAAAGAATGGTAATTGGAAAATTTGTGTATATTATAGGGAGCTAAACAAGGAAACTCAAAAATACCATTTCCGTTTTCCATTCATTGACCAAGTCCTGGACACCCTGGTTGGGAAGAAGTTCTTTTCCTTCCTAGATGGATTCAGTGGATATAACCAGATCCAGATAGCCCTGGAAGACCAGGATAAAACAACTTTCACATGCCCATGGGGGACCTTTGCATACAGGGTCCTCCCATTTGGCCTATGTAATGCTCCTGCCACCTTCCAGAGGGAAATTCTGGGAATCTTTTCGGATTTGGTCGATGATAGCATTGAAATCTATATGGATGATTTTACTCCATATGGAAACTCATTTGAATAGAGATTGGAAAATCTGGAGAAAGTACTCAAAAGATGTAAGCAGACTCATGTATCTTTGAGTACAATCAAATGCCATATGATGAGGGAAGAAGGGATATTATTGGGACATTTTCTCTCAACTGTTGGAATTCGAGTTGATCCAACTAAAGCAGAGGTAATATTACACTTCCCGGTACCAAAGACACCCACACAAGTACGTAGCTTTATTGTTTGTGCTAGTTATTACAGACGCTTTATAGAAATTTTTTCTAAAATAACACATTCACTTTTTCAATTGTTAACAAAAGATGCAAAATTCTTGTGGACTGAAGACTGTGAGGCAGCTTTCACAAAAATTAAGGGACTGATTTGCAAGGCTACAATCCTTCGAGGACCTGATTGGGCATTACCGTTTCACATACATGTTGATGCTTCTTAGACAACAGTAGGAGCTGTTTTAGGACATAAGGTAGACAAAACACCGTATGCAATCTACTATGTCAGCAAGAATTTAATTCCTGCTGAACTGAACTACACGATGATGGAGAAGGAATTCCTGGCTGTCATTTATGCTATCAACAAGTTTCGGCACTACATCACCAGGTATCCTACTTTTGTACATATTGATCATGCAACAATAAGGTATTTGATGAATAAACCTATTGCTCCTGGCCGTATTACATGCTGGTTTCTATTTCTTCAAGAATTTGATATTAAAATAATAGAAAAACAAGGAAAAGATAATGTACTTGTTGATTTCCTGTCTAGAATGGATAAAACTGATGAATGCACACCTATAGAATATAGTTTTCTTGATGAGCATATTTTTTCAGTTTCTACTAAACCTCCGTGGTATGCAGATATTGCTAACTATCTTGCTTCAGGGAAAGTGCCTCATCATTTTTCATATAGGGAACATCAAAAAAATTATTAATACAGTGCCCGATATTCTTGGATGGCAGGGTACCTCTTTCATATAGGAGCCAATAAGCAGATTCGGCGCTGTGTATCTGAGGATGATATTTATGAAGTATTGAAAGCTTCCCATGATGGCCCTTGTGGAAGGGAATTTTGTAGACAAAAGAACAGGCCATAAGGTGCTACAAATAGGATATTACTAGCCTTCTATCTTTCGGAATGCACAAAATTATGTTAGGAGGTGTTTCTAGTTGCCAGCGTATGGGGTAGCCCGGTCGAGTTGATGAAATGCCTTTGCAGGCACATGTAGTCCTTGAACCTTTTGAGAAATGGGCTATCAACTTTGTTGGACCCTTCAAATCACCCTCCCAGCAAAATTTTCACATTTTGGTCTGTACTAATTACGTGACTAAGTGGGTAGAAGCCAAAGCTGTTGCGAAAGCAACAGAGCAGGTGGTCTCAGATTTTCTATTTAAAGAAATTTTTGCTCGTTATGGTACTCCAAGAGAGATTTTTTCAAATGGAGGAGCACAATTTACATCACACATGATAGAAAAGCTTATGCAGAAATATGGGGTCAAACACAGGGTGACATCTCCATACCATCCCTAGGCGAATGGACACGTGGAAAGCACAAACAAGACATTGGAAAATATCTTGACAAAAACTGTGGCATACCATCATTGGGATTGGGCTCAGAAGCTGCCTGAAGTTCTCTGGGCATACAGAACAACATGGCAAAACACAACTGGGTTTCACCATTTGAGTTGGTTTATGGGAAATCCCCGTTTCTTCCAATAGAATTTGAAATTAGTACGCTCAGAATAGCTCTTGAAGTTGTTTTGGATTTTTCAGATGCCTAGAAACACTGATTGGACCAACTCAATGAACTAGATGAAATCTGTTCGATGGCAGTCCAAAGGACTATTGCTATTCAGCAGCATAGAATGAAATGGCGTGATAAGTTTATCAAGAACAAGGTGTTTCATAGGGGAGACTGGGCATTACTTTATGACTCCCGTTTTAAGGATTTTAAGGGAAAGCTTTGCACTCGTTGGATGGGACCTTACGAGGTGGATGCTATATTTGATAATGGAACAATCAGGCTAGTCACAATTGATGATACACGTGCTACATTCATAGCAAATGTACATCGCCTGAGATTATACCACTGCCCAGCCTCTAAGGATGCTTTCATCAAACATCTCTCTGAGAAATCTGGTTTGAAGGTTATCAACGTAGAGCACTCTTCCTCTGCATCCTTGCTCTAAAAATAAATAAAAAAATAAAAAAAATGAATAAATACTCTTACTATTTATTTTGTTGTATTTTTGCAGGAGTTACTACTAAGGAGTAATGTTTTAAAGATCAAAAATTTCTTCTAAGTATCGATGTTGTTACTCCTTGGAAGTGGCTACTCATGATGTTGTTACTCGGTTGCTGCTACTCATGATGCTGTTGCTTGGTTGCTGCTACTCATGATGCTGTTGCTTGGTTGCTGCTACTCATGGTGCTGTTACTCGGTTGCTGCTACTCATAATGCTATTACTTGGTTGCTGCTACTCATGATGATGTTACTCGGTTGCTGCTACTCATGATGTTGTTACTCGGTTGCTGCTACTCATGATGCTGTTACTCAGTTGCTGCTACTCGATGCTGTTACTCCTTGGTTGCTGCTAGTCAGATGTTGTTACTCCAGATGCTGTTACTCCGGATGTTGTTACTCGCACTGCTATTACTCTAGATGTTGTTACTCCAGATGCTGCTACTCGCACTGCTGTTACTCCAGATGCTGTTACTCGCACTGCTGTTACTCCAGATGTTGTTAATCCAGATGCTGTTACTCCGGATGTTTTTGCTCACACTGCTGTTACACGAGATGTTGTTACTCCAGATGCTATTACTCGCACTGCTATTACTCCAAATGCTGCTACTCATACTGCTGTTACTCCATTCACATCATTACTGCACCGTCATTATACCAACTGTCACTTCGTCCAGGTAGGCCACCAGGTACGTCTCCACTTGAATTTTACGGATTTAATTAAATATTCCATGTAAAGACATTAATGCCGTAGACGACAACTTTTAAGTTTGGGGGGGTGCCGTCATAATTTAACGACGACGTAATAATGATTTTACAAGTCATTATTACAATTCCGTGTGTGGTACACCCTACAATCCTTATCATACTCCGTATAATCATTAAATACGTATTGGGATCCACAACACGTCCTTTCCACCTCATATGAAATAAATATTATTCTATTCATCTCACTTACCATACTTTTTCATGATTTTCCTCGTTTCTCGAGAATTACCATCCGTATTTACCGACACTACCCCTCGTTTTTCACCATGTTGTGTTGCCAAATTTGGTACCCACCACTCCGTCTAATGGTCTACTATTCCAGAGTACTGTTACAGTCTCCACAGTATGGGCGGACTGGCTGTGTGGCATGAACTTGAAAATACAATCTCGGTCTGCAGTAATCTAGAGGTATGGAAAGTGTTTGTCGATGCAGGATGGGATATCTCCTTTGATAGATTGCAAGGGTTTGATAAAGGGATTAAAATGGATTTTTCACTTAATTTGGATAAGAATTTATTGTGGGTAAGAGGATTGGAAATTCCTGTGACAGAAGAAATAATTGCAGAAGTAAGCAGGCTGAGACAACAAGGGCAACATTGGTTTGCTCGGAGAGTTCCTCTCTCGGAGTTTCCCGAACTGTTCTTAAAGGCAGGAGAAAGTGTCGTTCCATATGGGAGAGGGTATGAACGCAAGTATGTACCATATCTATGGAATGAAGTAGCAGGTTTTGTAATGAAGTACATAACCTGCGAAGGACGAGCCACAACCCTGTTCAAATATCACTTTAAAATTTTGACTCACCTTCGATTTCCACAAGCTCAGGTGCATTCCTTAAACATGCCTTTATTTTTATTAAAAAAATTGTAGCATATTGCACATTTTTCTCGGCATTCACCCCAAATTCCGGCAGTGCTCTCCAATCATGGATTGGTGCGTTTATTGGTCATGCATGCAATAGTCAGATTTCGAGTCTACTGGGTAGAACTCTGTGAATCATCGAAAGAAGAGATAACAACAGTAATTGCTTCTACAGAAGAAGAACCAGTCTCTTCGGCTAGTTTAGCAGAGGAAGAACATTCAGAGGACATGGAATTAGACCAGGAAGAACCGTAAGAGATGGAGATGGAGATTGACCAGGAAGAACCTGAAGAAATGGGAATGGAGGAGACAATTGGCGACACAGTCGAGGCTGTCACACAAGAACCAACCTCGCCTGAAGAACCCATAGATGAACGAATTATGGATATAGTGCATGAAGTTGAGATTGTCATACAGTCGTCAACTTTTGTTAATGAAGAACAGGAAGGTGGAACATCAGACAAAGGGATGGCAAGTGATGTTTTTTTGCAAAAAACAACATCACCTTCCCAAGCAGATATGAATATTGAAACAAGTGGGGGTGTTACACAAGAACCACCCCCGATCCAACTAGAACAGGGAAACAGGGAAGAGTCAACCTGCGAAGTCAGAACTCCTCCACAAGAACCATTGCCAACCGCAGAAGATGAAGAAATCCATGAAGAAAAGGAAGATAGAGGAGAAATAACCCGCGAGGTCGATACTGTCCCACAAGAACCAGTATCGACTGTAGAGGAGGAAATAATGCACAAAGGGGAGGAGGACATAAGGGAAACAATCCTCAGAATCGACGTTGTTCCACAAGAACCAATATCGACCCCGACTGAAGTAGTAGTGAATGAAACTCTGGCCCAAGTTGGAAATGAGGATGATGAAGCTATTCCCCGTTCTCCATTCTAGTCTATGATGCCAAGAGGGGCGAGGGGATTTCGCTCGTCCCAAAAATTAATGGAGGAAACAACTGTCCCACTAGTGCTTAAGGTCGTCAACCCAGGAAAGGACATGGCCAATATCGGCCCAGTAATTGCTGAATCCTTTCTGGAACACCCAGAGGCTCATAAGGGAGATGGAATTCCAGTGGAAACACCGAAACACAGGATGGTCGATGAAAATGCTAACCAAATGGCAGGATTCCCTGAGGTAAATATAGAGGAGGATGCCCCTGAAGATAGGGAGCCCAACCATAAAGACCTAATAGAAGAACCAATTGATAATACCGACATAATTCCATCGCCTCCTGAGCCTATTACAGGCCCGGAAAATGAATTTATTGTCAAACAGGAATGAATTGAACAGTGTGAGAAACGAAGATTACCTCTCAAGAAAAGGTATCAGTTGCAGTTCAATGAAACAATGAGATTGAAGAAGGAGGTTCGGGAGTTGAAGAGGCAGGTTTCCCAGTTGAAAAAGAAGGTAAAAGTTTACAAGTGGAAGGCAGTAAAGCCAAAAATTTAGGTCTCTTCCGTAGCTACACAGACTGGTCCGATTGAACAATTGTTTGAAGGTCGAGAACTTTTCTTGGCTGCTGAAATCTAGAGGTGGCAGTCTGTTGCGAATGGACATAAGAAAGAGACAATGCAGGTGCTAGAACAGGCTGTCGGGATTGTTACAAGATACATAGACCAGTTAGATAAGGCGCGGCTGAGGCAAGCTAAAAAAAAGGCCAGATTAGAAGAATTGGAAGAAAAAGTGTAGCTACTGCAATCAAATAAGGAGAATATGTTCTCCTTGGTACAACAAGGAATGGCCTGCAGACCTCCTGCACATAGGTATGCCTTATTCCTTCATGAACAATTTCTTTTCTTTTGTCTTGAGAGTATATATAAGTAAATTTGGCATGAGATTGAGGACTCCATTCAGTTTCTCCGTATCTTGAAAATTCATGATATCATAGGACAACACTTAATGTGCGAGCTCTACATGCATGGTTACTTCTTGAGGCATGAGCAGGCTTTTAACCCCGTTCCATTCGTGGGGGGTATTCATTTAGGAGCTTTTTCCTCCTACACCATCAATCAGATTAAATGGAGAAAGGCCTATGATACGTTTGAGGAAAACCAAGTTACAAGGCTGCTAATGATGAGGAAGGAGCATGGCCAGTTAGCAAATATTTATAACAAGAATTTTACCTTTCTACAGATTGAGCGGCATAGAGGAAACATGTTGACAACCCAGAAATGGTGTGCTGACCTCTGTGTCAGACATATTACAATGTTCCGTAAGGAAGCGCTGGACAGTTGTCAGAGGAGGTGGATGTTGTCATCTTTAGCCGTCAGAGGTCGAGAACCATTTGGACAACCTAACTTTGCATGGGCACTAGAGAGGATGCCAAGTTTTGTAGCATGCATTCAAACTTGTGGGGTCAGGTGGATGGGGCTGAGGTTTCAGTTTCCCCTTATTTGGTTGCCAGCTGAGCAATATACTCTTTCATACAACGTTGACCCATACTGGTGGAAGGATTTTGTTCTGACGGAAGGTTATAAACCCCCTGGGACAGAAATGGTCGAAGAATATGATCTCACACAACTTCATGCCAGTCACAATCAGTCCTACCCAGATCTGAAGAGACGACGAGCTGCATGAGGACATGCAGATAGACCAGTTGGGGGGAGATGTTGGGTACCGGATTTGTATAATTTTCTCTCCCATTTTTGCCCACCTTTCTACCTCTTTGTATCATTAATTATTCTAAAAATGCGTGAGGTAAAACCCTTTTCTCTATCTTACATGGAATATTTGATTGATGAAGTAATACTCATGGAGGTTTTACCTTTACAATCATTAAATATGATATTTTTACAGATTTGGTAAAAGCAAGGGGATTACAGCTATGAGCCATGGACAGCTCCTAAATTCCAGCACTATCTTTACCTGCTGCTACAGCGCAACAGGCTCCGTTTCACCCCAGCAATATTTTAGGCTTTTTCATGGTTTCCTTTTGGCAACTAGGTTGTTGTTGTAACTAATTGTATAATTGTAAATATTTGGTTGTTAAGGGAAATCTACAATTTCTGGAACAGTTGTATAAAGAGGGTTTTCGGGCTATGAATTGGGGTCAAGAAAGAATATACAGATTTTGTAACAAATTTATTTTTCCAATTAATTGAATGCACAACACTCTGTTTGTTTTACTGTAAGCCATGAGGTTTCTTAGCAAACAAATGGAAGGTTAGATACACTAAATTCCTCGGTACTGCATTATCTTTCTTTGTTTATGTTACATTTTAGTTTTGGTTTGTAACTGTTGTTTCAGTATAACTCTACAATTGCTGTGAATACCTTTTGAATTCTGCAATCCATTTAAATTATTGTTACAATATTTTTCTTGTTCATTAATTAAAGCCTGTGATCTAATAGCAGGCTGTGTGATTGCTCTTGCATATTCTTTGTGCGTCAGTCTTGAAATAACTAACACCCTCGGGTTGATAATTTATATGGGAAAAGGGTTTGAATAATTGTTCACATCTAGACACCAACACCAACCCCCGAATATTTGCAAGCACCAACTCGCTATAGGCTTCAACCTGATGTAGGAACCAAGATTTAACAATGATTGAATTCTAAAGGTTATTAAAAAAAATAGGGAATTGATTATGATGAAACCTTTGCACTAGTAGATAATTTAAATGAAATTAGATTGATGATTGTTTTAGCTACACAACATAAATGGAATATTCATAAACTAGAAGTTAATTCTGCCTTCTTGAACGAGGAACTAAAAGAAGAAGTATATCTTACTCAACCAAAAGGGTTTGTTAAAATGAGACCAGAACACCTTCTTTGTAAATTAAAGAGGAATGAGGTTCTCATCCACAAAGGAGTGAAGTGAGCTCATAATGTGCTCCAAGTATTTTACAGAAGCTTGTTTTCGACTTGCTAGCCTTGGCCTATAACTTTATACATTCCTTAAGCCTTTCAATTTTTTGTTCCCAAATTTTTATTGGGCTTCCCTCCATCTATTGGGACTAGGAATGAGAAATGAGGGATTGAAGGTCATGCAGTTTGAACCATAACATGCTGCATCTAAATGGTATGGGGTCATATTCGACATGAGGAGAAAGAACCAAGCGAATAGGTTGATGGTCTGAGCTGCTCCATGGAAGGATATCATATTCGATGAATAGGTTTCTTTGCAGAATTAAAGAATCAAATATGAGGAAATGGTCTAGCTTAGCAACAATGTAGGAGTGCCCAAATATTTTATTATTTCAAGTGTACTTGAGGCTGGAGGGAATGGCGTTGAAGAGCTTAAGGTGAGAGATAAGGTCCTCCATGTGATCCTGAAAAGGATCCCTAATAGGAAGGCCTCCTTTTTTTCCCCATCTTAGTAGTGTGGTATTAAAACCCCCCTTATTATAATGTTAGCTCCAAAATATGAATATTTTAGTGCCATCTGAGAAGCCCAACATGCCTTCTTATCACGATAATGGAAATGAACATAAATATTGATTACCAAACATACCTTATTAGATGATAGATCAAGGAAGGAGGAATCTATCCAATGGCTATTTTGGAGGGAGTTCAGTAGTTTTACCTGTTCCAAATCCCAAAGTGTGCATAGACCTCCCGATGCTCCTCTTGCACTTACTACTTTCAATCTAATTCCATTCCAAATATCTTGGTGAAGAGTTGACATGTATTTCTCCTACAACTTGGTTTCTTGTAGTAGGGTGACTAAGGGCTTCTCCTTATGAATCAAGGATTTGAATTCTGATCTCTTTTTTTTAGACCCTAGGCCTCTGTAATTCCAAGATAGAATTATCATTGTTTTCTTTTGGAGGATGGAGCCCCTTTATTGGGGCAAAGACCTACATTTTTCTTATTCACCTTGTTCCCTAGATCTTCAGAGTGAATAATTTTGAGGGTGTATTGATGCCCAAGTTCATTTTCTTTTTCAGTTTGTTCAAATCTTATTTCTCGATTTGACTTTATGCTCGAGTGACGGGTTTTGCATTCCTTTTCTCGAGCTTGATCTACTTTTGATTTTTTGTCTGCTGAACTTGAAAAAGTATTTCTAACTGCTCCTTCTTTCAAGGAGAAGAAATTCTCTTCCTAATCAAAATAATTGGCTTGGGAGGTCTTAGGCTCTGATAGAAGGGTTTCTTCCTTTTCATGGATAACTCGAGGATGCAACATTGTAGCATCATTATTCGAGACTTCTCCTTCAAATCTTGGTGGCAAAATTTCCCCTTCTTTTCCAAGCTAGTTAAAGGCCTTGTACTAACTACTAGAGTCTCTTGGAGTAGGAGATTTGCTTGCCCCTTCATTATCGCCTTTGGATTTAGACTTAAAGGATACAGGGGGGACATATTAAGTTGGGGTTGCTCGATTTGATATTGTATCAGAGGCTTTTGACGCTGAGAGCCTTTCTTTCTTATGACTTGCCATTGTTCTTCAGACTCACCTTAAAGAACATGATCCTCAACTTTTTTGGGGAAATTCCTTGCAAAATGACCATATTCATGGAAAATATTACATTTAAAAGGTAACTGATCGTAGTCCACTTCTTGAATACGAGTGCAACTGTCCATGCGGAAATTGATTGCTGCAGGTAGGCCTTTGTCAAGATCCACCTCAACACATATTTGTGCACATGAGAAGAGACCATATTTTGGCTTCACACAATCAATGTATTTTCCTAAAGCATTGCCAATCCTTTTGAAGTTTGCATCATTCCAATAATGCAGAGGGAGGAAGGGTAATTTTACCTAGACCAGAATTATGGATGGGACATCATACTCCAAGTTGAAATTCAGGCTCCATCAATCTAGATAGAGACCTTGAGCTCCAATGAAGTAAGGCCCACTTCTAAAGATCAAATCTCGATCAAACTTGTTTTCAAAATAAAAGGTGAAGAAACGCTTTATGGAAAAGGAGAAAGAGCCATGTCCTTTGATGAGAGGCTTCTATTTTTTCAAGATCCATTTCCGAACAATCTTAGGCGATGGCCATAGCCCCATAAAATGTCTGATCAGACCCTGATCTGCAAGCTGGAGAGCTTGTTGATGGGCCCGAGGATTTGATATCTCAATCTTGGGAATAACATCCATTTTTTTGAAAAAAAGAGATTTAGAGGAACTTGGGTCTAGAATTGAATGTCGTGATCTCTTGATCCAGAGTGGGAGGGAGGTTGAGCTGACCATTGGTGACCATCGACCCATGAAGGGCTTCAAAACCCGATCTAGAGGGGAAGGGCCACAGGGAGGCTTGACAAGAAAAGGGGAAGAATAAGAAGAAGAGAGGGGATCGTGTATAAGGGTTTCAGGATGGCAGAGCACCCAGGGCCAAAGGGCCATTGAGTACAGGGGCGAAGAGGACGTTCCAAGGATGCAGAAACAAAATTAGGAATTTTTTCTATTGAAAACTGTAAAATTGAAAATGGAATAAATTAGCTAAAAGGACAAATGGACATATTAATAAAATGTCGTATAACTAAAGGTATGAAGAGAATGGAAGTGGTGGAAGATGACTCTAATCACTTCAATAATGGATCAAAGAAATTTAATTGCTTATTCCCAGTTAAATTTATTTTAATTTTTTAATAAATTATAATGACATCCACGTTTCACAAATCAATTTTTAATAAATTAACTTAGAGGATCAGACCTAGGAAACTGAAAAATGATTGAGAAAGCTTTCATATTGTCCATTGGATCATGTATAAGACAAATAATATTTGTTTGGCTTGAAATCTCAACCATCCATTTTATTGAAAATATAAATTCCTCAAGCCCAAATCCAATATAGGGGGCCAAAGTTATCGACATAATTATATTTTCAAATTGTTGTCATACAATTAATCAATTAATTACAATTTTTAATAGTTGTCATACAATTAATCAATTAATTACATTTTAAAAATGTTTGTCATAAAATTAATTTTATTTTAATATTTTATATTTTAAAATCAAAATTTATTGTTTTTATTATTTATTGGATTCATAGATTTTGTAATTAATTATTATTATTATTATTATTATTTGTTTTGTATTAGGAGAATTGACAACTAGGTTTGTTTGCACGTTTGGGGTCAATTCCAACATCTACCCCTATAATCCCTAAATGGGTTTTCACCATCCTAACATGAGGCTAGACTTTAACATCCCACTCATGTAAACATGAGATGTGCTACTCACATTTAATTCACAGTTGGGAACTAAACTTCTCAAGGACCTAATTCATTTATATTATTAAATTAATAAAATTATAAAATATATATAATTGGTTGGAATCACTACTTTGATCTATGAACTCCGCACAATCTAAATGTTTCACAGATTTTTCACAATGTTCAATCCATTTATACATTAAAAAAATAAAATCTAACCAAAAAAACATTTTTACGATTCCAACTAAAAATTCTAAAAAATAAACTCCCAAAAATATTTTAATTCCCAAAAGATATAACTTCCATTCTCAATACTTCATAAAATCTGTTTTAAAAACTTAAAAATATAAAAATTGAACTCGGCACAAACCAAACTCTAGACCCCTTATAAATTAAGAAACATCAATTAATTAAAAACACTCTTTTGTTTAATAAAAAATCTTTAAAAAAAATCACATAATCAATTGAGAAACTCACTTTTCTAACTGATATAGACACTCTTTTTGAAAATAATATCTCCTATGTATAAGAAGAGAAGAGTTTACAAGGTTTTCCCCTTGGAGGGGTTTTTCCCTGGTTGAGAGCCTAATTTTTTGTGTCCTTTTTGTTACTATTTCATTATTGACATTTGTTTTATGAAAATATCTAACTAAAGAGTAGGAGAAGATTAACTAAGTTCACAAGAAAATATCAAGGTTAAGGAAAGTTGATTTAAAAGCTAACACTTTGAATTTTCTAACATGGTATCAGAGCTCAGGTGAACTAGAAGGAAACTGGAAGGATACAAGAAGTAGAAATCTTGTTAACCTAGAAG
>CM076571.1:876172101-876508190 GCA_034641835.2 Pinus albicaulis | reverse complement strand
GCTAGTAGGGATCGCCTTTGTCCATAGAGGGGATTAACCTCTTCAACACTAGGTTATAGAGTTGTGGGGAGTTTTATTTGTTGCAAAGTGACTAGGGTCAATTAAGCGATTGTAGGTATATGGTGATGCCAAGGATATCATTGACTAGGTTAAGGAGAACAACCAGTTCAATCTACCAATTTTATCCAATTGGATGAATCACATAAGGGACCTGGTAAGCTTTTTCTAGCATATCCAATTTGAGCATGTCTACAGAGAATAGAATATGACTCTCGACCTTCTGTCTGAATGAGGTATAAATATGGTTTGTGGTAATACTTTTATGCATCTTTTGAAAATCATGTCGAAATCAAGGATTGCAGTGTTACTTTTATGCAATAAAATTCTATATTTTATTTTTGTAATCGTGTAAAAACCAAGGATAACAGTGCCAATTTTTTGTAAGAGAACTCTATGTTTTGTTTTTGTATGGTTAAAGATAAAGAAAAGGTGATCAATTTTTTTTTGGAAGAATGATGAAAGGCACAAAAAGATGGACAAAAGAGTATAAACTTGAAATAAAAGGATCTCCAAATGTGCATGGAGACCAGGAATGCAGGGTTACATAGAAGATATAAGGACAGTAGATAGAATAAATAGACTTGGGAAAATGGTTGTTTATATGTAATTGGGATGGGAATAATATTTCCATGGAAATATGCACTTTTGAAAATGTACTTCCTCTTTTATTTTTTTGTGATAAGAAATAATTTTTTCCTCTGAAAAAAAATATGCACTCGTCAACAACTTTAATTTTATATTTTTATTTTTACTCTTTAATAATGTCAGCCTGGGATGTAACTCCACCAATTTGAATTGTGTTTTTCATTAATATGTAACATGAAGATATAAATGGAGAGGGATATTATTGGGCTTCATCTCCCAATGTCTCTTCGCCTTCCAATTCTCTTTATTTCCCTATTTAGAATATTTACATGGATTTATCTAATCCCAAAGATTAGGTGTCAACATTCCCCCCCTTAATTTGAAGGGATGTTGGTGAACCCAAGCATCATTTTGAATCTTTCAAACTTTTCTCTTCCAAGCACTATGGTGAAGATGTCTGTGATCTTGTCATTTGTGGAACAATGGCGTAGGTGGGTTGTCTTGGCCTCAACATGTTGTCGAATCATATGGCATTTTGTATTGATGTGCTTCATTAAATTATGGAACTTTGGGTTCTTGGAAAACTTTATTGCAAAAGTTTTGTCAATCAAGAGAGGATTTTAATGCACTTGTTTCAACTGCAAATCTTCCATCATTTTCCTGAGCCACACAATTTCCTTTGTTGCTTCAGCTGCTGCCACATATTTTTCCTTAGTTATCAAATTTTCTGGAATTCAATGTCTGTGTGACCTCTAGGAGATAACTCCTGATCCAAGACTCATAACATAACCTGAAGTAGATACCCCAGTTTCTTTATCTCCATCGAAGTCTAAATCAGAGTATCTAATCACGCTGAAGTCGCCCACCTATGTATACTTAAGTCCAAAGTCTTGAGTTCCCTTCAAGTACTTTAGAACTCTTTTTGTAGCAGACCAATGTCCCAAACAAGGCTTTTGCATAAACCTAGAGAAGATTCCAACAACAAATTAAATGTTTTGTCTCGTAGTATCCAAGTAGTTGGGACTTCCTACAAGATGTCTATACTTTGTTGCATCCTCAAATTATTTTCCTTCAGTGGATGTGAGCTTTAAGTTTTGTTCCATTGGAGTAGTCAAAGGAATGCACTAAGTTATGCCAAACTTGTTCAAAAGGTCTCCAATGTACTTCTTCTGAGAGAGGAATATAAACTTCAGGTGTTGAGTTACTTCAATACCAAGATATTAGTGAACATAACCCAAATCTGCTATTTCAAAACATTTCATTAATTCCTTCTTTATGGATGCAATGGAGCTCTCATTGTTCCCTATCATTAGAAGATCATCTATATCCACCACAAGATATTCAATTGTTTTTCCATCTTTGTTGACAAATAAAGTTGCATCATCAAGATCATAATGTTTGAAGTTCATTTTCAGAAGGTGCTAAGTTAACTTCTCGTACCTGGCCCGCAATGCTTGCTTAAGGCCATATAAGGATTTTACAAGATTACATAATTTATGTTCTTGACCCTTCACAACAAATCCTTTTGGTTGGGACATAAAAACATTCTCTTTCAGATCTTCATTCAAGAAATATTTTTTTACTTACATTTGAGGGACTTTCCAATCGTTTTATGTTTCCAAGGAAAAGTGTGTCCGGATGGTATCCCATTTTTCTATGAGGGGGGAAGTCTACTCATAGTCGACCCCTTCCTTATGTGCAAAACATTGTTCCAAAATCCTGGCTTTATTCTTGTCAAGTGAGCCATCTGCTTTATACTTGTTCTTGAAGACCCACTTGTAGCCTATTGGTTTGGTTCCCAATGGAGAATCAACCAACTTCCAAGTGTCATTCTCTATCAAGGCATCATATTCTTTCTGCATCACTTATTTCCATTCATTATGATAAGTGACTTATTTGAAATACGTTGGTTCGTAATCTGTAGACAAATTCAGTTCAAAATCATAAGAAACATCCATATCAACAGGTGAATCAAAAAACGCCTACATCACCTCCATTCTGTCTGGTTGTGCTTCTTGTCCCTATCTTTCCAACCTCATCAAGACAAAAACTTTCAAGTGTCTCTGTCAACCATTTTGTAGGACCCTTTTGAGATGGCTCAGGATGCTCAATTGACTGAGTTGGGGTTGAATCGAACTTTAGTCTCCCAATTATGTAAACCACATCACTCAAAGTGTCATGAGTAGATGGAGCTTCATGTGGTGGAGAGAGTGCTTCATAAGAATATTCCACATATTGATCCAATATAGGAATCCCCCATTCAAGATGTGGAATCTCATTGTCAAACTCTTAAAAATATTTTGCATGTCTGAATTTATCTAAGTGATCAAGCTGCCACTCAACAACATTGGCAGCCTTGGAAGATTCAAGAAAGATCACATCTCTAGATATTATAAACTTCTTATTCATTCATCATAGAGACCGTATGTTTTAGAGGTATTTGAGTATCACAAGAAGATACACTTTGACTCCTTTCACTGAGTTTGTTTCTCTGTTCCTTAGGTATCAATGCATAACAAGTGGAACCAAATACCCTGAGATGCATCACTGAAGGAATGTGGCCATACCACATTTCATAGGGATTTTTTCTTTTGATAGCATTAGATGGGCATCTTTTATTTATATACACATCACATAGAACTGCATCAGCCCAAAACATCAATTTAACATTCTTGAAAAACATCATGGAACGTAACATATTTAAGATTGTCATGTTCATTCTTTCAGTTACTCCATTCTGTTGGGGATTATAAGGCACAATTGTTTGATGTTTTATCCCATGTCGGTGAAGATAGTTTTCAAATTTATTTGAAGTGTACTCTTTTCCATTATCAGTGCGAATATAGCCAATATGAGATTGTGCATCATTTTTAATCCATGCATGAAAGTTCTTGAATGTTTCAAAAGTTTCATGTATTTTTTTCAATAAATAAACACAAGACATTCTAGTGTAGTCATCAATAAATGTCATCATATATTTATTATCATTTGCATAAGGAACATGTATTGGGACACATAAATTGGAATGAATGAGTTCAAGTTTTCTATGTGCTCTGGAATGAGAATCATGAAAATACTGATTGTTGTGCTTTCCCAAGATACAAGCATCACATTGCTTAAGTTTCCTAGGAATTGTAGGGAAACTAGTAAGAACATTTTTCTTCAACAAATGAAGGCTTTCATAGTTCAAGTGTCCAAATCTAGCATGCCATAAAAGACTTAATGGAAATGTACCTTCATCATAGTGAGAAATTTATGAGAAGTTATGTGCATGAGCAATGGTTCCTTGCAACTTCAAAATTATTTCTTCTTTTATCCGAGGCATGACTAGTGAGTGATCTAATGCTTTTCTGACCTCAAATTTTCCATCAAATATGTGAATGGAGTTTCCTAGCTGACGGATGTGGACCAAAGGCAACAAGTTTCTCCTCAGATCTGGGAGGTATAGAACATCATGTAGAAGAAAGTCTGGAAGACCAGGCAGTTTGAACTTGGTGGTGCTAAGCCCTGATGGCTTGAGTTTTGACTTGTCTGCAAAGTATACTGCTCCATCAACATTGTCAGTGAATTCTTCAAATAAATATCTCCTGAAATTCATGTGGCATTTTCTCCTGAAGCAAGCAACCAAACATCCTTCCATGGAGCAAGTGAAGCATTGAATAGGTCTTTGGTTACTCTAATGTTGCAATGTGCCATAACATAGTAAGCGGACTCGAGTGAATGCATCATAAAAACTTATTCGTGCCCAAAATAATTACAGTAATTGCAAATCTTTGTAAAATTGATTGTCTTAAAAACCTTCAACTAAGAGTGTAAGCTCTCAATACACTTCCACAATATATGGTATATGTAATTTCATTCTATGAAGCTTAACCAACAACATATACTTATTTGAAAAATAATGCTTTCATAAACTTCTTGAGCCATACCATAAATGTCTTATTTCAAAAACGAGTAGTCTTTAGTGTGACTTTTTGAAGGCTTTTACGGTGACTTTTTATGGTGTAATTTCTCTAAATTCCGGCAGGAATTTATTGAAAAGAGAAGTTTGATTGCTAACTTTGCACAATAGAAGTGCCCTAGAGGTTTTTGAGGGTGTTGAATCTATATATAGAGTCAAAAAACCAGTTTGAATAACAAAAACCAAGATTTTACCTCAAAATTTTTCACTTGATTCCAGCACTTAAAACTTCAAAAAGTCGCACTAAAAACAACTCCTTTCAAAAAAAAATTTATAAAAAATGGCGAATGCACTTTCAAATAGGTATTCATTATGGGCGCACTTCATACCATAAATGTGGAGTATTAAATATGTTTCACTGCAATCAAACACATGGTCATACGGCTTCAACTTATATACCTTGACCTTCAACAAAATTATTCAATGCAAGATTGAACTTACCAACCCACCAACCAATTCTGAATATGCAACTACGATTTTTCCACGGTCAACACAAGAATAAACAATGCACTCACCGGTCAACAACACCACAAGGCTTGCACCACAATTATGTTGCGCTTCGTTCCTGCGTGGAGGTACCCTCTCTGCCGAAGCACTTGAATTTTCAGGTGTCGCAGAGTTGAAGTGTTTGAGCCAACATGAACCAACGCTAACAAAGTGTTCAATGCACCGAGAACATTCAACGCACAACTTAAGCAAACGTTGGAACAATCATTGCAAAAGTTGCATATAAATTCAGAATATACGCAACACGTAAAAGGCTATTCAACTTAACTCAATGTGGCACATCCATACCACTCACTGCGGCCATCAGTCTTGAAAGAATTCCCAATGCCGATACCAATCTCACCCTTGCGGCTTCTTTGAACGAAATTGAGAAATTGTATGCCAGTCTTGGCTTCTCCATCAAGGCCGATTTCTGCCTCATTAAGGCTCTGCTCATTAAGCACAGAGCCCAGCAACAAAAAGCCAACTCTTCTTCTAATCTCAGAGAAGAGGAAAACGACAATAGATTGTCTGAAACCACAACTAGTGAACTGTCTACCTCCTCAGACGAATACTGTGAGGCTAATACGGATCAAACTCCAGAACCAGCACGACACACTAACCTTGCTAAACGGGGTACACTTGTCAATCATCATCATTCTTTTCGATTTCTCCCTATTTTATTGTATTTAAGCATATGAATGACTCGTGAACACACGAAATATATGTTTCCCGTGTGTATTGGGAAACCCCAATTTGAGTAATTTGAAGATTCTCATTACTCACACCAATATTTGAAGAGAGGAAATATATGTCTCGCGTGTGTATTGGGAAACCGCGATTTGACGAAAATGTAGTATTGAAACCAATAATAGGAGATTCTTTGGAAAATTTAGCGTAGTTTTCAATTGATTACAACTTCGTTTTTGTTTCGAGCGTTGTAATTTTCGGATTTTTTAATCCATTCATTAGTCGGTAAATCTTGATAGGTTCTGAGATTTGAACGTTTTTACACATATAATTTAATTGATTTAATTTTTAATTCGTTGGAATAATGCTATTTATGGTGGAGAGATTTTATATATTTGAATTCAGGTTAATTTTTCTAAACTTGTTTGGTTGTAATTATATTGGACAAAAAATTATTTATGAGTTTTGATTCAACCAATGTGATTCATCTTCAAGTTTTATATAATTGTTTTAATGTATTTAAATACTTTTAAATATTATATTGAGATATTTATTTTTATAAATAGAATAATATAATTATAATCTTTATAAATTTTCAATTATATATATTAAATAACTTATTTATATTATAATTACATAGAAGATGTATTTTTTTTAAAAACTTCATCAGGGATCATCGTCAATTTTTTTGTTTTCCTCTGTTCATTTTAGCAAACCACTGTCATTACACTAGAGGCTACTGTCTGTTTTTTCTCTTTTTCACCACTCGTTCGAACCAACAACTATCATTAAATCAATGGATGCGCTGCTTGTTTTAGAAGGCTATGGAGCGGATTCAAGCAATAATTTCTAAATTTACATTATAGAAACAATAATTTCTAAATTTACATTATAGAAGCATCGATACAGAGGTAGACAGAAATAGTAAAAATACGGAAAGAATGAAAGGTACCCCAATTCAGTGTGTGCACTATCACGGTGTATAAGAGAAGAAGGAAGATCGACACGGAGGCCGTGTAATAGGCAAAGTCGATTAAGAAAAACCAGACGAAAGTTCCCATGAGGCGCTTCCAAACCCTAGGAACAATGCTCATAACCCTCGTGTAGGAAATTCCCTTTCTCGTGTTGATGGAAGCCATAGTATACACAGTCGCCGCCATGGACAGCAACGAAAAGGCCAAAACGAAGACTTCATAGGCCGCTAGAAAGATAAATATGTTAAAATATATAAATACTTCCCGCATGCAGAGTTAGACAATTAGTTAAGTGAATCAATTGAGTTGAGTTATAGATAGATTTGGTGAGTGAGTTAGAGAGTGAGTTAAGTGAGTTGATCAAGTTCAGTTATGTGAAAGTGTATGCATGTCAATTTAGGTTAAATACCCATCACCTGGTTCATTGTATTCATTGAGTGAGATTGTGATTTAGAGATTAATTGAAGAGCCACAACTCATTGTTTTGTGTGTGAAATACTTGTGTTATTGTGTGATTGAATCCTCTAGCTATCCAACAAATTGGTATCGAAGCTGAGGAAGGATCAGAAGATCCATGGGTGAGCAAATCCAGAGACGAAGGCCAAAAGCAGAAGGCCGTAATTTTTTTTTTTAAACAATTTTTTTTTTACCACACGCAAAGGTTTGCATGTTTGCAGTGAAGAACCTGTGGAGGTCCGCAACATATCCTTGAAAAAACTGTGGCAGTTTTGGAAAACTTACGATTTAGCAAGAATCGAGGTTGATTCCACAGTTTATTCATGTTTGAGGGTGCAGACTCGATTTTTATATTTAAAGGTAGACAGATAGCCAACGACAATTTTTAAAGAGAAGTCATGTTGAAAAAGCCAACATGTTGGTTGGCTGCGATATGTGTGAATTTTTAACAAAAAGGCAATTTGCATGTGTGATTTGGTTTTCAACGGATTTGAAAGGAGTATAAAGAAGAGCTATCATATAAATTGAAAATGGTTTTTTCAAAAAGGATTATTTTTAAGGTTTTGAAAAGTGAGGTTTTTGAAAAATAGTCTTATAAAGTAACAAAAAAAATTATAATATTTTTTTTAAAAGGGATTTTAAAATAAAGTTTTTAGAGAGGGTTTTATATATATAAATTTCTTTTATAAAGGGATTTATTATATCAAAACAAAGATAAGGTTTTTTAAAGGAGCTTAGCAAAGCCTTTATAAAAAAGAGAAATTTAGGGTTTTTTTTATCAAAGAAAGGAATTTTTTTTTAGGCAAGATGGCCACATCCAATTTTCAGCCACAACATCCATCTTTCACTGGGAAAGATTACGATGTTTGGGCTATTAAAACGGAGACTATGCTAACATCACATGATGTATGGGATCATGTCAAGTTCGGGTTTGCAGAATCTCAAGATGATGCAGAGGAACGAGCCCTCAGTAATGCAGAGAGGGATCAATGGAAGAAATACAAGTGGAAGAATGCACAAGCGTTGCTTCTTATCTAGCAGAGAGTGGACTGAGCAGTGTTCCAGAAGATCATGATAACCTCTTCAGCAAAGGAGGCATGGGAAACTTTGGTGACAAGCTATCAAGGTATGGCCAAACTTAATATTGTTAAATTGCATAATACTAGGAGAGACTTTGAAAGTCTGCAAATGAAGGAGACATAGGACATTGATTCCTTCATGAATAGGGTCATGTCAGTCGTCAATCAGTTAAAAATCTATGGTGAAGACGTTAAAGATCGAACAGTAATTGAGAAGGTTCTTTGATCTTTGTCTACCAAGTGTTGGGTTTGTGTTATATTCTTTCCACAACTAATCATGTGTGGGGGGGTAACAGGGGGCGTGATAACCCCCCCTGTACATTGTGCTGGGTGTAACGTCGGGGGGGGGGGGGTCATAGAGGGGGCGGTAGCCCCCCTTGTCGGGGTCCAGGGCAGCGCCCCGGAAAATTTTTTTGGTCCTTATTTTCCGGTGGGCAGACCCACCCATGGTTTTGTGCATGGGTTTGCACATGGTTTTGGGGCATGATGGTTTTCAGCCCCTGGTATTTTGTAGATCCGGTCAAGGAAACTACGGTTATGTTCTAATCCAGGGTTAATGGATTGGGGTTTAAGTATATATGGCATGTATATATATCTGTTATGGCCTTCAAAAGAATATAATGAAAATCAGTAGGTAGTTAGATTTGGGATCAGGGAAAAATCTGTGTTTATGTGTTTTATGTTTTATGCTCTCGCTATTGTTTATTTTTTGTTTTTAAGATTCATTTATGGATAGTTTTTGTATAGGCTTAAAACCTATATTTGGTATCAGAGCAGTTTCAGCTTCAAGGGGACGCCTTTGTTGCTGAGGGGGTTTTTTCTCGGGCTTGAGGTAGACACTATTCAGTGGGAGATCTGTGAGATTGATTCTTGCGGTGAAAGAAGATGGCGAGTGGCGGGAAGATAGAGAATGAGAAATTTAATGGTTAGAGTTTTGAGTTGTGGAAGCTCAAGATGGAGGATCAACTGGTGGATAAAGATCAGTGGATCATGGTAGATCTCGATACTAAACCAACGACAATGTCAGATGAAGACTGGAAGAATTTGGATCGGAAGGCAAAGAGAAAAATACGGTTGTGTGTCTCAGATTCAGTATTGTTGAATGTATCTGGGGAAGCTACGATGAAGACCTTGTGGGACAAACTTGGGACTTTGTACCAATCTAAGTCTCTGGTGAATAAATTGTTCCTACGAAAAAATTTGTATAACTTGAGGATGAAGGATGGAGACTCGGTGATAGAGCATCTGAACGCCTTCAATACTGTGGTAAGTCAGTTGTCATCTATTGATATTAAAATCTTAGATGAAGATAAGTGCATCAGTTTGTTGTGTTCTCTACCAGACTCATGGGACAGTCTAGTTATTGCAATAGGTAGCAATACAACTACCTTGAATTTTGATGACATTGTCTCAGCCTTGCTGTCAGAGGAAATGAGACGGAGAAATATGGAGGATCATAATGGAGATGCCTTATCTGTACGAGGAAGGTCCAAGAACAGAAACAAGAATAAGGTTTCGAGTGGGGGATCTAAATCTCCTGGAAATTTTGTAAAGGTGTGCTGGGAATGTGGAAAGGAAGGGCACTACAAAAAGGACTGTAGATCTAAAGCTCCTGAGAAAGGAAAGGGATCTGATGATGCTCCTTTTGCAGAGGCAAAAACCACCTCGGATGAACGTGGGGATGTGTATTTCGCTTCTTCTTCAAATACACATGTAGATCATGAGTCATGGTTGATTGAATTGGGTGCATCCTTTCACTTCACTCCTCTGAGGGAGTGGCCTTTACAGAATATGGTTGTCCCTGTCTGGTGATGGCGGTGATGTCTTCTTAAGTGATGATAGAAGCCATAATCGTCGGACATGGAAAAATTCAAATTTGAAGTTGCAAGGTGGAAGGATTAGAACACTTCACAGTGTTTTACATTCCTTTGATGACGAGATAGGTTATTTTTTGCCTTGACGAAGAATGATGATGCGAGGTGTAAAACGAGTGTTCGAGAAAGATAAAGATTCATGTAAGATGGTTTGGGGAGCAACATTGTTAATGCGGGGATTTCAGATTGCAACTCTGTACAAGCTTCAGGGCAACACTGTTATTGATGGGTGCAATAGTTCTGTGGTTCCCGAAAGTGAAGCAGAAAGCAAAGCGGTCTCTAGAGAAAAGACCATGCTATGGCATCAAAGGCTTAGACATATTGGAGAGTAGGGCCTTCAGATACTACATGGAAATGGTATGGTAGAAGGTATGTCTAATATCTCTCTGGATTTCAATTTCTGTGAACATTTTGTATATGGGAAGTAGTGAGTTTTCCTTCTCGTGCTAAGAGGGCAAACAAGATATTAGAGCTTGTGCAAAGTGATGTGTTTGGACCTGCGTCAGTTCCATCACTGGGTAAGTCTGTGTATTATGTTTCATTCATATATTACTTCCCAAGGAATACATGGATATATTTCTTGAGGAAGAAATCTGAAGTCTTTGACAAATTTAAATAACTTAAGGCTCTGGTGGAAAACAATACAGAGAAGAAGATAAAGGTGTTGAGAACAGATAATGGTGGGGAGTTCTGCAAGAAGGAACTTGAAGAGTTCTGTAAGAAGTGTGGTATAGCATGGAAGAAGACTACTCCATAAACACCTTAGCAAAATGGATTTGCAGAAAGAATGAACAGAACGCTGATGGAAAAGGAAAGAAGCATGCTCGGTGAGTAGGGTTAGGGACAAGAATTATGGGCGGAAGTGGTGGAGACTGCAGCATGTTGCTTGGTTAACAGATCACCTTCATCAGCGTTGGAGGATAAGACTCCACATGAAGTATGGACTGGTAAGAAACCCTCTCTTTCACATCTAAGGGTATTTGAATGTGATGCATATGTACATGTTCCAAAGGAGAAAAGGACCAAGTTGGATAATAAATCTAAAAGGTTCATATTTATTGGGTATAAGGATTGTTTAAAGGGTTACAAGCTTTGGAACCCAGAAACAAGGAAGTTTGTGTACAGCCAAGATGTGGTGTTTAGAGAGGTGAAAGATATTTTTAAACATGAAGTCCTACCAAAGGAACCTGGGAAGATAGAGTTTGAGCTAAATGAGGATGAATCAGACTCTACAACAGAAGAAGACTGAGAAGAGGAAGAGCCACAAACTCCAGCTATGAGAAGATCAGTTCGGGAAAGAAGACAACCAGAAAGGTATAGTCCATCTGCTTTTTGTTCAAATTTTGCTTTAACTATAACTAATGATGATCCCAGAACCATTAGGGAGGTAGTAGATTCAGAGGATGGAAAACTCTGGAAGGAGGCCATGGTTGATGAAATGACATCCTTGCATAAAAATGAGGCATGGGATCTGGTGGAGTTGCTGACTGGAAGGAAGTCCATCGGGAGAAAATGGGTGTTTAAGAAGAAGATGAATGTAGAAGGCAAGGTGGAGAAACACAAAGCTCGGTTGGTAGAAAAAGTTTATTCCCAGGTGCCATGAATTGATTTTGGTGATATTTTTTCTCCTATTGCCAAAGTTACTTCTATTAGATTACTTTTATCTATTGCTGTTGCATTTGATTTTGAGGTAGAACAGATGGATGTGAATACAACATTTCTTCATGGGGATCTGGAAGAAGAGATCTACATGAAACAACCTAAAGGCTTTATGGTGAAGGGGAAGAAAGAGCTAGTATGCAGGTTAAAGAAGTCTTTGTATCGGTTAAAATAGTCATCAAGGATGTAGTATCATAAATTTGATACCTATATATGAGGACTTGGCTTCACCAGAAGCGAGGAGGATCACTGTGTTTATTTTAAATTAATTGGTAACCCTGTTATTTATTTGGTCTTGTATGTGGATGATATGTTATTGATTGGAAATGACAAAGAAATTATCCAAGATTTGAAGACCCAACTGTTCTCCAAATTCGACATGAAGGATCTTGGTGCTGAAAACTATATTTTGGGCATGGAAATTAAGAGAGATCGAGCAAAGAGGAAGCTCTAGTTAAACCAAAGGAAGTGTGTTGAGACTATATTGCAGAGGTTCAATATGCAGGATAGTAAACCAGTGAATGTTCTGATTCATGTAGGTACAAAGCTGTCTGTTGAACGGTGTCCCAAGACACAAGAAGAAGAGGAGGATATGTCCCATGTTCCATATGCGAGTGCAGTGGGTAGCCTGATGTATGCAATGGTTTGTACTAGACCAGACATTGCACATGTAGTGGGAGTATTGAGCAGGTTTATGTCAAACCCAGGGATGGAGCATTGGACAGCAATGAAGTAGGTTTTCAGATATTTGCGTGGCGCTAGTGATTATGGCTTGTGCTACCAGGGAAGACTAGGATTGGAAAGAGTGTTGGACATTCGTGGTTTTGTTGATGTTGACTGGGCTGGAGATCTGGACCAAAGAAGATCTACAAGTGGTTATGTGTTTAGGCTATTTGGAGGTGCAGTCAGTTGGATGAGCAAAAGACAGTCTGTAGTGGCTCTTTCAACTACAGAGGTAGAATACATGGCAGCCACTCATGCAAGCAAGGAAGAAGCTTGGTTGTAGAGATTGTGTTCAAGTATGGGGTTGGTGTAGCAAGCTATAAGGATATACTGCGATAGCCAAAGTGCAATTTTCTTGGCTAAGAACCCTGCTTATCATTCAAAGACAAAGCACATTGATGTTCAATATCACTTTGTGAGATATATGGTTGAAGCTAAAAGGGTTTTGCTGGTAAAGGTGGACATTTTGAAGAATGTTGCAGATGCATTGACAAAGTCTGTGAGAACTCAAAAGTTCTCTTGGTGTAGAGAAACAATGGGTGTTGCAAAGCAGGGCTAATGACTTAGCTCTCCTGTGGCCCCCTGTGGAAATAAAACAACAAGTGGGAGAATTTTGGGTTTGTGTTATATTCTTTCCACGACTAATAATGCGTGAGGGGTTAATAGGGGGGGGCGATAGCCCCCCCTCTACGTTGCACTTGGCACAACATCCAGGGGGTGGTAGCCCCCCCCATCGAGGTTTGGGGCAGCGACGCAGAAATTTTTTTTGGTCCTTATTTTCTGGTGGGCGGACTCGCCCATGGTTTTGTGCATGGGTTTGCACATGGTTTTGGAGCATGATGGTTTTTAGCCCCTGGTATTTTGTAGATCCGGTCAAGGGAACTGTGGTTATGTTCTAATCTAGGGTTAATGGATTGGGGTTTATGTATGCTTCGGCATGTATATATATGTGTTGTAACACTAAAAGGAATATAATGAAAAATCAAGCTAGTCGTCCCAATTTGGGATCCAGGGGAAAATATCTGTGTTTATCTATTTTATGTTTTATGCTCTCGCTACTGTTTATTTTCTGTCTTTAAGATTCGTTTGCAGATAATTTTTGTACAGGGTTAAAACCTACACCAAGTTTGATGTTGTGGTAACAGCTATAGAAGAAGCGAAGGATTTGGAAAAACTAACAGTTGATGAGTTGATGGGATCTCTTCTATCACATGAGGTGAGGATAGACAGAAATAAGGATTCCACTTTAGAAACTGCCTTCAAAAGTCAAGTTTATATTTCAAGAGGTCGAGGCAGAGGATGAGGCAGCAGCTATGGTGGTCATAGAGATGGCCGAGAAGATCATGAGCATCAAAGTGGAAGCAGCAGTAGCAAAAGCTTTCACAACAATAAAAGGTCTGAAAAATCAAAGGTAAAGTGTTATTACTGCAATAGATTTGGTCATATGCTCATGATTGTAGGAAGAAGATAGCTGATCAAGGAAATCAGAGAGCTAATGTTAGTACAGAGAATACTGACTCCATGTTTCTAGAATGCAACACCATGCATGAACCGTCTGATAAGTTCTAGCTATTAGACAGTGGTTGCAGTAACCACATGATAGGCAACAAGAATTTGGTTGCAAATTTGGATGCATCTATGAAGACAAAGGTAAAGTTGGGGACTAACAAGACTGTGGATGTAAATGGAAAAGGAGTGGTCAACATTGTGACCAAACAGGGGGAGCCAAAGACCATATGAGAGGTATATTATGTCCCTGGGCTCAAGCACAATTTGATTAGTGTTGGTCAATTGACGCAGAAAGGATACAAATTTATCTTTCAGTGGCAACAGTGTGTTATTTACGAAAAATCCCCAAGCAAGCAGTTGATTGCAAAGGTGCAGATGATGAGGAACAAACTCTTTCCCATAATTATGAACTACGATGATTAGGTTAGTTCTTTTACAACTACATGTTCTGATGATTACTAGTTATGGCACTTTCGGTTTGGACACTTGCATTTTTCCGGTTTAAGATTGTTGCAGCAGAAACAGATGGTCAGAGGTTTACCTCCCATCAAAGAACCTGCTAGCACTTGTGAGTGTTGCATCATAGCAAATAAACACCGTGAAATTTTTCCAAAAGGATTTTCTTATAGAGCAAATAAACCACTTGAATTGGTGCATACCGACTTGTGTGGACCTATGAGGACACAGTTGATTGGTGGAAGTTGTTACTTCCTCACTTTTATTGATGACTATAGCAGGAAGACTTGGGTTTACTTTTTGAAGCAGAAGTCTTAAATTGTTTCAAAGTTCAAAGAGTTCAAAGCCTTAGTGGAGAACCAAAGTGATTGATAGATCAAGGTATTGAGATCGGATCGTGGTGGAGAATATGATTCAAAGGCATTCCATGAGTACTGAAAACAACATGGAATTAGAAGATAGTTTACAACCAGATACACACCGCAGCAAAATGGTGTATCAGAGAGAAAGAACTGAACAATCGTGAACATGACAAGGAGCATGTTGAAAGCAAGACACTTGTCTAATGACTATTGGGCAGAAGCAGTTGCATGTGTTGTTTATGTGATAAACAAATCTCCTACAAAGAGCATGATGAACAAAGTTCCAGAAGAAGCAAGGTTAGGTATGTCATGCAGTGTATGTCATTTCAGAGTTTTTGGATGTGTAGCCTATGCACATGTGCCTAATAAAATAAAGGAAAATTAGATGATCAAAGTGAAAAATGCATTTTTACTGGTTATAGTGAGGAATCAAAAGCTTACAAATTGTATAACCCTATCACTAAGAAGACAATCATTAGTAGAGATGTTGTGTTCAAATAACAAGAGTCATGGAATGGGACTGTAGACACACTAATCGATGCACAAACACCATTGATGGAAGATGATGATGTAGAAGAAGAGGAGCAGCAGGAACCAAGAGATCAGACACCAAACAGAGTCACACCAGCAAGGACTCCAAGATTTTCAAAGCAACATGGATCTTCAAGCAGATCAATAGACCAGAATTCTCCAAGCAGCGAATCAGGTAATGAATCAAGCAATGGTAAGAAAATTATGAAAAGTCTGAAAGATATTTATGATGATTTGGATGTTGGTTCAAATTTTGCATTGTTGGCATTCCAACCTTCTTCATTTGAAGAAGAAATCAGAGATGAAAATTGGGTGCAAGCCATGGATGAAGAGATGAATTCAATTGAAAAGAATGATACATGGGATTTGGTTGATTTACCAAATGATAAAAATCTCATTGGTGTGAAGTGGGTGTACAAGACTAAAGTGAATGAGAAAGGTGAGATTGACATATTTAAATCAAGACTTGTAGCAAAAGGATTCTCGCGGCAACCGAGAATAGACTTTGGGGAAAAAATTTCTCCGGTGGCTAGATTGGATGTTGTAAGAGCAGTTCTAGTGACAACAGCTCAGAAAAAGTGGAAAGTATATCAACTGGATGTCAAATCAGCCTTCTTAAATGGAATTCTAGAAGAAGAGATTTATGTGCAGCAGCCTCTAGGATATGAAGTTGAATGCAAATAAGATAAATTTTACAGATTGAAGAAAGCGCTCTATGTACTGAAGCAAGCACCTAGAGCATGGTATAGCAAAATCGGCAGTTACATGATCAAGAATGGATTTTACAGAAGCAACATTGAGCCTACCTTATACATGAAGGTAAATGAGCGTGGACAGATTTTGATAGTTTTCTTATATGTTGATGATATGATTTTTACAGGTGATCTTGAGATAGATGAATTTAAAGTAGCCATGATGAAAGAATTTGAGATGATAAATCTAGGTCTCATGAAATATTTTCTTGGCATTGAAGTTGAGAAATTTGAAAAAGGAATTTTTATTTGTCAAAATAAATATGCAAGAGATTTGTTGAAAATATTCAGGATGGATAATTCCAAACCTGTACCTACACCAGTTGCAACAGGTACAAATTTAAGTAAGGATGATGAAGGGGCAGATGTCAATCCAACTCTATTCAAAAGATTGGTTGGCATCCTCATGTATCTCATAGTGACAAAACCAGATATTATGCAGGGAGTAAGTTTGATTTCCAGATTTATGGAGACTCCAAAATACACAGATTGGAGTGTTGGAAAAAGAATTCTGAGATACATAGCAGGAATGAGAGATTATGGCATAATGTATTCAAGTACAGAAAAGAAAGAATTGATTGGATATACAGATAATGATTTTGCAGGAAGTTTGGATGATCGAAAGAGCACATCCGGTTACGTTTTTCATCTTGGTTGAGGAGTGATAGCATGGGCATATAAGAAGCAGCCTATTGTGACACTATCATCAGCAGAAGAAGAATATGTAGCAGCAACTTCAACAGCATGTCAAGCAGTATGGTTAAGAAGAGTATGTTGGAAATACTGAGAGGGGGGTGAATGTTAGGTCCCTATATTACTAGTATAGTCCCTTATTGTTGTTAGTGTAACCCCGTTATTGTTGCTAGTGTAACCCCCTTATTGTTATTATTGTACCCCTGTAACCCTCATATTGTTATTATTGTGCCCTTAAATTATTATTGTTAGGTCGGCTAGGATTACATTGTGGCCCCACTAGGATTACATTATGGCCCCATGGACTCCTATATATAGAAAGGAGGTTTTGTAAATTGTATCATCGAAGAATTGTTCATTCATGTAATGTATTGGAGGTTTGCCCCTCAAAGTGGCTTATTTCTAAGGTGTTGATATCTCTTTTCTTCTATTTTTGGAGCTGGCTTCACAACATTTGGTATTAGAGCTTTGGATTCTAGGGTTTCGCTGCTCCAAACAAGTCATCGTGGAATTTTCAGTATAACATTTTTTCTACGAAGTTTCAGAAGCTAAAATTTGTAGGGTGTGAAGCCAAAATCCTAAGGAACATCGTAGTAAAATTTTAGAGCTTGGTTCGCAATATTTTCAGAGATATGATCTCTGGAAGTTATGTTTTTTTGCAGGCTCCTCAATTTAATATAAATAGGTCATCGTGGAATTTGTGCTATAACATTTTTTCTAAGAAGGTTAAGAATCTGAAATTTTTAGGGTGCGAAGCTGAACTCCTGAGGAAATTTGTCGCAAAATTTCAGAGCTTGGTTCACAATATTTCGGAGATATGATCTGTGGAAGTAGTGCTTTTTCAGGCTCCTCAATTTCATCTCAAAGAGGTGATTGTGGGAAAATCTTCATAACTCTCTCTCTCTGAGCATCGGATTGGAGTGCTGTAAAAAGTGGTCGCAAGTACACGAAATCTAGTTTCTTTGCTATCAATTTTAGAGCTAAAAGACGAAACAATGACATGTGTCAAGTCATACAAGTTCACTCTACTGAACCAGTCCATAATTAGTTCAGTGTGGGAGATTGGACATAACTTTGCCTTGGAGAATCCAAATCAAGTCAGACCTATGGCATTTGAAAGATAATTCAGAAGGCTAACGCAGTGCCAAATTTCAGATATTGAAGAGCCACAATCATAGAGATAATCCAATTTCAATATCGAGCTCCTCGAAAGCAAGAAAAAGGTAATAGTGTTGATTGATTCAGGTAGCACCCATAATTTTATTCATTGTAAGGTAGCCAAGGAATTGAATTGTTTCCTATACCCAGCACCAGAATGCAAATGGAGGAACTATAAATTGCTCTGGAAAGTGTCATAATATCAAGCTAACCATGGGGGAATATGTATTGAATAGTCCAATGCTTTCCATTCCTATGGGAGGTGCTGATGTTGTACTAGGAGTACAATGGTTACAATCTTTGGGGATGGTAGCTTTTAATTTTCAAGAACTTTTCTTGAAATTTTTTTCAGAAGGAAAGGAAGTAAAATTATAGGGTATTGTATGGAAGCTAGGAAAGATAATAAGCTCTAATGTCATGACAAAGCTTCTAAAGAAAGGACAACGAGGCTTAATTGCACAATTATGCTCACTAGAAGTTCCAACATCAAAATCATCGATTTCTGCAGATATCCAACAAGTCTTGGACAATTATTCCAAGGTGTTTGAAACTCCTAAAGGACTCCCACCTATTTTTGATCATGATAATGCTATTCATTTGATTCCAGGAAGTGTTCTTCCAAACATCAGGCCTTATAGATATCCTTAAGTCCAAAAGAGCGAAATTGAACGTATGATTGCAGAAATGTTAGAGGCGGGTATAATTCAACCTAGTCAAAGTTATTTCTCTGCTCCTGTAGTATTGGTACACAAGAAGGATGGATCATGGTACATGTGTCCGGATTATAGGGAGCTCAATAAGCTCACCATTAAAGATAAACTTCCCATTCCTGTGATTGATGAATTATTGGATGAATTACATGGAGCAATTTATTTTACCAAGTTGGATCTTCATTCAGGATATCATCAAATTAGAATGAAGACTGAAGATATTCCAAAAACAGCATTTCAAACTCATGAGGGTCATTATGAATTTTTGGTCATGCCTTTTGGCCTTACCAATGCACCTTCTACATTTCAAGGGTTGATGAATTCATTTTCAAACCCTTCCTTAGAAAATTTGTGCTAGTATTTTTTGATGATATACTAATCTACAGCAGGTCTTGGAAGGATCATGTTGAACATGTTGACAGGGTGCTCAAACTATTGCAGGAGAAACAATTATATGCAAAAACATCCAAATGTTTCTTTGGAGTACAAGAGGTGAAATATCTGGGTCATATTATATCTCACGAGGGTGTTAAAGTAGACCCTAACAAAATTAAAGCCATTAAGGAGTGGAAAGTCCCCAAGACAATAAAGCAATTGCGAGGATTTCTCGGGTTAACAGGCTATTATCGCAAGTTTGTTAAGAATTATGGGAGAATAGCAGCACCTCTAACAACATTATTGAAGAAAGATGCATTTTCATGGACTCCTGAAGCAACTAAGGCTTTTGAACATCTTAAAGAGGCAATGTGCCTAGTGCCTGTCTTAGCTACGCCAGACTTCACAAAAACCTTTATTATGGAATGTGATGCCTCAGGAAATGGAATTGGTGCTGTTTTAATGCAGGAAGGAAGACCCATTGCTTTTGAAAGTCATCCAATCAAAGGAAAGTATTTACAGAAACCTATTTATGAGAAGGAAATGTTAGCAATACTGCATGCACTAAATAAATGGCGAACTTACCAAATGGGAAGACACTTCAAGGTAAAAACTGAACATGATAGTCTTAAACACTTTTTGGAACAAATACTATCTTCAGAAGAACAACAAAAACAGGTCACAAAGATGTTGGGTTATGGCTTTGAAATAATCTACAAAAAAGGGAAGCTTAATGTTGTTGCAGATGCACTCTCAAGAAAGAATGAAGAGGTGGAAGCATTGCTTTGTGCCATTTCTATTATCCAACCAAATTAGATAACCAAAGCAAGAGATGAATGGAAGAAGGACAAAGAAGTATGGACACTCATTCAAAAATTGCAGCAAGATCCTAGTACATCTGATACATTTAGTTGGAAAAATTATTCTTTATGGTACAAAGATCACTTATATCTTTGTAAGAATTCCCAAATAAAACAAAAGATTCTTTTGGAATTGCACACTTCTCCTTTAGGAGGACACTCAGGATTTTTAAAAACTTACCACAGGGTGAAGAAATTTTTTTTTTGGGATGGCCTTAAATCTGATATTCAAAAGTTTGTGGCGGAATTTTTGGTTTGCCAGCAGAATAAAGTTGAGACAATTAAGACCCCGGGACTTCTACAACCTTTATCCATTCCAAGTCAACGTTGGGAGGAGATTTCAATGGATTTTACCATAGGTTTACCTAAGTCCGAAGGAAAGAGTGTCATCATGGTGGTAGTTGATAGACTTACCAAGTATGCACACTTTTGTGCATTATCTCATCCATTTAAAGCAAGTACAGTTGCTACTACATTTATGGACACGATTCAAAAGCTACATGGAAACCCAAGGGTTATTGTGAGCGACAGAGATCCCATTTTTACTGGAAATTTTTGGATGGAGTTATTTTCTTGTTTGGGTACTCAATTAGCTCATAGCTCATCTTATCATCCTCAATCTGATGGTCAAACTGAGATAGTAAATAAATGTTTGGAAGAATATCTTCGTTGTTTTGTATCTGATAAACAAACACAATGGATCAAGTGGTTACCTCTCGCTGAATGGTGGTATAACACTTCCTTCCATACTACAGCAAAAATGACCCCATTTATGGCACTTTATGGATATCATCCACCATCCATCACATCATCTTTAAGAGAAATTCGAAGGTTCAAGCAGTGCAAGATCACATCGAGCATCAACAAGAAGTTCTCCAACTCTTAAAGGATAACCTGAATTTGGCACAAAATCCAATGAAACAACAGGCAGATCAACATCGTAGCGAGAGAAGTTTTGATGTAGGAGACTGGGTATTTTTACAACTACAACCATACAAACAAATGTCCCTTAAGCAAGCTAAGAAGGATAATAAATTATCGCCAAAGTACTATGGTCCTTACAAGGTGTTGCAAAAGATTGGTACTATGCCATACAAATTGGAGCTTCCTGCTTCTTCACGAGTGCATCCAGTTTTCCATGTTTCATGCTTAAAGAAGGTTATAGGTGAAAATCTTTCAGTTCAAACAATATTGCCAGAACTTGATGAGGAAGGAAAAATCATATTGGAACCTGAAGAGGTCATGGAAAAAAGAACTCGATAGCTACAGAATCAATCAATTTCAGAGTATCTCATCAAGTGGAAGAACTTACCCACTGAAGATTCTACATGGGAAGATGAGAATTTTATATAGAAGCACCCATAGCTACTCAAGCGTTGAGGACAACACTTTTTTGAAGGAGAGGGGCATGTTAGGTCCCTATATTACTAGTATAGTCCCTTATTGTTGTTAGTGTAACCCCCTTATTGTTATTATTGTACCCCTGTAACCCCCATATTGTTATTATTGTGCCCTTAAATTATTATTGTTAGGTCGGCTCAGATTACATTATGGCCCCACTAGGATTACATTATGGCCCTATGGACTTCTATATATAGAAAGAAGGTTTTGTAAATTGTATCATCGAAGAATTGTTCATTCATGTAATGTATTAGAGGTTTCCCCCTCGAAGTGGCTTATTTCTAAGGTGTTGATATCTCTTTTCTTCTATTTTTGGAGCTGGCTTCACAACAGTGAATCAGTACTCCTTTCAATTAGAGCATTAGTTAATCTTCAATTATTATTAGTTTTTGTATAATGATAGCATCAAATAAAAGGAACACAAATGCACATTGTTTTTAAGGTGGAAACCCACTCCGGGACAAAAACCACCTAATGATTTTCTAATAATTCTTTAATATTCAACTCCAATTGAAAATAAAGCTCCAACTTCCTAAAATATAGAAAAGCATTCTTCTCCAGCTCCCACTGGATGGACGCTCCAATGCCTGAGATTCTTCAGTAGTCAACTGAACGGATGCCCCAACACTTAATGAGCTACAACTCACCCTAGCACCACCCTACCACCCTATAGAAGAATAAAAGAAGAATGGACTATCGTACCAGGGAAAATGGTCCACTTTACAATAATATAGAATGATGTAGAAGAAGAAAACAAACTAGAACATAACCCGAACTATGACACAACCACCTAATGATGATCCTATACCACCCGATATTTCCTCTTCAACTCTTGGCAGATGGACACTAGTACAATTTGTACAATAATGTATTTACAATGACTTAGTACAATGATACCTTTACAATGATTATATGCAGTGCTGCCCACTTGAAGACTTTGAGTGATGAAATTCTTGCTACTGTTATGCACCTTGATTGTTTGTCATGTCATGCTACCCTCTGCTGCACCTTTCTTTGCTTTGCTGCCCTAGAAAGTCTGGTTCTTTGCAGCCCTTGACAACACATGATCTAGCTTTTTCTTTGACTTCTAGGAGCTAGAAATTGAATCTGGTGTATCTCTGTTATTTCAGATCCCTAATATCTAATTTTCAGTCCTATAATATCCCTCTATGTCATATTTCCAATTCCACAGGTCTGACCCAATTTGGATTCTTCAAGGGAGAGTTATACCCAATCTCTCACAATGCCCTAATTATGGACTGTTTCAGCAGAGCGAACTTGTACGGCATACCACGTGTCACTGTTTATTCATTTGGCCCTGAAATTGTTAGAGTGAACACTATAGACTATGCACTATCTATGAATTTTTACAGAATTCCAATCCGATACTCAGAGAGATATTTATGACGCTTTTCCCAAGGTCACTTCTTGGAGAAGAATTTCAAGAGCCTACAAAAACACTAACTTCCACAGATCATATCTCCGAAAATATTTTTCACCTTGATCTGAAATTTTCACAACAACTTCCTTAGGATATCGGCTTTTCCTCATAAAAATTTCTGCTTCTGCACCTTCGTAGAAAAAAATTTAGAGTGAAAATTCCACGATAACCTGTTTCAGATGGTGAAATCCCTTGCATGAGGAGGATATGAGGATCACAATTTATATAAATGCTTAGGTTGAGAGGGGATTCAACAAGTGAATGTGGGAGGGATTTTAGGAGCTTAAAAAATATTAATTATGACTTTTCAATGACCCATGCCACAACCCCATGGGGTTTTAGCCCACTAACTGGAGTACAAACTTCAAACATGAATATCTCTCAAACCGTGAAGAATTAAATGGCGTGCCATATATCAGCAGAAACATCTCAAAAAGTAGAAAACATAAAAATAATTATTGACCTAGAATATATTCATTTGGTAGGTCAAAATTCCCATGAAATATTGGGTTAGCCCCTGGTGCTGCTTGGGTTGACATCAATGACAACCGCTGATCAACAATCTCCCCCTTTGGCATTGATGGCAACACAAGTACTCCCCCTACGATCATGACACCTATTCCTACAAAATTATCTCCCCCTTTGACATCAATGGCAAAGGGTAACTCCCCTTGAAACACAACCATCCTGCGGACCTGTACACACTTCCACTCTCCCTGACACACAACCATCCTATGGACCTGTACACACTTCCACTCCCCCTTTATATTCTGAATAAAGAAAATCTAATGAGAACTTGGGAGAATCCCAAGCTTCTGGCGAAGATATTCCAATGCTTCACGAGTACTCTCACGATCATCAACACTTCTTGCCCAATATGCATATGTAAAGGAATGAATTTTTACCCTTGGGATACCATAAGCCATATTCTGTTGTTCCCTTTAGATATTGAAGAATTCTTTTGATGCAAATAATATGTGATTCTTTTGGTGCTGCTTGGAATCTTGCTACTTGTCCAACTACTTGCATAACATCTGGTCGGGAGGCTGTTACATATAGAAGACTACCAATCATAGATATGTACAACCTTTGATCCACATCCTTAGATGAGTCGTCTATGCTCAATTTGCAACCTGTTACCATTGGAGTAAGGATGGATTTTCAATCTTCCATTTTAAATTTCTTGAGCATTTCCTTGATGTACTTGGCTTGACATATAAATATTCATTTCTCTTGTTGAGATATTTGAAGCCCTAAGAAGTATGTTATCTCACCAAGTAAAGACATCTCGAAATCACTTTGCACCTTTGTAGCAAACTTCTTACTTAGTCGATCATCATTGCTACCAAATATTATATCATCCTCTTTAGCTATTAGACATGCTTTAGTTGCTTCATCCAGAACATATATGTCATTTGGAGCTCGACTTGTTGTAGCCACAATTTCACCATACATGCCTTTCCTGATTTCACATTTTGTGGAGTTGAATAGTATTGTGTGTCCTTGATCGCACATTTGTCCAAGCCTGAGCAGATTGTGATTCATGTTTTCAACCAATAGAACATTCTTGGCTAGAGCATATTTGCTTTCGATAGTAACAGTACCTGATCCTATAACATTTGAAGATCCATCATTTCCAAAAGACATGATTCCATCCTTCTTCTCTTTCAGAGATACAAATTTATTTCTATCTCCAGTCATATGCATTGAGAAACCGCTATCAACATACCACACATCTTTGTTGTTTTGAGCCTTGAAAGCGAGAGGACAATTATCAGCCTTCTTCTTCTTCCATGTTCGTTCGTTCTGTGACTTCGAAGATTCTTCTTGAGGATTTTCAAGTCTGCATTCTTTGGCTATGTGTCCAAAGTTTCGACATTTGTAACATTCAATATTATTTCTTAAATGTTCAAATCTATTGATGTTTCGTTGAGCCCTGGGAGGTTCATATTTGATAGATCTCGTGGAATTGTATTCGTTCCTAGGGTACGTGCGACATTCTACAGCATTATGACCAAATTTTCCACATGAATAATAGCAGCCATAAAAAATATGTTGGTACCTGGATGGAAATTTTCGTCGAGGAATTGTCTTCCAAGGTTGTTCTTGTGAATCTTGTCCAATGAAGTCTACATACATGTCAAATCTCATAGGTTCATTGTATTTTTTTGTAGAAGGTCCTGCTTCTTCTTCTTTGTAACCGATGCCAGTTCTGTTGTTGTAAGATCGTTGATTGTTGATGAGTTCTTCCAATGCCCTTAAGCTGTTGTCATAGTTTTGGATAGTTTTTCCTTTCTTCACTTCCTTACGCAGCGAGACTACTTCGGCTTCTAATTCTTCCCTTTCTTGGTTGCTTTCTTCCAACTTCTTTTGAAGTGACTCTTCAATGCATTTGTGTTCTTCAACTTCAATTTTGAGACCTTGAACTTGTTCTTCATGAGTATTGGAGCAGATCTTCTTTTCCTTGAGATCTTTTATAAGCTTGATTTCTTCCTTACAAAATTCTTCTATGGTCAATCCTTCTTCTTCATTGTTTGATACCTCTTTTTTATTGTGCTTGGCCATAAACAATACTCTCTCATTGGCTTCTTCTTCGCTATCATTGTCTTCATCAGATGATGAGCTATCTTCTTTAGAGAGAAAGCTCCTTTTGGATCCTTGCTTGTTGAATTTCTTAAATTCTTTCTTTCCTTTTGAGTTGCCATCACTTCTGTTTGGACATTTTGCTGTGAAATGCCCAACCTCATCATAGTCGAAACATATCAATGGAAGTTTACCTTTGAATTTTCCCTTACCAATTTTTAGTTTTCTCGTGAAGTAAGCATATTCTTCATCTGAAAGACCTTCTTCATAATCTCCCTTTTTTTCACACTTGCAGGTGCATGTATTTTCAATTGAAGGTTGTTTATCCTTATTAGTTTTCTTAGATGCAACGAACACAATTTCTAGATGCGCAGTACCCTCTTCTTCATCAAATCTCATTTCATATGATATGAGAACTCCACGTAATTCCTCTTTGCTGAGTTTGTCCATATTTGCATTGTATTCTAAGACCGATACCTTTGGGTTGAATCTCCCTGGTAACGTTCTAATAATCTTTCATATAATAGTCTTCTCATCAACTGGGTCTCCTAATCCTTCCAGAGTATTGGTTATTTCATCAACGTATTGGAAGTATGTATCAATGTTTCAATCTTCTTTCATTCTGAGTTGCTAAAATTTTGCTCTATATATTTGAAGCTTTGCTTCTTTGACATTTGAGTCACCTTCATATATATTATCAAGCTTGTCCCATACATTTTTGGCAGCTTTACAACCCAACACCTTATGATAAGCAGATTCAATAAGTCCACTGATAATAATATTCTTTGCTTTTGCATCATTTACTAAATTCTTCTTACCTTGTTCATCCGTGGTTGATGTATATCCATTTTGAACAATGTCCCATACTTCGTAACCTTGCACCAAGATATAGACCTCCATTATTCCTTTCCAGAGTGCATAATTATTTTCATTGAACATAGGTACACCATTCTTGGTATGCTCCATGACCTCCTTCCATCTATTAAACTGCCATTGAAGGAACCAAGCTCTGATACCAATTGCTGGAAATACTGGGGGGGGGGGTGAATCAGTATTCCTTTCAATTAGAGCATTAGTTAATCTTCAATTATTATCAGTGTTTGTACAATGATAGCAGCAAAAAAAATGGAACACAAATGCACTCAGTTTTTAAGGTGGAAACCCATTCCGGGACAAAAACCACCTAATGCTTTTCTAATAATTATTTAATATTCAACTCCAATTGAAAATAAAGCTCCAACTTCCTAGAATCTAGAAAAGCATTCTTCTCCATCTCCCACTAGATGGACGCTCCAACGCCTGAGATTATTCAGTATTCAACTAAATGGATGCCCCAACACCCAATGAGCTACAACTCACCCTATCACCACCCTACCACCCTATAGAAGAATAAAAGAAGAATGGATTCCCGTACCAGGGAAAATGGTCCACTCTACAATGATATAGAATGATGTAGAAGCAGAATACAAACTAGAACATAACCCCAACTATGACACAACCACCTAATGATGATCCTATACCACTCGGCACTGCCTCTTCAATTCTTGGCAGATAGACACTAGTACAATTTGTACAATAATGTATTTACAATGACTTAGTACAATGATACCTTTACAATGATTGTATGCAGTGCTGCCCACTTGAAGACTTTAGGTGATGAACTTCTTGTTGCTATTATGCACCTTGATTGCTTCTCATGTCATGCTACCCTCTACTACACCTTTCTTTGCTTTGCTTCCCTAGAAATTCTGGTTCTTTGCAACCCTTGACAACACATGATCTAGCTTTTTCTTTGCCTTATAGGAGCTTGATATTGAATCTGGTGTATCTCTGTTATTTCAGATCCCCAATATCTGATTTTCCGTCTTATAGTAGCCCTCTAAGTTTTCTTTCCAATTCCATAGGTTTGACCCAATTTGGATTCTTCAAGGGAGAGTTATACCAAATCTCTCACAATGCCCTAATTATGGATTGTTTCAGCAGAGCAAACCTGTATGGCATACCACGTGTCACTGTTTCTTCATTTGGTTCTAGAATTGTTAGAGAAAACACTACAAACTATGCACTATCTGTCACTTTTTATAGAATTACAATCTGATACTCAGATAGAGAGAGTTATGACGCTTTTCCCAAGGTCACTTCTTTGAGATGAATTTTAGGAGTCTGCAAACACACTGACTTCCACAGATCATATCTCCGAAAATATTGTGAAACTTGATCTAAAATTTTCATAGCAGCTTCCTCAGGATTTCGGCTTCGCCTCATAAAAATTTCAGCTTCTGAAACTTTGTAGAAAAAAATTTAGAATGAAAATTCCACGATAACCGGTTTTAGATGGCGAAATATCTTGCATGAGGAGGATATGAGGATCAAAATTTATATAAATGCTTAGGTTGAGAGGGGCTTCAACAAGTGAATGTGGGATAGATTTTAGGAGCTTAAAAACATTAATTATGACTTTTCAATGACCCATGCCACAACCCCATGGGGTTTTAGCCCACTAATTGGGGTACAAACTTCAAACATGAATATCTCTCAAACTGTGAAGAATTACATGGCATGACATATATCAACGGAAACATCTCGACAAGTAGAAACCATAAAAAGCACTATTGACCTGTAATATATTAATTTGGTAGGTCAAAATTCCCTATGCAATATTGCTAGCCCACAGTGTATGCTGGGTTCACATCAATGACAACCGATGATCAACATTTTTACGGCTACAACCATACAAACAAATGTCCCTCAAGCAAGCTAAGAAGGATAATAAATTATCGCCAAAGTACTATGGTCCTTACAAGGTGTTGTAAAATATTGGTACTATGACATACAAATTGGAGCTTCCTGGCGTCTTCACGAGTGCATCCGACTTTCCATGTTTCATGCTTAAAGAAGGTTATAGGTGAAAATATTCCCGGTTCAAACAATATTGCTTTAACTTGATTAGGAAGGAAAAATCATATTGGAACCCGAAGCGGTCACGAAACAAGAACTCGACAAACGGCTACTGAATCGATCAATTTTGGAGTATCTCGTCAAGTGGAAGAACTTACCCTAATCAAGATTCTATATGGAAGGATTATACTTTATACAAAAGCACCCAGAGCTACTCCAAGCGTTGAGGACAACACTTTTTGAAGGAGAGGGGCTTGTTAGGTCCCTAGTATTACTGTAGTATAGTCCCTTATTGTTGTTAGTGTAACCCCCTTATTGTTATTATTAGTACCCTGTAACCCCCATATTGTTATTATTGTGCTCCTTAAATTATTATTGTTAGGTCGGATAGGATTATCATTGTGGCCCCACTTTGGGATTACAGATTATGGCCCCATGGACTCCTATATATAGAAAGGAGGTTTTGTAATTTGTATCATCCAAGAATTGTTCATTCATGTAATGTATTGGAGGTTGCCCCCTCGAAGTGGCTTATTTATAAGGCATTGATATCTCTTTTCTTCTATTTTTCGAGCTGGTTTCACAATAAAAAATATGCATTGCATATTTAATTAGTTTTCCATATGGCTTAATAAGGAATGTTAAAAGAATATATTGTAATGTTGTATAGAATAAAATATACAATGTGGGTTATAAATAAAATATTTTAATATAAATTAATATTGACGTGTACTTAAAAATATATTAATTATAACAAAAAAATGAGTTTAATGTACGTTGATAAAATGACTCAATCTACATGTTATGTAATCTCTATAACATTCAAAAATACAATTTAAACAATAAAAAATTACACATTGTTTTTTCACTCTAAATAATTTATCTGAAGAAATTTGATCCATGTCGACTCATGTTAGATCCATGATTAAAATAGATCTATGTCAGTGACCCCACCCTAACAAATAAATTTTTTAGGAAGTTTTTAATTTACAAGCCAACCCATTCCGCATTGAATCATCTCTCATGGTCCATCGAACGTATCAAATGGTCAAGGAGTTCACTAATTCATGTAAGATTTAGGTTACAAGCAAGAGTTTAGGGGTTACGCTGACGACTAACCAAGCGTTCTAATTAAGTTGTAGGAAAGGAGCTCGTGGTTACGCAAAGTAGGCATTTTCTGGGTAGTTGAGATCGTGGCCTTAAATTTAGGGAGATGGATTGTGTAATAGGCTTTCTTGGGGGCGTGAAGAGTGTTCAAAGGATAGTCTTTTCAATGGGAAAGGCCCTGTAGTTCGAAACTTGTTCTTGGTCTATTTTTCCTTTTTGGCATTGGGATAATTTTCACCTTTTTTGGGAAGGAGACAGCACCACACAATGATGTTTGTATGGTTTGGAGTAGAGATTCGACCAATGACAACATGTTTGTAGGGTTTAGTCGGACACGTATCCATAGGTCGTGGGGTGTGATTCACTACTGTGTTTGTAGGTCCACAATGTCGACGTTAATAGAGGGAGACAAATTTTTGTAGAATCCCATTTGAGAGAAAATTTGTCTAGTGGTGTATCCGTGGGCCAATTTTTGAAGCTACTTTTTTGGTTTTTAAAATCCCCAAAAATGGAAAAAAATCAATAGTAAAAAGTTGAAAATGGCAAAGGATATCTTTAGATTTTGTGAAAAAAATCATTTGGGCCAAGTCAAAATTACTTTCAATCACGACAAAATAGGAAAGTGGATTTGGGTAAATAAAAAACAAAATCAATGCATTTTAAAGCATAGGATTATCCACTTTAAATGGGAACAAAGAAGAAGAAAACATTCTAAGAGAAAGAAAAAAATAATTTCAACAAAAATAAAGAAGATTGAATCATTTATAGTCCCAAAACTACACCTCTTACTGGTCATCGGATCTCTCTGTCTAAGAATTGATGAAGGCTAGGCCAAGACCGGAAATTTTGGGAAGCCAAAGAACAAGAAAGGGACCACAAACTTTAGAGATCACACTTACAAAGTCTCGAACTTCACTTGCAACACATACAATGGGGAAAGTTTCGTTGACCATGTTATTCGTTCATAAAGCTTAATAGAAAGGATAGAGGGAGTTAAGATTGGAGAGCATATTTGGGAATTAAAATCATATCACAACCCAATTTACATAAATTTATCTTGGTTATAAGAAGGACAGAATAGGAGGAAAACCCAATGTTCTCGACAATTGACATCAAGGGGAAAACTATTCTAACACAAGAAAATTGTACTATTTTCAAAGAAATGCTGGAGAGATCAATTGAAAATGTTAGGTCCCTATATCACTATTATAGTCCCTTATTATTGTTAGTGTAAACCCCTTATTGTTATTATTGTACCCTTGTAACCCCCATTTTTTTATTATTGTGCCCTTAAATTATTATTGTTAGGTCAGCTAGGATTACATCTGTGGCCCACTAGGATTACATTATGGCCCCATGGACTCCTATATATAGAAAGAAGGTTTTGTGAATTGGATCATCCAAGAATTGTTCATTTATGTAATGTATTGGAGGTTGCCCCCTTGAAGTGGCTCATTTCTAAAGCGTTGATGTCTCTTTTCTTCTCTTTTTGGAGCTGGTTACACAACATTTGGTATTAGAGGTTTGGATTCTAGGGTTTCGCTGCTCCAAACAGGTCATCGTGGAATTTTCGCTATAACGTTTTTTATATGAAGGTTTGGAAGCTAAAATTTTTAGGGTGCGAAGCTGAAATCCCGAGGAAGATTTTTCTAAAAATTTCGTGTAGCTTGGTTCGTAAATATTTTCGGAGATATGATCGGAAGTTAGGTCTTTTTTTCGAGGCTCCTAAACAGGTCATGTGGAATTTGCACTATAACGTTTTTTCTACGCAGGTTCGAATCTGAAATTCATATGGTGCAAATCTGAAATCCTAAGGAAACTCTTCAAAAAATTTAGAGCTTGGTTCGCAATAGTTTTGGAGATATGATCCGTGGAAGGTAGTGCTTTTTCAGTGCTCCCGAATTTCATCTAAAAAGGGTGATCATGGTAAAATTTCAATAACTCTCTCTCGAGCATCGGATTGGAGTGTCGTAAAAAGTGGTCATAGTACACGGAATTTAGTTTCTTAGCTATCAATTTCAGAGACAAAGGATGAAACGTTGACACATGGCAAGTCGTACAAATTCGCTCTACCAACCAATCCATAATTAGGTCATTGTGAGATGGACACAACTTTGTCTTGGAGAATCCAAATCAAGTCAAACTCAGTGGCATTCAAAAGAGAATTCAGCAGGGCTACTTTAGTATCGAATTTCAGATATTGAAAAGCCTCAATCACAGAGATAATACAATTTCCAATATCAAGCTCCTTTCAAAAGCAAGTAAAAGGTGTGTATTTTTTTTCGAATTGCATAAGTCTTGCTTTTGAAGAATCAAGTTGAATTGATTGCAAGGGCATATTGTAGAATATATATCAGTATTTGATTATAAAATGGCCCCTAAAAAGAATTCAACACCCATTAAGCCTTTTGAAAGCTCTACTATGACTCATGAAGACGAAGAATTGCAACATGATCTATCAAAATTACAAGAGCAAGTGCAACAAATTTCACTCTCGCAAAGAGCAACAAAAAATGAAATGGAAGTTTTGAAGAAAGGCATGGAAGCTAAGATGGATGGCATGGAGGCTGGCATGGAATCTAAGATGGATGACATGGAAGCTAAGATTGATGAGAAAATGGAAAACATGAAGAATTTTCTAAAAGCAGACATGGAAGGTTTCACAAAGTTGATACAAGAAAGGTTTCCTAATGGTGAAAAGATAGTAGAAGAACCTCTTGATGAGAAAAAAATAAATGTTAATTGTGATTTCATAAACTCTAATGTTGGCGGGAAGAACCACCATATTCCAAATATGGATATGAGGAAGTTTGATGGAAAGGATCCTGTAACATGGATACTACAGATGAAGTAATATTTTGATCTCCATAACGTGCAAAACACACAAAAGGTACGCATTGCAACTTTACATTTAGAACAAAATACATTTGTATGGTATCGATGGCTTTTTCTCCCGTAAAAAAATTGTCACTGCTGGTCAATTTTTACAAAGAGAAATGATAGTACATTATGAGGATACAAAGAGCAACACCTTCTTTAGCCAATTGATAAATCTCAAACAAAAGGGTTTAGTGGGAGCAAAGACATTGAGGACTTCCAAAAATTGAATATAAGGGTAACTGATATTCCAGAGGAACACAGGATTGATCTTTTCATAGGTACTCTAAAGGATAACATCCAACATGAAGTTCGTGTTTTGGAACCTAATTCATTGGAGAAGGCATTCAGGTTGGCAAGGAAAATTGAATGTAAAATTATGGCGACAAGGAAGCCTACCACTCAATTCTATAAAGAAGGAAGTGTTGCTACGCCTAGATTTCCACAACCTACAAGGTTGACACCACAACAATTGGAAGAAAAAAGCGCAAAAGGGCTTTGCTACAGCTTGTGATAGCAAATACACTAAAGGTCATAAGTGTGTTGAAAAGAAATTATTTTACATAGATTGTGGAAGAAGAAGAAGAAAATGAACAAGAAGAGGATATACACCGAGAACTAGCCATAGAAGAGAAAGAAATGAATGCGACCATATCATGTAATGCATCGCGGTGAATTACTACTCCTCAAACTCTCAAGATAGCGAGGACATATCAAGAAGAAAAAAGTAATAGTGTTGATTGATTCGGGTAGCACCCATAATTTTATTCATTGTAAGGTAGCCAAGGAATTAAATTGTTTCATACTCCGACGACCGTGTAATTCCAAGTGATGGTTAGCAAATGGAGGAACTATAAATTGCTCTAGGAAATGCCATAATATCAAGCTTAAACTCATGACGGAATATGCATTTACTATTCCAATGCTTTCCATTCCTATGGGAGGTGCTCGATGTTGTACTAGGAGTACAATGGTTACAATCTTTGGGGACGGTAGCTTTTAATTTTCAAGAACTTTTTCTTGAAATTTTTTTTCAAGTAAAAGGAAAGTTGAATTACTGAGGTATTTCAGTAGGGAAGCTAGGAAGGATAATAAGCTATAATTTCATGACAAAGCTTCTAAAGAAATAACAAATCGAGGCATAATTACACAATTATGCTCACTAGAAGTTCCAACATCAAAATCATCTATTCCTCGCAGCTTCCAACAAGTATTGGACAATCATTCCAAGGTGTTTGAAACTCCCAAAGGACTCCCACCTATTCGTGATCATGATCATGCTATTCATTTGATTCCGGTGAAGTGTTCCTCCAAACATCGAGCCTTATAGATATCCTTACGTCCAAAAGAGTGAAATTGAACGTATGATTGCATAAATGTTAGAGCGCAGTATAATTCAACCTAGTCAAAGTTTTTTCTCTCGCTCTCGTAGTATTGGTACACAAGAAGGATGGATCATGGCGACCGTATCTGATTATAGGGAGCTCAATAAGCTCACCATTAAAGATAAATTCTCCATTCTCGTGATTGATGAATTATTGGATGAATTACATGGAGCAATTTATTTTACCAAGTTGGATCTTCGCTCGAGGATATCACAAATTAGAATGAAGACTAAAGATATTCCAAAAACAACATTTTGAACTCATGAGGGTCATTATGAATTTTTGGTCATTCCTTTTGGCCTTACCAATGCACCTTCTACATTTCAAGGGTTGATGAATTCCATTTTCAAACCCTTCCTTAGAAAATTTGTGCTAGTATTTTTTTGATGATATACTAATCTGCAGCAGTGTCTTGGAAGGATCATGTTGAACATGTTGACAGGGTGCTCAAACTATTGCAGAGAAACAATTATATGAAAAAACATCCAAATTTTTCTTTGAGTACAAGAGGTGAATATCCTGGGTCATATTGTATCTCACGAGGGTGTTAAAGTAGACTCTAACAAAATTAAAGCCATTAAGGAATGGAAAGTCCCCACAACCATAAAGCGAGCTATGAGGATTTCTCGAGTTAACAGTGGTATTATTGCAAGTTTGTTAAGAATTATGGGAGAATAGCAGACACCTCTAAAAACATTATTGAAGAAAGATGCATTTTCATGGACCTGCGAAGCAACTAAGGCCTCTTTGAACATCTTAAAGAGGCAATGTGCCTAGCGCACCTTAGCTACGCCTTGACTTCACAAAAACCTTTATCATGGGAATGTGATGCCTCAGAAATGGAATTGGTGTTGTTTTTAATGCAGAAGGAAGACCCATTGCTTTTGAAAGTCGTCTAATCAAAGGGAAAGTATTTACTAAAACCTATTTTATGAGAAGGAAATGTTAGCAATATCGCATGCACTAAATAAATGGCGTAACTTACCTAATGGGAAGACACTTCAAGGTAAACTAAATCATGATAGTCTTAAACACTTTTTTGGAAACAAAGACTATCTTCGGAAAGAGTGTAAAAAATGGGTCACAAAGATGTTGGGTTATGACTTTGAAATAATCTACAAAAAGGAAAAGCTTAATGTTGTTGCGTATGCACTCTCAAGAAAGAATGAAGAGGTGGAAGCATTGCTTTGTGTCATTTCTATTATCCAACCCGATTGGATAACCGAAGCAAGAGATGAATGGAAGAAGGAAAAATATGTATGGACACTCATTCAAAAGTTGCGAGTAAGATCTTAGTACAACCGATACATTAGTTGGAAAAATGATTCCTTATGGTACAAAGATCGCTTATATCTTTGTAAGAATTCCCAACCAAAACAAAAAGATTCTTCGGAATTGCACACTTCTCCTTTAGGAGGACACTGGGATTTTTTAAAAACTTACCAAAGGGTGAAGAAAGAATTTTTTTGGGATGGCCTTAAATCCGATATTCAAAATTTTGTGATGGAATGTTTGGTTTGCCAAATGAGTAATAAAGTTGAGACAATTAAGACCTCGAGACTTCTACAACCTTTATCCATTCCTAGTCAACATTGGGAGGAGATTTCAATGGATTTTATCACAAGGTTTACCTAAGTCTCGAAGGAAAGAATGTCATCATGGTGGTAGTTGATAGACGTATCAAGTATGCACACTTTTGTGCATTATCTCATCCATTTAAAGCAAGTAAAGTTGCTACTACATTTATGGACGAATTCAAAAGCTACATGGAAGCCCAAGTGTTATTGTGAGTGACGAGAGATCCCATTTTTTACTCGGAAATTTTTGGATCGAGTTATTTTCTTGTTTGGGTACTCAATCAACTCATAGCTTATCTTATCATCCTCAATCCGATGGTCAAACCGAGATAGAAAATAAATGTTTGGAAGGATGTCTTCGTTGTTTTGTATCCCGATAAACAAACACAATGGGTCAAGTGGTTACCTCTCACTAAATGGTGGTATAACACTTCCTTCCATACTGCAGCTAAAAAATGACCCCATTTATGGCACTTTATGGATATCATCCACCATCCATCACATCATATTTAAGAGAAAATTCAAAGGTTCAAGTCTGTGGAAGATCACATCGAGCATGACAGAAGTTCTCCAACTCTTAAAGGATAACTTGACTTTGGCACAAAATCGAATGAAACAATGAAATGCAGATCAACATCGCAAACGGGAGAGAAGTTTTTGATGTAGGAGATTGCGTATTTTTACTAGCTACAACCATACAAACAAATGTCCCTCAAGCAAGCTAAGAAGGATAATAAATTATCACCAAAGTACTATGGTCCTTACAAGGTGTTGCAAAAGATTGGTACTATGGCATACAAATTGGAGCTTCCCGCTTCTTCGCGAGTACATCCAATTTTCCAGTGTTTCATGCTTAAATAAGGTTATAGGTGAAAATCTTCCAATCAAACAATATTTCTCGAACTTGATGAGGAAGGAAAAAAATCATATTGGAACTCAAGTAGTCATGGAAACAAGAACTCATAATCTACGAAATCGATCAATTTCGTAGTATCTCATCAAGTGGAAGAACTTCACCCACTTAAGATTCTACATGGGAGGATGAGAATTTTATATGTAAGCACCCTGAGCTACTCAAGCTGTCTGATGACAACACTTTTTTTGAAGGAGAGGGGCATGTTAGGTCCTTATATCACTAGTATAGTCCCTTATTATTGTTAGTGTAAACCCCTTATTGTTATTATTGTACCCTGTAACCCCCCATTTTGTTATTATTGTGTCCTCTTAAATTATTATTGTTAGGGCAGTCTAGGATTACATCATGTGGCCCCATGGACTCCCATATATAGAAAGGAGGTTTTGTGAATTGGATCATCCAATAATTGTTCATTTATGTAATGTATTGGAGGTTTCCCTCCCTCAAGTGGCTCATTTCTAAGGCATAGATATATCTTTTTCTTTTCTTTTTGAGTCCCGGTTACACAACATAAAAGGAGAAAAATTGGTCCCCAAAGCCTCAACAATCATGAGTTAACAAATGTAATTGAGGGTGCACTTGAGAAGTGCAATAGAGAAAAAAATAGGAAATCGAATCAAATTAGTTTCCGTGAATGTGTGTTTCAAGGATGAATGAAAATGAAAAGGAGAAATATGAAAAAGGAAGGTGAGGAGAAGATGAATGTAAAGTTATATAAGCGATTTTAAAAAGGAAAAAGACGAGTTCATGCAAACAAGGTGAGAAGAGTTAGCTATATCTAGGCAAGAATAACCCAAAACGCTTTTGGCAGGGAACTTCAACCAAGGAAGAATCAAATTGAAAATAACATTACATCCAATCAATGGTTTGACTATGCAAGGCAACTCTATGAAAAAGTATTAGAGGTTGAGCCTCCTCCCGGGATCAACACAACCGTACATTTATTTTTTCACATTACAAGAGGTGGAGGCAAGAATTAAAATGTTGAAAACGGGGAAGGCAAAGGACTTGCTGAACTTCAAGCAAAATATCTAAAGTGGGGAATGAATATACTAGCACCGCACATCATGGAAATATTCAACAATGTCATTCGGTAAAGATTCCCAGTGATTGGACAACTAGTCTAGCAATACCTCCTTTTTAAAAGTGGAGACATTAATAATCCTTCCAACTATGTGAACCATTATGATCAATCCTTTGTTTGCAAAGCTTTTCAATAACATGGTAGAAAATAGAATCTGTAAGTGGGAAGAAGTAAAAGAAAAAGAGGGGAAAAAGGGAACGCAGTGTTTTAGGCCAAAGCATTCTACGAAGAGATCATGGTATCACAATGGAGACATATTGTTTAAAATGTTTGGGGGGACAAAGAAGAAGTATTTTTTTTGCTTTGTTGACTTCAAAAAAGCATTTGACACGATCCCCTACAATATAGAGTTGTTTTCTATAAGCTTTTATGAAGAGGTTAAAGTCAAAATTAGAACTTCAACATGAATTTCGAAAAGTTTTAGAAGTGACATCGTAAGTCAAGCACAGGCTACCCTTTATCCCCTACCCTTTTTGGTTTATATATTAATCAAATTGGAAGAGTGGTTAAATATGCAAGGTGGGGATAGTGTTCAGTTGGACGCAGTTTGTGATAAAGCTTCTTCTATATGTTGATGATCTTGTATTGGTTGTTAAATCAACCCATGGATTTCATATGCACCTATATACCTTTTGAGCATTTTTGTAAAGCAATGGAGATGGAAGTCAATACCAAGAAGACCAAAATAATGATTTTTCCTCTAATAAAAAGGAAGCAAAACCAGAGATGATTTCTTCTTTGAAGGTCAACATTTTTGAAGAAGTAAATGAATACAAGTATCTCGGGATAGATTTCAACAACAATCTTAATTGGGAGGATTGCAAAGAAAGAAGATAATTTTAGGAGGTGGAAAGCATTATATGCACTTCAAAAACAAATGTAGAGAGGCTAGTTATGGGATTGGAAACTGATTAAAGTGCTTTTGGACTCCTAGTTTGTCCAGTAGATATTACATGGGTGTGAATTGTGGCTAACAACATCTCTGTTTCAAAATGTAAACAAATCTGAGAAAATCCAAAAACACTTGATCATGAGAAAGTTCAAAATAAAAAGTTCGATTCCTTATGAGATAATGTTGAGTGAAACAAGAGTAGTTCCCATTGAATCAATTGCGATGGGTAGATGTCTTATAATGTGCCTAAAAAGAATTGGAGCAAATGGGAGGAGGTAGATGGCCGAAAGTTATCTTCAATGAAGACATGAGTGAAAAAAAGAAATCATGGATGAGACAAAACAACAAATCGATGCAAAAATGGAATATTTACCTCACGCATGTACCACAAATAGAAATGAGTTAAAGAGTTTTGTTATGGAGAAGTTCTGCAAAGCATATATGGGGAAAAGAGTTGGGTAGAAATAGAAGAAGCTATTATGTTAGAGAACTCAACCCCTACTTGTAATCTCCAACAAAAAGAGTACATTGGTGCTAGCATTAAGTGAAGAGAAAGATTCTTGTTGCTTTCAGCTAAGAACTAACTCACATCAACTTTGATTGTGAAATGACTAGTGGAAGAGACTCAATGATAGATTCAGAGATGTCTGTGCACTTCAGCACTTATAAGAGAAGTGAATCTTAAAAACATTTCATTTTGGAATGTGATGCTTTTCAGAGACATCATGGAGAGTTATGTCAAGATAAAGTTAGCATCAACTCCAGGCATTGTCTTTTTAGTGAGGGAATTGTAAGAAGGTTGGGTCATCAGCATCATCAATTTCAGTAAGAAAAAATAATTGAACTGCAAAAGACAAAAAAACAAGAAGGTTGGTTGTCCCATAGATTATTTTTAGTCTAGTGGACATTAAAATATCATTCATTCATTCATATTATTTGCCCAAAATAACCGAAAAAAATGAACAAAATACGCTAAAAAGAATGGAATTCAAAAATACTTAATAAAGACACAAAAGAGAAGAGCGTTAAAAGTTCGTTTATAATGGTCCGTTTACAAATATTTTCAAATTAAGTAAAATTTATTTCATAGGAACATTATGAATGGTCCGTTTACAAATTTTTTCATGGAATTTTGTAGTCAACTTTCTATAAAATTTATTTTATAGGAACATTATGACGTACATTACAAATGTGATTTTTTTTTCAATACGAGTGTTTTTTCTATATGTAAAATTAGATTAAATTTTAGCAAATTTATTTTATTTTAGAAAAATGTTTTTAAGATCAATCATATCATTAGAATTTAGTTCGACGCTTTCTAACTAGTTAACGTGGTTTATTTTTTAAATGGTTCGAAAACGTTGACCAAATCTTAATAATATGATTAATTTGAAAAACATTTTTCTAAATTATAAATCACAAAAAATCTTAAATCTAACACAAATTTATTTTATTAAAATATTTTATTGAAATCTATAATTAATAAAAAAAACATTTTTCGAAATTATAAATCACAAAGTGAAATTTAACACATTGAACCGAAATTAAAATAAAAACAACTTACTGCATTTTGCATGCCTCTGAGCTTATAACACCTGTCATTCGATTTTTACTGGGAAATAATTTTCAACTCGCGCATTTTGCATGCCTCTGAGCTGCAGCACCTGTCATTCGATTTTTTTTGGGGGAATAATTTTTCAACTCGCACGCATGCGGACAGTTACAATTTTCTGATGTTGCGGCCGTCGTTCAAAACAAATTTGTGGGGAGTAGTTCATAAATGCGACTTTTTGGAAAGTCGGCAAACAGATTTTTCTCTTTTTTCCGGTTGATGTGACATTCCATGCGGTTCCCTCACCCCAGGCCGGAGTTTACTCTCCCGTCGCCGTTCGTTCACCGCGCTATGCCCTCCTCGTTGTCCGGTACCCGTAGCATGTCATTCATGGATACATCGACCATCATGGATGTAATTTTAATTTTAAAATTGCCGCCTTTTACCAAAAATATGTTTTGAATTTGAATGAAACAGCGGGGTGAGGCGGATCATGCACAAATACTGCGATTAAATCGAGGAGAATTAAAAAATACAGAGGCAGAGGCGTTCGCAATGCGATATTGCATCCACATCCACTGAAGAATCGTCGAACGAGCTCATCGGCTACTCAGCTGGCAAACGTGGAAAAGTATTGGAATGGCTCTGCATTTTAGCGAACCTGGAAAAACTCTTCTACATACTGACTCGCAATGCACTGTTCACGGGTTTATGGCGCCGAGAGCAACCAAGTGTTTGGGCGTATCAAGTGCAGAGCTGATTTGTCTCTGCCGGACTGCCGTGCCTGCTCTCTCCACTACCTCCATTCCATTCGCCAGGAGTGTCCAAACGCTCTGGGCCCTCTGGACCGCAGACAATTACAAATACAATTCCAAGCTGCAAGTAAGTGGAACATTTGTAGTTCAGTGAATTCTCAGTGTCGGTGAAGCGAACTGATTTTTTTTTCTCGAAGGAGTAAACCAAATTTTCTTTTTGGTGACATCATTACTCGTTAAGTGAATTATCAATCTCAATGGAGTAAGCCAATTTTCTTTTGGAATTAACAATGACAATTGTTTGCTCGCTCAATGAAGTATTAGTCTCAGTGGAGTGAGTTTTTTTTCTTTTTATCTTAAAAAATGACAACATTTCCTCAGCAGAGTGAACCGATTCTTTTTTATCTTAACAATGGCAACATTGCGCTCCAGTGAAAAAAAAACATGGTTTGAAGCATTACAGACTGCAACAACATTTTGACTGTTTTGGTGCATGCTATCAAGTTTTACATTTTATTATTGAATTGAAATGTTTACATTTTATTACTGAATTCATTGAAATGTTGAGAAGTTTGAAGAATTATAAAATTTATAAGTTTTTATATAAGTGGTAAATATTATATAATATTATTTTTAAAATACATAAATGTATGAGAATCTGATTTTATATTTTTGCATGGTTAATTTATGAGAAAGAAAGACATGATTTTATCTTACTGGTTACAAAACATAACTATAGATGGTCATGAGAGCAGGTCATATGTTATATGTTATAGAAATTGGTGATGTATTAAAATGTAAATGTTATAAATTGGTATCAAAGTAGTGATGTCATGGAAGCATGTGGATATGCTATGAGTTTTGTAAGTTTTATTATTGAATTCATAATGTTGAGGTGAAGTATGAAGAATTATCAAATTTGTAACTTCTTACATGTTATTTATGAAATGGATTATTGAAATAAATAAATGTATAGGAATCCGATTTTATATTTATTGAATTAAATAAATGTATAGGAACATGATTTTATATTTATGAATGGTTAATTTATGAGTAAATATGTGGTTTTGTGTCTCAATGGTTACAAAACACAATCATATACATTATAGAAAATGGTCATTAGAATAGGTGATATGTTATAGAAATGGATGATGTATTAAAATGTGGATGTCAAAAATGGTATCAAAGTAGTGGATAGATTATAGAGATGACTTGGAAGCATGTGGATATGCTACACTTTTGTGTCATATTCTAAGCTCAACATTCAAGCCTTTTGGACAATATTTTAGAAAAAATATAGAGTTCAATGTTGGTATTTAAGTTGAGAGCTTTTGGACAAGATTTTTAGAAAAACTAGAAAGTTTGTATTTTGGTATTCAAAATCTTTGGGGCAGATTTAAAAAAAATATTGCTATTATAGATGGGTTAGGTGAGATTCTATCAAAAAAAAATTGGCGAGAAAATTAAGAGAAATTTGTAGATCTTTCCAAATTCCCTAATATTAAAATTAATAGAGTTACAACTTATGACCTTTAAAGATGCCTTCATATTCAACCATGTCCTTCACTAACTTTGAAAAAAATTGGATTTTCTTTTAAAGTATAAAAGGTTGTAGGACATAAATTAGATTTTGAAGTTTAAATCTTTAATGTGTTATTTGTCATTCTGATAATGAACACTTTCTCTTTTAAATATTGTTTTCTGGAAAATGCATTTAAATTTAAAGATTAGGATTATTTAAATAAACGTTGATGTTTTATTTTTCTTTCTAATTGTTTCCTCCTTATAATATGAGGATACAAAAATTTGATAAGAATGAGAATTTTAAGGTCAAAATTTTTGAAAGATCCCATTATTTTGTTTTTCTTTGAACCCTTTCCTCCCTTAAACATGGAAATTTGAGAGTTTTGAGCTAAGAGATAATTTAGAGCATGTTTTTGAACTCAATATTCTTTCGAATATAGAATTCAAAGGTTATTGGAAATTAGAAGCTCGAGGAGTGCAACCATTCTTTATAAGTCATCCATAAATTTGAACATTAAAACAAAATATGGAGTACACATTTTCACACTTAGGGAACTTATAGGGCTTTCGAATTCAAATATGGAGTACACATTTTGACATCTAGGGAACTTATCTTATGGGGCTTTCAAATTTCCACCTTTTTCGAGGTTCGTCTCACTTTCAAATAAAGTAGGGTCCATGTGAGAAATATAAAATTGAATTAAAGAAGGTGGCATACACATGAAAAAATGGAAAATCCATGTAAGAAAAATATAGAAAATGAAAAAACAAGTGTAATAAAATGCATGCTTTTTGTTTTATTTGAGATTTTATCAAGGACATGTATTAGTGCATGCAATGGTGGGTACATCACATTGTGGTATTAAAGCTTTGGTTTTTTGGGAACATTGGGCCTATATGGGTTAGTTGCATAACAACATAGCTTTTTTATGTTGTAGTAGTTATATCTTTAAAGTTGAATTATATTTTGGGGTTATCAAGTGTAAGATTAATTTGTTAGCCAATAGGTCAAAATTAGCTCATAATGTTGTATCTATGGTTTCTTCACAATTTAAAAGGAATAATGACTTTTTCATGGGAGATTTTGTTTTTTTTTTTAAAGGTGTAACCATACCACAAAATTCTTTTGCATGATATATCTTACAAACCAAAATTTATTTGGCATGATAAGAAAAATAAATATGAGAAGAGAAAATCAGGGAAAACAAATTCTTTTGCATGATATATCTCACAAACCAAAATTTATTTGGCATGATAAGAAAAATAAAGATGAGAAGAGAAAAGAAAAGAAAAAAAAAGATAAATGAAACCACACAATGAATGCCTTGATGCCACTTGATGCATATGAGGAAAATATTAAAAATTTGAAAAAAAAAGTGACACGATGAATGCTTTGATACCACTTGCAGATATTTGTCCACTCATTGCAATATTAGACAACGCTCCCAATTTCTATAACATCAAACAAATTTGAGCCAGAGATTAACATTATATCATAATCCCTTAAGGAAGTTAAAGAATGATATTAATCAAGGAATGCATGTCTTCAACTTATTCTTCTCTCTCTAGACATTGTAAATGTGTGAAATATAAGAGCAATATAATAGATACATCTTCTCTTTAAGGAAATTTAGATAAGATATTATATTGACTCTTAAAAAATAGACAAAATTCAAACACAAATGTTTAATTAAATATAAATATCTACAAATATTCATATTTTAATTGACCTTTCAAAAAACATCATATAACATTTAAAAAAAACACTTAAATTAAATATAAGTATTTACAATTTTCATATTTTAATGTTTTAAAGAATCATATTACTTTTTCAACAAAAATATCACATTGGAATAGACATTGTATATAGTCACAATACCTAAATACCATTTTTTTACTCCTTGAACTTTTTAAAAGTATATTTTATTATACTTGTGTGATGAGTTATAATGAGGTCCCATGCATATCACCAAATTTATTATAATTGTGTAATGAGTTATAATGAGGTTCCATACATATCATAGTTTGCATTGTATATAGAATCACAATACCTAAATACCATTATCACCAAACTAACCTTGATGCAGGGGCATTAGACACTAGCCAGCAATGTAGGAGTTTTGTCCACATGTTGTGGCTAGGAGGGATCAAAATCATTCGAATTTGTAACAGCAAGGTGTCAATACCTTAGCTGTCTGTTTCATTTAGATCAGTTAGAGTCAGTAGAAGTCGAATAGTTTAGATTCATTCCATCTGTCATATTTCAGTTATTCGAATAAATTGTAATTAGGCTTTTGATTTACCAAAACAGTCCTCACAGAGGAACCAAAGAGACGTATGATGATGTATAAATTGTATTCCCCAGATGCATTGAGGGGAGGAGATTTTCGCAGTGAAGTTTGTGTGTTAAGCTTTTGCTTTAGTTTGAATAAAAACCAGTATTTTATTGACTATCTGCGTGTGATTGAATTAGCCTTTGTATGAATTTGTTTGGTCCCAAGCATATTAAACCTTCAGTACTGTGATTAATTTAATGAAGAGGATTTCTGTGTAAATCTCTGCAAACCTCTGTCTATGGTTGATTGTGGATTCCCTGGAATTGTCAAAATACATTACGTAAGAGGCCGAGAATGATATATTAACCCATCGCCGCAGGCATTGTAGAGTGCCAGTCTTGAAGAGCGTAACCTGTAGGAGTTATTTTCCCACAGAACAGTGGATTCTGGTTGTAGTGGAAGAACCTGCTTATAAGAGAAATAGATTTGTTTTGCTGTTAATTGAAAATCCTGTCCCGAGATTAGACCCTGAGTTAGTGAACCGAAGAGCATACAAGGAGTAGTGTTAACCTTGGTGAAACTCCGGTCAATCACTGTTCAAAAGCCGGAAGCAGTTTGATCGCACCGCCTTTGGAGGATAAGTTGTATTTCTAATTTGATCGCAATCTATGCCATAGGCTAACACGTGGAGGAAGCAGTTTCGCGATACTAATCTCATCGCGCGTTAACGCTCGACTGTGGACTCAACGCGATACCGACGTACGCCGTTGATCTGGAGTCAGGCTCATCTAATGATGATCGCACTCAGAAGTAGCACGGAGTTTAATCAAAGGTATGGGCGTGAGTATTCAATTGAAATCTGCCGATTATTTGTGTGGGCCCGGAACCAAAGGTTCGTTATAAGTGATTTAATTGAATTAAGTCAGGCATTTGATATAAAGTTCCGAAGGGTGATAACCTTAGTTATAAGGTCCAGCAATAGAATTAAAGTTCGAGGAAATATTTGAATTGCCCAAGGTTTAAATATGAATTGCATATGTATATGAATGTGCGCGCGAGATTAAAGAGCATAAGTGACAATGCATAGAATTTGCACTAAGGCGACATGTACAGAGTGGAGCTAGATACCAGCTCTCCTTGGGGCCTGATTCAATTTTGTTGCTGTCAAACCTACAATAAGATACTTATATCATAACCTATGAATGATCAATATCTTTGTAACTATTAAGATGCTAACAATATATATCAGTAATAAATTAAAGTAACCAATCATTGTCCTATTTCTGATAAAACTAACTAAAAGCACTCATATATTTCACACTAAGGTGTATGCTACAATACACACATGTCGATTACATTAAGATTACTCTAATATATAGAGTTTCTCAGATCTAACTTATTCCTAAGTTAGAAAGATAGGTTGAGAGAATTTCTCGACCATCACAAACCAACATCTCAATTATAGGTTGTAAGCATTAATTCCAACATCCCCTCTTAATGATTACATTACATAAATTTATTTAAATCACCCATAAACAACAAAATACACAATTATTCTTTAACTGGTTTATAGCTTATCAAAATAGGCTCCATCAAGTTGCCTCATAACCCTCGTAAGGGTGTAGTCGGCAAGTTGGATTCCCGAGTTCGACTCCCGAATCAAGGACCTCCCAATGTCAATTACTGAATAGCGTCCCAAACTGTCGCATAACCTCATTAGAAGACCACTTCACGTCTTCAATGTTTTTCCCAACATTAAACTTGGAATAAGTGTCCCTTAACCATGGTCTTATTTTTTCCTTTATTAACTTTTATTACGTGAAATTTTAGCCCAGGTCTATTACATTTCTCATGGTTTATGCATGAGTGGTCATGCATTATGGTTGCTTTGGTTAGGCAAGTCGAGTGATGGAATGACCCATGTCGGTGAGAGACTACATTACAGGGTGCATATCATTTGTGTTATGTTGTGTATCAAAAACAAGATGTATCTTCATTCTTGTATACAACATCCAAACATATGGTAGAAATCACATAGCTTCGAAGCCCTAATAAATATGCTCCATGCATATCATTTGTGTTATGTTGTGTATCAAAAACAAGATGTATCTTCATTCTTGTATACAACATCCAAACATATGGTAGAAATCACATAGCTTCAAAGCCCTAATAAATTATACTTAGCCTTCACTATAATGTATATGTTTAAATTAAAATAGAAAAATAATTATTAAATTTGTAAAAAAAAAAATCTATCTTAATTTGCACTCTTATAAATAACATAAATTTGTAAAAACACATAAATCTATCTTAATTTAAACTCTTATAAGTAACAAGAGATTTACATTTGCTTATTATTCTCCTTAAGTAAAAATGAATCTATATTAGTTCATTTCAAACCTTATATTTTTTCAAAAACATTAATATATATTTTTTTTTTTAAGTTAAACTATTTCTATTAAGCATTCAAAACAAAGATACAATTCGCATCCTCAGGCTTGGATAAATCCAAAGTTGAGGGAATTGGCAGAGTATTACTGTCCAAAACAGGGCTGTCCAAAAAGGGAAGACCAGCCTCTTGAGTCCAACCATGACAGGCTGCCCATAATGGGAAACCAGCCTTCATAACAACATAAAAGTATATAAATGAGTCTAAGCAAAGATAGCAAAAAAACCAGAGATTGATGGAGTTCGAAAGCCAAATTCTAAGGCGAGTCTTCATTCTGGTCGCTGGGGGGAGGTGAATCCTCCAGGATCTTGCATATGTAGCCATAGTCGAGAGCGCCCGAGCCCAGGTCCTCATCCAGAAGCAGTCCCAACGGAGAAGAAGGACGCCCACGACGTTCAACCGGAGTGTCCTGAGCTGCTCCAATCTGCATGAAAGCCGAGTTGTCCTGAGCATGAAAGTCGAGTTGTCCTGAGCAGCCATCAAGGTGATCTCGTCCTTTGACATGGGGGAGCCCATATGGAGCAGACCTGGGAGCTTCATCTCCTCTTTGGGTTCACCATCACTGTCTTCAGAAGCAAAACTTGAGGCCGGCTACACAGGCAACGCTTTCAACTTGCAGGGGGGAAAGGCTGGAGCAGCGTCAATGGTGGAATTACGGGCCCGTTTCTTACCACGGGAGGAGGAAGGTGAGGCGAAGGATCCAGGGGCGAGTTGGGGAGAGACGGGAGGATCAGAAAACATAGCGGGAGCAGAAGCAAGAATTGGGAAGGAGGGAGCCGGAGCCGCCATGTCCTAGTCCGCAGGTGAGTTCAAATCCGGATGGAGAGCCATTGGTAGAGGGGGAAGCAAAGGATTGCCTCTGCCCCCCGCCCTTCTGCAACGTTGCCTTTGGTGCTGCGGCATATTTGCGGAGACAAAGCAGGGGGCAGGACCCAGAATCGAAGCTCGGAAGCTGGAAGGAGACCAAACAGGAGGTAGGAACTAGAATCGATGCCACAGAGTCGAGGGGTGAAAACACCACACTAGCACAGGGAAGGTATGTAGAGCGGGCAGGGGAGCCAAGGGAGAAGCGGGAATGGCGAGCGGCATAGTGCTGAGGAGAGTAAATACCAGTAACGCGGAGTACGTCGAGCAGTGGGTGGCACATGGGGCTTTAAAGCCCAGCCCACGTGGGAAGTTATGGCGCTGGGTTTCCCCAGGCCTCTTCACATGGGCGTGTCGTATGGTAGAACACATGGCCGCCCTGTGTACTCCCAAGATATCATATATCACCCGTATCCGGGGTCAAAAACATTAATATTAAATTCATCAAATTGAAAAAATTTGTTTAAATCTTAAGTTAATTGGTTAAAATCTTAAGTTTTAATTGTAAAAAATTATATTTAAATATTTTAAATAATTTAAAATTTCGAGTATCCTGATTGTTGACGTAGGGTGCAGACTCACCCTACATGCCAACATAGTTACTATGTGTCACTGATTAACTTGATAGGTTGGGGTTCATTCTACGTAGCCCAGTAAAAGGATAGCAGCGTCGCAATCAAAATTGGAAATATATCAACGATCAGAGTTCAAATCAAAAACCATGCACCAAAACACTCAAAATGTTGTTGCAGTCTGTAATGCTTCAAACCATGTTTTTGTTCCACTAGAGCAATGTTTCCATTGTTAAGATCAAAAGAGAATCGGTTCACTCTGCTGAGGAAATGTTGCCATTTTTTAAGATAAAAAGAAAATAAATTCACTCCACCGAGACTAATACTTCATTGAGCGAGCAAACAGTTGCCATTGTTAATTCCAAAAGAAAATAGGTTTACTCCATTGAGATTGATAATTCACTTAACGAGCAATGATGTCACCAAAAGAAAATTTGGTTTGCTCCTTCAAGAAAAAAGAATCTCACCTAACCCATCTATAATAGCAATATTTTTTTTAAATCTGCCCCAAAAATTTTGAATACCAAAATACGAACTTTCTAGTTTTTCTAAAAATCTTGTCCAAAAGCTCTCAACTTAAATACCAACATTGAACTCTATATTTTTTCTAAAATATTGTCCAAAAGGCTTGAATGTTGAGCTTAGAATATGACACAAAAGTGTAGCATATCCACATGCTTCCAAGTCATCTCTATAATCTATCCACTACTTTGATACCATTTTTGACATCCACATTTTAATACATCATCCATTTCTATAACATATCACCTATTCTAATGACCATTTTCTATAATGTATATGATTGTGTTTTGTAACCATTGAAACACAAAACTACATATTTACTCCTTATAAATTAACCATTCATAAATATAAAATCATGTTCCTATACATTTATTTAATTCAATAAATATAAAATCAGATTCCTATACATTTATTTATTTCAATAATCCATTTCATAAATAACATGTAAGAAGTTACAAATTTGATAATTCTTCATACTTCACCTCAACATTATGAATTCAATAATAAAACTTACAAAACTCATAGCATATCCACATGCTTCCATGACATCACTACTTTGATACCAATTTATAACATTTACATTTTAATACATCACCAATTTCTATAACATATAACATATGACCTGCTCTCATGACCATCTATAGTTATGTTTTGTAACCAGTAAGATAAAATCATGTCTTTCTTTCTCATAAATTAACCATGCAAAAATATAAAATCAGATTCTCATACATTTATGTATTTTAAAAATAATATTATATAATATTTACCACTTATATAAAAACTTATAAATTTTATAATTCTTCAAACTTCTCAACATTTCAATGAATTCAGTAATAAAATGTAAACATTTCAATTCAATAATAAAATGTAAAACTTGATAGCATGCACCAAAACAGTCAAAATGTTGTTACAGTCTGTAATGCTTCAAACCATGTTTTTGTTTCACTGGAGCGCAATGTTGCCATTGTTAAGATCAAAAGAGAATCGGTTCACTCTGCTGAGGAAATGTTGCCATTTTTTAAGATAAAAAGAAAAAAAACTCACTCCAGTGAGACTAATACTTCATTGAGCGAGCAAACAGTTGTCATTGTTAATTCCAAAAGAAAATAGGTTTACTCCATTGAGATTGATAATTCACTTAACGAGCAATGATGTCACCAAAAAGAAAATTTGGTTTACTCCTTCGAGAAAAGAAAATCAGTTCGCTTCTCCGACACTGAGAATTCACTGAACTACAAATGTTCCACTTACTTGCAGCTTGGAATTGTATTTGTAATTGTCTGCGGTCCAGAGGGCCCAGAGCGTTTGGACACTCCTGGCGAATGGAATGGAGGTAGTGGAGAGAGCAGGCACGACAGTCCGGCAGAGACAAATCAGCTCTGCACTTAAGACGCCCAAACACTTGGTTGCTCTCGGCGCCATAGGCAGAAGTGTTAAAACCCGTGAACAGTCCCGACGGCTGGCCATCTGAATTTTATCTGTTCTTCTTTGATCTCATGGGCAACCTTATCACTGAGGTTGTGGAGCAGACGCGCGTTACGGGTCATATGCCGGCTTCCTACAACTCTACTTTCATTGCACTTATACCAAAGTCGACAGAGCCCTCATCATTTGGGGATTTTCGGCCTATTGCTTTGTGTAACCTGATATATAAAATATCCTCAAAGATTATTGCTACCAGATTCAAGGTCACCCTCCAAAAACATATCTCTTTGGAACAATATGGGTTTTTGGAAGGCAGATCTATACATGATGCAATTGCAGTGGCTCAGGAGGTACTGCATTCCATGCACTGTGACAGAACTGAGGCGCTGGTCATGAAAGTTGATCTGATGAAGGCCTATGACTCTATTGATTGGGCGTATGTGCATCTCCTTCTACTTCGAATTGGGCTTCCTATCCCCGTTATTCGCTGCTTTATGTCTTGCATTAATTCGGTCAGTTATGCAGTGCTTATCAATGGACTTCCTACAAACTTTTTCAGGGCTGGTCGTGGTTTACGACAGGGGTGTGCGTTATCTCCAATGTTATTTATTTTAATCATGGATGGATTTAGCAGAATGATGCACAGGGCTGAGCAAAATGGTTTTATATCTGGGTTCCAATTCTCTCCTGCTATCAAGACCTCACACTCATTATTTGTCGATGATTTACTACTGTTTGGTATTTTGAACAGGAATAAATGGTTCTACGTTCATTTCATGTTCACTAAATTTGGTTCTGCTACAGGTCTCCTCATCAACCATCATAAATCTATCCTCTTCTATGAATATGGAAACATGGAGGAGATTGTTTTTATTGCTGCGTTCCTGGGAGTTGATCACAGACATGCTATGGAGGGTCTAAAATATCTGGGGGTTTTTATCAGACCCTGCAAGTACATGAATCGTGATTGGAGATGGCTCGTGGACCGATACCGGATCCGGATTGGGAAATGGACTCACAGATGGTTATCCCTTGGGGGTCGGCTTGTTATGGTCCAGGCTGTTCTTACGCAGCTCATGGTATACTGGGCTCACATCTTCTATTTGCCTCAACAGATCATCGACGAGATTAACAGCATTTCCGCGCATTTCTTATGGGGGGGGCGTCCATTCTGTTCACAAATACCATCTTGTTAAATGGAAATTAATTTGCAGGGACAAAGCTCACGACGGATGGGGTATATTGGATCTCAGATCCTTTAACTTTGCGCTCCTCATCAAGACAATGTGGCGGGCTCTGACGGGTCGGGGTATATGGAATAAGATCATCTTTGCCAAGTATATTACAGGGGATCCTCTGAGACTGCTCATGGGCCATGTTTTTCATATTTTGTCTCACATATCAGCTATATGGAGAAGTCTGTGCAAAGTAATAGAGTTGGTAGCGTCTCACCTCACTTGGCGCTTCGGGGATGGGAGGGATATCCCACTTGGGACAAATCTGATTCTTGGGGCTCATATTGACAGACCACTTCCGCCTGATACCATCCACAGATTGGCACAAAAAGGCTTTTTCTTTCTTTCGCAGGCTATACATTATTGGACCTTTGGCGCTCCGGTTTATAAATCAGCTGTTCAGCTACATCTTCAAGACCATGATGCTGAGGTATGGGCTAATTACTCTCTGTCTCTTCGTTTAGTTGGTCTTTGTTATGATGCTGGGGGGGATTGCATCACATGGGACGGCGCTCTCAATGGGGGAGCTGTTATTGTTAGTGACATGTACCGCTGCATTAATATTCCACAATATTATGACAATTTATCCACCACTTTCCATAGATACTGGGGACATCCGATACCTACAAAGATTATTCTATTCGCATGGCTTGTGTGGAAAGGGAAGATCTTGACTTGGGATAATCTTCTCAAGCGTGGGCATCATGGCCCCAGTAGATGCTCATTTTGTCATATGGCGGAAGAATCTATCTCTCATATCTTCTTTAGCTGCCCAGTCATCTTTCGACTGTGGCGATACTTCAGCTGTTTCTTTATGGACCCGGACTGGTCCCCATCGGATTTCATATCAGTGATGGATATATGGGGGAATATGACGGGAAAATACAAACACCTCCCCTTTTATTTCATATGGGAGGTTTGGCTTGCTCGGAATCGTCTCATTTTCCATGATGCTCCTTTTATCATTGCTAATACCTACTGTGCTATTGTTAAATGGATTGATGATATGCCTCAGCTACAGGATAGGGTGGTGGACAGATCTTATCGCTTGAGACCACATGAGATTTCTATTCCTGCTTTCTTCTTTGATGGAGCATGTGCTGATGGGACCATCGGCTGTGGAGCTTGGGTTAAGTTATCCAAGGAGGAGCGCATTCACTATTTCTGGAATGGCGGTACAGGTACAAACAATTTGGCGGAGATCATGGCCATCTGGGGAGCTCTTCTTGCAGCATGTCACTTAAACCTCCCTCACCTATCATTTTATGGTGATTCCAAAATGATTATTGATGGATTGATGGGTAAAATTACTCTGTCCAATGTTAGCATACAAGGATGGTTAAATAGAGCTTCATGCTTATGGAACAAGTTGAATCGACCTCCTATTCATCACATATTCAGAGAGAACAATTGCAGGGCAGATGGTTTATCCAAAAAGGGCGTCCGGGCTGTTTTTGGAAGCATTCATATGATCCATTATCGAGATGGCTCTGTTATATCGCAGAACTCTATCCCTTTCCCATGACCTCTATATATCAACAGGGTTATGAATTTTGTTTTTTTGTATTTAATTCTCACTTTTTGTATATGCTCTAGCTCTTAACCAAGCTATCGACCACGATGATGGTTTTGCTGTCCAGATATGCATCGATTAGTCTCTATATTATACTCTGTTTTGCTACTATTCCATACCCCCGTTTCAATACAGCCGAGGACTCCATTCATGATCAGGCAGGGCTGTATTGCGTATAATTTACAGGGTTCTTTTCTTATGACAATACATCGATTAATTTCATCTTCAAGCGAGCCTGGTTGATAATAATCAAGTGAGCGTGAATAACACAAGCGAGCCTGTATACTTGCTATTTCAAGGATGGAACGGGTTTATCATAGTCTGATCGATGATATATGGCTAATTACTCTATCAAGCGAGCCTGGATGCAAAGAATTGTTTCATACTTGATCAAGCGAGCCTGCTATATCTCTTCTCTGTCTTCATCCTTTTTTCAAGCGAGCCTGGAATGCATACCAGATGGACCGGGTTTTCTAAGCCGTGGAAGTAGATCTTTTCTCACAGGCCTATCAATGAACAGTCACATGTTTTTGCGGGTTTATGTAATTCTATGCATGTATCTTTTCTGTCATAAGCTTGCAGGTTTACAACAGTCTTTGCCTGATATGGGTATGAGTGAAGACTCCCCATTTTTTGATGTCTCTTTGAATGGATCCTTTCATCTCTATGAATTGATGTGATCAAATGATGGCATATTCATGTTTATCCTCTGTTTTTTGAGGATCAATGTACTGTCCATGGACTGTTATTATTCAATATAATACAGATGTTTTTTTTCCTCTGAAAAAAAAAAATGCAGAGCCATTCCAATACTTTTTCACGTTTGAAAGCTGAGTAGCCGATGAGCTCGTTTGACGATTCTTCAGTGGATGTGGATGCAATATCGCATTACGAACGCCTCTGCCTCTGTATTTTTTTAATTCTCCTCGAGTTAATCGCAGTATTTGTGCATGATCCACCTGAACCCGCTGTTTCATTCAAATTCAAAACATATTTTTGGTAAAAGGCGGCAATTTTAAAATTCAAATTTCATCCATGATGGTCGATGTATCCATGAATGACATGCTACGGGTACCGGACAACGAGGAGGGCATAGCGCGGTGAACAAACGGTGACGGGAGAGGAAACTCCGGCCTGGGGTGAGGTAACCGCACGGAATGTCACATCAACCGGAAAAAAAGAGAAAAATTTGTTTGCCGACTTTCCAAAAAGTCGCATTATAGACTAAATGGTTCTTTTGATGCGATGACAGCGAGGTTCGTGGAATTCATAAATTGCATAAATGGAAATTTTGCGTACCTACCAAATGAACAAATAAAAATTTAAAAATTGCCGAGGGGTTGTTGAGATAGAAATGAAGAGGAGTGAAAAGGTGGGCAAAACGGAGAGCCTTATTTCAGCTGCTATCCACCCATTAATGCTCCAGGCAGGGAATGGCCGCCACATGATCATCAACAGCGTTAATCTAACGACAGCCATTTCCTGCCTGAGAGCATTAATGGGCAGATAGCAGCTGAAATACGTTTGGAAACAGCCACCCGTGTTTCTGTGGTATCCTTTCCATGAGCAAAATCTAAAACCAGACTTAAAACCGGAAAGCGTCCACAACAACCAAATGAAAAACCAGCAACAGAATGGATTGGATTTGTGACACACGCCGATAGAATTAATTAGAGGTTTGGATTTTATGCGGTGTCGTCTTCCGTTCCTGTTGGCTTTGTGTATAACCTACACACATATAAATATACAACTAAATCTCTGTGCAATATCAGTTTGCAACTTCCCAGTCGTTATTGTTGTTTGTTTTGTTTGCCCTACAAGTCCGAATCTATATCCAGAGAAAGGAAGGAGGAAAGATGAGTTAAAATTCATATATATTGTAAAAATATGGTAAAATATTATTTATTTATTGTAAACTATAAAATAAATTAAAATCTTATAATTATTCGTTCCGAATGTTAGAGAATATTCTAATAATTTTCATATTTAAATTCAAGACAGTAAGTGCTATACAACTGAATTCTGAATGTCAGCCGGTATTGTAAGAATTGGTTCTTATCTATTGCTGTGTCATGCAATCCAACTAGGTACAGATTGCAAGCTAGATATCACTACATCGATATTCCAACCGTGGTCCCGTATCAAGCTCCAACGTATATTTATTAGCACACGTAGCCTTTCTTGAATAGTACTACATTGAATAAATGTTCGGTGGTCCAAACTGAAACACTGTTCAATGAGACATGTAGCAATGTGTCTCACCGTGAAGGAGTTGTTGTTTTAGGAGTTAGTGATTTTTTTGGAATTTTTGGTGTTGGATTTTGGTAAAAAAAAATTTATGTGAAATTTTGATTTTTGTTATTTAAATTGATTTTTTGGATTATATAGATTCAATACTTTAAAAAACGACAAAATATTTGGATTGTATAAAATTACCCATTAAATATATAATTTCAATAAATTCCAACCAAATTTTAAAGAAATTTGATAAAAATATCAAAAAAAAAAAAAAAAAAACACTAATAACAACTCTTTTAACCGAAATCTTTCTGACTTTAGGTTAGGAATGTGTGAATTTTGCCCAAAGTCACGGATGCGACTCTTCACAAGTCACTGGATCTTTTCACGCAGTTACACGTAATTCCGCTTCTCTCTCTGCTCACAAGCGTTGTGCATTTTGACATTGTCTGATTATAACGGTTATGGTTTCTCAATAATAGGTATTTATATTTATTTAATAGTTATTTATATTTATTTTCAAATTTATTATATTGAGGAGTCCAAGATAATTCTTCCCCTACTTCATTTTGAATTGATATGAGTTGTACTTAAAATGTAAGTAAAATATTTTTAAATAAAATGTTATATATAATTAAATATATTATAAAATATTAATAAGAAGATGTAGTAGAAATAAAAAAATATATATTTAGATATTTAAATTAAGTGATATAATTTTGTATTAGCTTTAAATTAATTAAATTAAAAAAAAAATTATATTTATATTTTATATGAAAGAAAAATATATTATTTTTAAAAATATTTTAATATAGAAATTAAATAAATTATTTTAATATCTATGTTAATTATATATTTCAATATGTATATATTTTAAAAAAAAATTTAAAAAAAATGTTGATTAGTAAAATATTTTAATGTTAAAAAAATAATTGAAAAAGAAAATTAATTATTTCTTAAAAAAAGATATGTAATTCATTTAATTATTATATAAAATTCAAAAAAATATTAATAATAATAATAAATTTTCATGTATGTCATAAATAAAATATTTAAATATGTTGGGTTAAATTATATATATATATATATATATATATATATATATATATATATATATATATATATATATATATATATATATATATATATATGAAAAAACATTTTAATGTAAATAATACGATTTATAAATATTTGATTGGCATGAAGATTAAGAACATGCACTTCCTCAAAAAAATCACATATTTAAATTTAAAGAAAATAGAATATATAAATTTTAATAAATTTTAACAATTAAATTACTAAACTAAATTACAAAACTGACATAAAAAAATAATTTTTTATTAATTTTTATTTAAAAAAAACAAAAAAAATTCTTGAATTGAATCTATAAAATAAATAATAGTTAATTTATAAAATATGGAAAATAATGTTTATCTACACATTAAACACATTTTTGATATAATTATATTAATTTACTAATTTTTTATAACCGTTAACCAAATCCTAATGATGTGATTAATTCAAAAAACGTTTATCTACATTATTAATCACAAAAGTCTTAAATCTTAAGAAAAAAAAACCTTTTTATATTTAAAATATTTATTTTATAATTTTTAAAAATATATTTTAAAATGTGATATATAAATTTTTTGACTCCATATTTAATAATTGCAGATAGATTATGGTATTTTTTTAATTTTATTTTCATGTATAGAGGAAGTGCTAAATAATTTGACATATTACTTTACTTTCTATGCTTTCTTGAGGGATGTATTTGAGTTCATTTTTTAGTTTGATATAAAATAAATCAGGAAAAATGTTTAAATTATAAAAATAAGAATATAATTAAAAATTCAAATAAATAATTTTATTTAAAAAAAAAACTTTGTTATTGATGATATTTTAAAGTTTTGTGTAATTTTATTTAAAGAAAATTTATAAAAATAAAGATATTTTAAATTAAATATATTTTAGCTTTTCAATCTTTAATTTTGAGAGTTTGAACTCTAATAGAGTTTGAATTCTAGTTCATGTGGCAAAATCTACATTATATTATAATTAAATAAAATTGAAAAATTATTGTATTTTTTTAATTATTATTTAGTATTTTAAAAAATAAAATTATTTTTTTAACTTATACAATTTTTTTTAATTAATATTCAAATTCCAAACTTATACTCCATATATTATTGAATTTAAAGTCAATTACGGTATATATAATATTATTTTTCTTCATTACTTATATATTTTATAAAAAAAATTATATTAATTTTTTTGTTTTTTTAAAATAAATAAATATGTTGAAAGTAATATATTTTTTAATAAGACATCATGTAATGGGATGGATTATGTAGATAGTATTATAGCAAGATATCTTTGGATTGGGCCTAGTCCATCAAAGAAGATTCACTATAGAGGGTTGTAATTTTGAGAAGTATTTTAAAAATAAGCAGCTATAAGTCTAGATGAGAGAGAGGGCTCCAAAGAGGATAGAGTCATCTCACATTTGGAGGAGTGTGATGAAGAACAAACACCGACTACTTGGCAATTTGAAGTGGGAGGTTGGAAAGGGGGATAAAATTGAAAACGACTTGGATGTCATTAAAGAAATTGAGGTTATTCCCACACTCTTGGTTCCTCTTCTCAATCATCTACATGCCATGGGCTACTTCTATTTATATCAAATCCAGGCTAAGGGGGTGAAGGCATCAGACATCACATGTTGGATTAGCGCTAACGAGCTTGACATAACATTTCCCTTAACAACCGAATGGGAAATATACACCTCAAAATTAAAAGGGCAGAAACAAGCGTAGACATATTCACACAAATTTCTCATGGCGAAGCATAACCAGACTCAACAGTTTGGTTCAATAAGATTTGGAACTGGGAGGCTCCCAAAATTTGAAATGGTTTATATGGCGAGTTGTGGATAACAAAGTGCTCTATTGGTACAACCTTCTAAACGAGTCTTTTAGGGGCTTGAGAGATGCATTTTCTGCAAAGAAGCTACAAAAGATGTGCCACATCTTTTTTTGACTTGCCCTTTTTCCATTTCAATTTGGTTTGGGGTTTTCCATCTCCTTAATTTGCAAGCGACATGGAATATGTCTTCAATTGAGGAATGTCTCACAACCTGGTTCAAGGACTACAAGCCATTCCACACTCTACCCTTCTACATTCTTTGGGGTATCTAGAGGCACATGAATGAGAGGATGTGACAACTGGCTTAAGTGCCAACTAATGGTTATGTTATGTTTGTTAAGACACTAAGACATTTATTTGTTCTTTTTTTTTTTAGAAATATTACTTAATGAGCATAAATTAATTTTTGATTAAATAAAATTAGTTATGGAATTGATTTCCATAAAAAAATTAAAAAAAGAAAAAGAAAAAAGATTGATGGTAGAAGTATTCCAAGAACTGAGAGGTAGTTGAACAGAAACAGTTCAAACAGTTACCCCATCCTTTGAGGATAAAAAGGCATATCCCAGTGAGGAAGAGGGGTTCTGTTTAGTAATTGGAGAAAGGAATTTGAGAGAAAATTTCCCGAGCTGGTGGTGACCAGTGGAATTATTCAGAATCCTGAAAATTTCTAGAATAGAGGACTAGACTGGGAGTCTCGAGATCCCTTCCAAAACCTCTGTCAACTCACATAGCTCAGGATTAGAGCACGAGGGAGAGACGAGGACGTAATTGTTGAAAATGGCAACAAGAAACAGTGAAGGAGGCCTCCTCAAACATCTTTCCTGATCCTAGTTGGAAAGTGATCACCTAAACTAGGTGGGGACCACACATGTGATTTTTGTCGAAGAGTCTATTTTTAGACTATGTCTATTTTTAGACATATGGAGCATGGTCTAGGAGTTGTGGGATGCTATTCTTGGATGATTGGTCAAGTTGGTAAAAATAGATGGACATCTATTTTTAGACATACAGGTCGAAGTCTATTTTTAGACTGCCTGTCTAAAAATAGAACAATCAAATATTATTAGCCCTTAATAATATTTGGACTATAAACATTATCTTATCCTCTTGGAGCACTTCAGTTCGAGATACAGATGTGGCACATGCAGCTGGCAGAAGGAAATTCGAATTTCCTGTGGGTTAGTTGAGCTATTGCATGTTTGACTTCAGTTAGAACTCATGTGGCAGAGTTTGGTGGAGTTGATGAGACAGTTGATGGAGTTGTGTTCGGTTTAACTTAGTTGAACTAGCTGTATTTAGTCTAACTGATAAATACACTAGTGATGAGTGGTGTGAATTAATTATTAATTAATTCACTAATTATTAACTCATAAATCAACTAAAGAACACATCAGTTAACTGCAATGCATGGACAGTTCAGTGGAGACCAGTGTTAGAGGTGGGTGAAAGGGTGGGGTCTACTATCAGTTGTGACTATAGTGTGCATGAGATTTGCACAATCATTGGAGGAGATTTCCAATGAGGATTGCGCAGTTAAATCCAAGGGAATTCGAATTCATTCCATCCATTCTCTCATCTTGGATTGCGCAGTAGAGGCAGGCAAACAGTGGAGGAGTTTTGAACCCGTGACTTGTTCAAAAACTGAGCTAGTTTGTGTGTAACTTTTGGAGACAGTACTGAGTACTTGTGAGGAGTATTGTACTGAGATTGTTACATGATTCTTCTTCATTATAATATACAGACAGTAGGGGGTTTTCAGCTGTAAGCTTTCCCCGGTATACATACTGTGTTATATGTGTTGAATTTCTATGTGCACATGTGAATGTTTTCAATACCGCTTGTTGTTTTTATTTCCGCATGTGATGATTAATGCATAGAAGAGATTATGTGTTATGTATGAAGCTCAAATAGTATGTGACCAGGATAATCTCAGTGAATAATTCAACAAATTATTCAAATTTCTACATGGTATCAAAGCGAAATTGATCATCGGATCTATTATAGTTATTACAATTTATTTCGGTAGACAGAGTCTATAAGCGGGCCAGGTAGCCTCTGGATCCATCCTTTCTCTGAAAGGTGATATATCTAGTAAATGCCCTTACAGTCGATCTCTGTGCTAGAAATACCTTGTTCTCATAGATCCAGAAGCAGTTGAGTTTTGAGCTTGGAATTCGAATTTGCAGCAGTGTTTTCTTGGTGTCGAAGTCAAAATGTCTTATCAAGGATTGCGATTGGAGTATGCTCTTGAAGGCAGCTCGAATTATATTGCATGGAAAGACAGATGGAGGCAGCGATGCTACAAATGAATGCTAACTATGAGAAAGAAATTCCCAAAGCCAACTTGCCCGATGCCGCCGTGATTAAGCTTGGGCAAAAGAAGACATCAAGGTGTCGAAGGGATCCCGTTGGAGGGCGTGAAGGATCACATAAGATTCAAATTTCGCATGGTAAAGCTTCTCCCATACTTGATGTGGAAAGCGTTGACAGAATTATTCCAAAGCAAGAGTGACCAGAGGAAGTTGGCGCTCAAGGATAAACTCAGGAAAATAAAGATGGAGAAGAATGACACTATTCTGGTATACTTAACAAAGTTTGTCCACTGCAGGGATGAACTTGGGAGTGTAGGAGTTAGTGTGGAGGATGAGGAACTGGTGAGCTTGGCTCTCCTCGGGCTTCTGAAAAGTTGGCATGCATATCAGGATAGTGTCAATGGTCGGGAGAAATTTCCAGGATGGGAAAGACTGTGGTCTGATCTTGTGCAAGAGGAGATAAGGTGGAGTACCAGGGACGAATCTTCATAAAAGGCATCTGATGAAGAATACTGTGCTTTGGCTGCCAAAGCAAGGAAAGGGAAGGGCAAGGAGAAGGCTTCTCAATCTGGTGCAGATGGTAAAAAGCGTGACATGTCCAAAGTGAAGTGTTTTCACTGTCACGATCATGGACATTATGCCACGAATTGTCCACAAAATAAGAAGAACAAGCAGGCTGTTGGAGCGGCAGCTGGTGAGGCTCTTGCCTCGCAATTTGAGCTAGACTTCTCATTGATCGCATGCATGGTGTCTAGTGCATTGGGATCGGGGTGGTATTTTGATAGTGGCGCTTCCTTTCACATGACGGGAGATGCAAATCTTTTCAGTGACTTGGTGGAGAAAGGTCTCCAGATGCATGTTGAGTTGGGCGACGGTGGACGATACAATGCGACCGGCATTGGTACCATAACCTTTCATAGGGATTCAGGTAAACTCATTCTTTTACAAAATGTATTGCATGTACCAAGTTTAACAAAGAATTTAATCTCAGTCGCAACGTTAGAGGATAAAGGGTATGAAGTTGTCTTCAGAGAAGGAAAATTTTTCCTTCGACACAAGGCAACGGGACAAGTCAAGAGGGTTGGGATTCAGACAAAGAATCTCTACAGACTTGAAGTAGATGGGATGTCTACGGAGCTTCCTACTGTTGGGAATCAGGAGAAAGACATGCAACTGATGCTTGAGAGGGAGCAAGTTTTGCATGCAGGTGATAATGAACCTCGGGATGTGGAGCAGCCACAAGAAGAGGATCATGGAGTGGAAGAAACCACTCATGCAGAGAAATTTCGTGCCAGATGGGCAGAGGGAGTGCATGCAGCTATACCACCAGGTGAGAGGTGGGGCGACATGCATGATTGATCCCAAGAGGAGATTTCTGGGCAGGATTCATGAGATGGTGTGGATCTCATGAATTGAACCTGGCTACGAGGTGCCCACAGCGCAAAAGTAGCATGATCAGTTGGATTGATGCAAGCAGATCAAAGTGACAGTGTCGGATACTGGAGCGCGGATCAGAGTTGACAGCAAGTGCAGAGTGCATGGGTGCAAGAGTTCAACAGCGCAGTGGTTCCTAATGACATGTGCAGTTGGTACCAGCAGAAGTCGAAGACTTTGATGATAGATGCATCAGACTGATTGAGTTGTTTGGAGCCTATTCAATTTCGGAGATGTTGCATGCAAAGGGTGCATGATGCATGCATGGAGTTTCATGGTGCATGCATGAGTTTGCATGGCGCATGCAAAGGGTGCATGGCGAATGCATGGAGTTGCATGTCGCATGCATGGAGTTGCATGGCGCTTATGAAGGTTGCAGGGCAAATGCATGGAGTTGCATGTCGCATGCAAAGACAGTCCTTTCTTGTTGAGAGGGAGTGTTGAAAATGGCAACAAGAAACAGTGAAGGAGGCCTCCTGAAACATCTTTCCTGATCCTAGTTGGAAAGTGATCACCTAAACTAGGTGGGGACTACACATGTGATTTTTGTCGAAAAATCTATTTTTAGACTATGTCTATTTTTAGACATACGGAGCATGATTCGGGGATTCCAGTTGGAGATTCTTGAAGTATGCGACATGTTGGTAAAAATAGATGAGACTCATATTTTAGACATACAGTTTAAGACTATTTTTAGACCGCCTGTCAGTATTAGAATGGATCAACATATTAGCTCTTAATAATATTTGGACTATAAACATTATCTTATCCTCTTGGAGCACTTCAATTTGATGCTTGGATGTGGCACATGCAGTTGACAGAATGAATTACGCTATTCCTAGGGTCTAAGTGGAGCTATTGCATGATGACTTCAGTTAGAACTCATGTGAGTGAGTTTGGTGGAGTTGATTGAGGAGTTGATGGAGTTGTGTTCAGTTTGACTTAGTTGAACTAGTTGTATTTAGTCTAACCGATTAATACACTAGTGATGAGTGGTGTGAATTAATTATTAATTAATTCACTAATTATTAACTCATAAATCAACTAATGAACACATCAGTTAACAGCAGTGCATGGACAGTTCAGTGGAGACCAGTGTTAGAGGTGGGTGAAAGGGTGGGGTCTACTATCAGTTGTGACTATAGTGTGCATGATATTTGCACAATCATTGGAGGAGATTTCCAATGAGGATTGCGCAGTTAAAGCCAAGGGAATTCGAATTCATTCTATCCATTCTCTCATCTTGGATTGCGCAGTAGAGGCAGGCAAACAGTGGAGGAGTTTTGAACCTGTGACTTGTTCAAAACTGAGCTAGTTTGTGTGTAACATTTGGAGACAGTACTGAGTACTTGTGAGGAGTATTGTACTGAGATTGTTACATGATTCTTCTTCATTATAATATACATACAGTAGGGGGTTTTCAGCTGTAAGCTTTCCCCGGTATACATATTGTGTTATATGTGTTGAATTTCTATGTGCGCATGTGAATATTTTCAATACAGCTTGTTGTTTTTATTTCCACATGTGATGATTAATGCGTAGAAGAGATTATGTGTTATGTATGAAGCTCAAATAGTATGTGACCAGGATAATCTTGGTGAATAATTCAACAAATTATTCAAATTTCTACAGTAATTGACTCTCCCAAGGTAGGGAGGACAGCACCAGTCAGTATTTGGAAGACAAATAAGTATATCTATCATTAGGAATCTGAGTTTGATTTATAAATGATAAAAATCAGTTTTTTTGTTATAATCTGTAGATGCTACTGTATTTTACTATGATACGAGAAACTTTTATGTATGCTTTTAAAAATAAATAAGACGGCCAGTTAGTCTCCTTTAATATACTCAGGACAGGAGCTAAACAGGGTATGAGTGGTGTTAAGAAAGACCCAGATACTGAAATGAAGTTAAGAACTAATTCACTTCTAGCAACTATAAGACGGAGAATTGTTAACACAGAGCCTTCAAGACTAAGGCTCCGTGTTGGTTGTTCTCTGCAACTATGATAAACACGAACAGAATGGTTCAGCCATTTCATTTAAAAAAAGAAAGAAAGAAAAGTAAATGATGGAACCATAAATCACAGAAAATAAGTTTCTTTAGTCAACAGTAGAGCAAGCTAAAGACTTATAAAATGAACATAAGATAACAGGATGTTGTGGAGAGCATCGTATAGAGAACATAGTTATAGTATTAGAGACATGAAAACGATTCATTTAAAACCAAGAACTGAAACTAATGGTAACCATTCCGCAACTATAAAAATATGTATCTATCAACAGAGTATTGGAAAGAAAACTAAACTAATGTATGGAAAAATTAACAATATGTTGTATCACTAACTCTGTACTTGAAATGGTAGAATCCAGTAACCTCTACTCTATTCTTGAGAACAGCTAAAGTACTTTAATACTAGCAAAAGAATTGAACATCAATTCAAAAAATGGAAATGGAGTTCTCCTTTATTTTGAATTCCTGTAGTTGGAAGTAACATATTACAGTATTGAAAAACCTCCAATGGAAGAAAACAATAGAAGCAAAATAGCGAATGTAAACAGTGCTGGAAAATAACTAAGCTTTCACTTCAGTCTCGGACAACAGAATTATGGAAAAAGTATGTCCACCGTAGATGCAGAACATTTAACATTATTTATACAAAACCGAACTTCGGATCAAACTATTTTGCCATAAATAGGATGCATACCAAGTACGCCTCACACAGTGAGGAATTGAGTCGGAGACTCGATAAACAAGCCATACTAAAAACTCTGAGACGCTAAGGGAATATGCCAAGAACACAAATATAAATTACGCATGAATGCGATTCAACAAACCACAACTGTCATAAATTTGCCTATGATATGCCCAAATTGGGTAAGGCCTGTAGAATGATACTTATGAACTGAAGAAACCAGAACAACGCGGTAAAATTCATAGTGAGCTAAACCTCTTGCAAATTCAGGATTCTGTGACAAAATCGTTAGCAGAGAAGAGTACCTGATGGAGTAGTTATTGGGAATTTAGATGAAAGACCAAAAGTCGAGCATATCAAAGGGTAGTCACCACTATGCCAAGCCAAGAATTTACCTGCACGAATAGAGGGAAGACTATCAATTAGACGGAAGACACAACCACCCGAATGCTAAAAAAAGAAGTTCAAACAATATTACGATAGTCTTACCTTTGTAAAACTTTCGCGAAAGCCACAAGGTTGAATTGCAAGTAAACCAACACGAAATAAAGGGTCAATGTATTTGTAGACATTTGGGAAAGCAGGTTACACAACTCAATATCGACTCCACAAATAAGACAGTCATACCTGTGAACTTTGCCTGCGGGCAGCTTGGAGGCCAAGGTGCTACATCCTGGGAAAGGGTTCGAACCATAGCTATGACAAAAGTAAAAAATGATAACAAAATTTAGATGCAAGTAAGAATGGGATTTAGAATAGAACGGAAAACACTAATAACTATAATAACATAAAAATGTGCTCCTAGTTGATTAAAGAGGAATCCCTTCCACTGGAATTAGAAACTAGGAATTCACGACAATCTGAAGGTTTACTCACCGAATGGATTGAAGGAGGAATCAGGTTGATGCTGAGGAGAATCCTGTTGGAGGTTCGATGCAGTGGCAACAAGACTCTCTCGCAAAGCTCCGTAGCGGAATGCTCAAATGACTGAGATACAGTTAGGGTTAGGGTAGTCATTACCCAGATGAGCTAAACCCTAAATGAGCACAACCTTTGGATTTTGGGCCTGAGCAGATCAACGATGAGATGGCAGTACAGGTGTCCGTCATAGGAGAGGTTGCCAGAATAGAGTGGCTATTCCAATAAGCAAAATATCATTTGCAAGATTTTACAATTAATGACATAGTGGAGCAATAGGATAAAGTTAATTAAACTAATAATAGGTGCAATGAATACAACGTACGTGGTAACCAAATCCGAGTGGATGGAAAATATCATTTAAAACCAAGCAAGATATGCTGATAGGTAACCTCCTCGAGAACTGGCAAACTCGATGTTAAAACTTTATGTTTTAATACTTTAATTTATGTATGGTTTTAACCCAAAGTGCATAACAGCTATATATATAAAATCGATGTATATATTTCGTATAAGTGCTAAGTGAAACTTGGATATACGCAAGTGTACAAATTGATTATAACTGAATATAAAACGAAGAAGTTAAATATTTTTTTTATGAGTATGTAGTAGTATGTTACAAGTGGTATCAGAGCAGTGTTCGCACGCTGGGACCCTATGGGTCACCTAATATGATAAATTGTGTGTAAATGATGAACAACTAAGAAAGCATAGCAGGAAACGATATGAGAAGGGGGCCAACACAACAACCACCCTAGAACACAGGGGAGCTTGTACCCCAACCACGACCAGAAATGAACCCTGAGATGTGGATTCAGCTGAGTGTGGATCAACACCAGCAAACTAGTAGACTGTTGGAGGAATAGCAACACCAAACTAGCATTCTGCTAAACACAATGCAGAAGCTATAGGAAGAAATGGTCCAGGTCAGGACTGGAAATGAACACTTAATGCGGGAGCAAGAAAGGATACTCAAGAGCCTTTCGAACAAACAGAATCAGGGTGTGGTACAACCCAGTCCTGATAGAGATATGAAAGAAGGAAATGAACAACAAGCAAGGGACCAAACCACTGACAGAATAGAAAGAAGTCATTCACATCAAAGCAATAAAAATAGAAATTTCAATGAAACTGAGTCAAGTAATGTGTCAGAACAACAAGAAATTAAGGAACAGAAAGTAGAGCTGCAAGGTGAGTTTCGAAAGATAAAACCACCCACATTTGACGGAGAAGTTGAGGCAGTAACTAAAGCATGGTTAATAAATATGAATAAGTATTTTCAATTCTATGAGTATAGAAGCAATCTCAAAGCCAGATTAGCCATCTACCAGTTGAAGGAGAAGGCCACATAATGGTGGGAGGAGGTTAAGAATGTCCGCAGCGTAGAAGATTAGGACGTGACCTGGGATACATTCCAACAATTATTTAAATATAAGTACCTAACTGAGCATTTCTATGACGAAAATTCTAGATAATTTCATGATTTAAAATTGGGTCAATTGATGATGGATAAGTACATAACCAAGTTCACTTCCTTACTCCGTTATGTTCCTTATCTAAGGGAAGAAAAGGCTAAAGTTCAGCGATTCCTAAGTATTCTGCCGACTCACATGAAGGTACGAATTAAGTTTGTGGATCCAATAACCATGGACAAGGCAATTCGGAAGGCAAGAATGTGTTATCAACAATCCAAGGCAAAAGGAGGGCTGGGTAAAGACTAACAATCGAAGAAAGAACATAAAAGTAGCTCAAATTTAAAGAAAAGTAGAACCAGTAATTTTAAGAATGCTGCAATGAGTTTATTAAGTAAACAATTTGGCAGAAACCATCAAAGAACCTGATTTCCTGTTGAAGATAAACCCATAGAGGCTTCCAGCAAGCCAGATCAAGGACAAAATCAAAAACCACCTCTATAGTGTTAGGGGCGTGGTGAGGCTCATTATTATAGGAACTGTCCACAATGGAGGAGGAGCGAAGCGGTTGCTAATTTGCAAGAAGCTTCTACGGTGGGGGATGTAGCAAAAAATATACGCAGAATTAACGCAACATTGGAAGATTGTCAGGCAGATTACCAACCAACGATGATAGTGTTGGAAGGTAAGCTACTTTCACAATCTGTTTCTATTCTGGTTGACCCAGGTGAAATTTTAAGTTATATAAATCCCAAAATAGTAGAAATGTGTAAGTTATAAAGTCAGAAATTAAAGAATCCATGGCTGGTATAGGTAGCCACTGGAGCAAAGACAAAATTTTGTGCACAAATTACAAACTGTACACTAGAAATTAGTGAACAACAACTAACTGTGGATCTGAATATATTACCCTTGGGATCCTACAATGTGCTACTGGGCATGGATTGGTTGGAAAAGCACTGGACATTGGTATATTGTAAGGAAAAAGTCATATACTATAGAATGCAAGATGGTACTCGTAAGGAGATTCAAGGAAACCCCTACAGCTGCATCCTATTATAACCTCTCAAGTGAGAAAGTGCATGAGGAAGGGTTGTCAGATATACGCTATTCAAGTGGGTTTTACTAATTCCAAAGAAAAGACTACAGTGATGGAAAGCATTCCAATAGTACAAGATTTTATGGATGTGTTTCTAGGGGAAGTATCGGGTTTTCCACCTAGAAGGGACATTGATTTTACTATAGAGTTAATGCCTAGAGCATCACCGATATCAAGGGTGTCATACCGAATGAGCGTACCAGAATTGACCAAACTAAATATGCAACTACAATAACTATTGGATAAAGGGTATATCTGACCAAGTGTATCCCCTTGGAGAGCACCAGTGTTATTTGTAAAGAAGAAGGATGGAACCATGCGCATGTGCATGGACTATCGATAACTCAATAACTTGACTGTAAAAAATAAATACCCTCTACCATGGATTGATGATTTGTTTGATCAGGTGAAGGGAGCTACGATATTTTCAAAGACAGAACTAAGGTCGGGATACCACCAGATCCGGATAAAAGATGAAGACATATACAAAACTGCTTTCCGTACCAGATATAAGCATTACAAGATTGTGGTGTTACCATTCGGATTGACTAATGCACCAACAACATTTATGAGGCTGATGCATGGTATATTTCACCATTTTCTGGACAATTTTGTGTTAATATTTATTGATGACATCTTAATTTATTCCAAGAATGTGGAAGAGCATAAAGAGCACTTAAGGATAGTGCTGGAAATATTACGGAAGCATCAATTGTATGCTAAGTTCAGCAAGTGTAACTTCTTCAAGCAAGAAATTCAGTACCTTGGTCACATTATTTCTACTAAGGGAATCACAGTTGACCTAGAGAAAATTAAGATGATTATGGAATGGAGGGTACCCCAGATTTTGGCAGACATCCGATCCTTTATGGGTTTGTTCGGTTATTATCGACGGTTCATTGAAGGATTCTCAAAGATTGCTTTCCCAATTACCTCCTTACAAAGGAAGGGAAAAATATTTAAATGGACGAAGGAATGTCAAAACAGTTTTGAAAGGTTAAGACTTTTATTGACTACAACTCCAGTGTTGAGAGTAAATGATCCCAATAAAGAATTCGAAGTTTGCACGGACGGGTGTAAATAAAGAGTTCGGGAAATTTTGTCTAAGAAGGTAAATTAGTTGCCTATGAATCACGAAATTTAAAAGAGCATGAGCAGCAATACTCAGCTTATGATTTTGATCTGACAGCGGAAATGCATGCACTCAGAGTATGGAGGCACTACTTGCTTGGAAAGAGATTTGTACTCAAACCAACCATAGTAGCTTAACCAGTTATTTTAAGCAATCTGATCTTGATTCTCGCCAGGCAAGATGGAATGCCTTCCTAAGCGATTTTGACATTGATATGCAGCATGTAAAGGGTAAGGAAAGTAGCGTAGCAAATGCGTTGAGTAGAAAGTTGCATGGTGTTTATGAATTGCACTACAATCACATTGAATGCAAGTTTCTGGAACAAATAAAAACAGAAGCTGAGAAGGATCCTGAATACCAATTTATGTGGCAGCAAGTAGAGGAGGCCAGGAAACAAGAAAAATCTGCTGATTACGGATTTAGCAAGGATCAATTACTAGCTTTCAAGGAGAGGATTTATGTTCCAATAGAATGGAATTGAAGGAGTTGATCTTGAACGAATACCACTGGAGTAATCAGTTCAGACATCCCGGGTATCAGAAAATTCTAACAAAAATTAGGAATAATTACTATTAGCCAGGTATGCGAAGAGATATTGCAAAATATTTGAACAGATGTTTGGAGTGCCAACAAGTAAAGGTGGAGCATCGACATCCAGCTAGATTGATGGTGGGAGGTAATATCCTTAGACTTCATTACTAGTTTACCAAAGCCAAAGAAGCACAATGACTCCATTATGGTGGTGGTTGATCGATTAAGTAAAGCACCACATTTCATACCAGTACAGTCCACTTATAAAACGATGCAAATAGCAGATATATTTATGCGAGAAATTTTTAGATTGCATGGTATTCCAAAAACTGTCATATCTGACAGGGATGTGAAGTTTACTTCAGCATTCTGGAAAACATTATTTGCGGGTTTGGGAACCCAAATCAATTTCAGCACTACCTACCACCCATAAACAAATGGACAAATTGAGAGGCTGAATCAGATCTTGGAGGATATGTTACGCATGTACGTAATGCAGCAGCCAACAAGGTGGGAAGAATATCTGCACTTAGTAGAATATGCGTACGATAACGGTTATCAGGAATCTCTTAAGATGAGTCTGTTCAAAGCATTATACAGACGATATTAATTGGAGTAGCCCTGAAACCAAGTTGATGCTTGGACCGAAAATGCTAGTCGAGATCGAGTTAGAAGTAAGAAAGATTAGGCAAAATTTGAAGGTAGCTTAGGATCAAAAAAAAGTGTATGCAGATAAGAAAAGGACTTATCATGAATTTGAAGTGGGAGATCATGTGTATGTAAGGGTCAAACCAAAGAATATCATATTAAGGTGGGCCTCTTGTGCCAAGTTGGCTCCCAAGTTTTGTGGGCCTTTCCAAATTTTAGAGAGGGTGGGACCTGTGGCTTACCGATTGGCCTTACCCTGCCATATCCATGTACGCAATGTCTTTGATGTATCGTTACTAAAATGATACGTACATGACCCAAAGCATGTAATCCACTGGCAAAGCATTCAGGTAGGTTATGAATACAAAACATAACTTTAAATACTAAAGTTTATGAGAAATTAACTCAAAATTTTTTTACTGCAGGTCGAACTGGACGACGAGCTTCTAGTCGAGCCACCACATATAATCGATCGGAGAGAAATCATGCTCCGAAGGTGAGCCATCACCCAAGTTAAGGTGCAGTGGAAGCACTTTGGCCCGGATGAGGCTACTTGGGAGGATGAAATATTTGTTCGAGATGCTTACCTAGAACTGTTTGCTAAAATAGAATGAAACACTGAGGATGGTGTTCACTTCTAGGGGGAGAAGTTGTGAAAGCTGGATTAAGTTCCAACTAATGGTTATGTTATGCTTGTTAAGACACTAAGACATTTCTTTTTTCTTTTTTTTAGAAATATTACCTAGTGAACGGAAATTAATTTTTGATTAAATATAATTAGTTATGGAAGTGATTTCCATTAAAAAAAAGAAAAAAGATAAAACACTGATGGTAGAAGTATTCCAAGAACTAAGAGGTAGTTGAACATAAATAGTTCAAACAGTTACCCCATCCTCTGACGATAAAGGCATATCCCAGTGAGGAAGAGGGGTTTTGTTCGGTAACTGGAGAAAGGAATTTAAGAGAAGAATTCTTGAGCTGGTGGTGACTAGTGGAATTACTCAGAATCCTGAAACTTTCTGGAATAGAGGACTGGACTGGGAGTCCCGAGGTCCCTTTCGGTACCTCTTTCAACTCACATAGCTCAGGAGTGGAGCATGGGGGAGAGACGAGGACGTAATTTCCTCTCTGAAGGTAGGAAGGATAGCATCAGTCAGTATTTTGAAGATATATAAGCATATCTGTCATTGGGAATCTGAGTTTCATTTATGAATGATAAAAATTAGTTTATTTGTTATAATTTGTAGATGTTAATATATTTTACTATGATATGAGAAACTTTTATGTATGATTTTAAAAATAAATAAGACGTCCAGTTAGTCTCTTTTAATATACTCAGGATAGGGGGTAAACAGGGCATGAGTGGTATTAAGCAAGACCCAGATACCGAAATGAAGATAAGAACTAATTCACTTCTAACAACTATAAGGTAGAGAACTCTTAACATAGAGCCTTCGAGAGGAAGGCTCCGTGTTGGTTGTTCTCTACAACTATGATAAACACGGACATAAATGTCCAGCCATTTCATTTTTAAAAAAAAGAAAGAAAATTAAATGATGGAACCATAAATCACAAAAAAGAAGTTTTTGTAGTCAACAATAGAGCAAGCTAAAAACTTATAAAATGAACATCAAATAACAGGATGTTGTGGAGGGCATCGTATAGAGAACATACTTACAGTATTAGAGACATGCAAACGATTCATTTAAAATCAAGAATTGAAACTAATGGTAACCATTCCTAAATTGTAAAAATGTGTATCTGTCAACAGAGTATTGGAAAGAAGACAAAACTACTGTATGGAAAAATTAACAATATGTTGTATCACAAAATCTCTACATGAAATGAAAGAATATAGTAATTGCTACTCTATTCTGGATAACAGCTAAAGTACTGCAATACCAACAAAATAATTGAACATCAATTCAAAACATAGAAATGGAATTCTCCTGTATTTTGAATACCTGTAGTTTGGAAGTAACATATTACAGTATTGAAAAACCTCCAGTGGACCAAAGCAATAGAAGAAAAATTGTGAATGTAAACAGTGCTGGAAATTAAATAAGCTTTCACTTCAGTCTCGCACAACAGAATTATGGAAAAAGTATGTTCATTGTAGATGCAGAACATTTAACATTATTTATACAAAACTGGACTTCGGATCAAACTATTCCGCCATAAACAGAACGCATACCAAGTGCACCTCACACAGTGAGGAATTGAGTCGGAGACTCGATAAACAAGCCATAGTCAAAACTCTGAGACGCAGAGGGCATATGCCAAGAAAAAAAATATAAATTACACATGAATGCGATTCAAAAAACCACAACTGTCATACATTTTCCTACGGCATGACCAAATTGGGTAAGGCCTGTAGAATGAAACTTATGACCTAAAGAAACTAGAACAAGGCGGTAAACTTTATAGTGAGCCAAACCTCTTACAAATTCGAGATTTCGTGAGAAAATAATTAGCAGAGAAGAGTATCTGATGGAGTAGGTGTTAGGAATTTAGATGAAAGACCAGAAATTGAGCATATCAAAGGGTAGTCACCACTATGTCAGGCCAATAATTAACCTGCATGAATAGAGGGAAGATTGTCAATTAGACGGAAGACACAACCACCCAAATGCTAAAAAAAGAAGTTCAAACAATATTATGATAGTCTTACCTTTGTAAACCTTTCGTGGAAGCCATAAGGTTGAACTGCAAGTAAACCAACATGAAATAAAGGGTCAATGTATTTGTCGACATTTGGGAAAGCAGGTTACACAACTCAATTTATCGACTTCGCAAATAAGACAGTCATACCTGTGAACTTCACCTACAGGCAGCTTGGAGGCGGAGGTGCTCCATCCTGGGAAAGGGTTCGAACCATAGCTGCTGCCAAAGTAAAAAACGATAACAAAATTTAGATGCAAGTAAGAATGGGATACATAGTATAATGGAAAACACTAATAACTGTAATAACATAAAATTGTGCTCCCAGTTGATTAAAGAGGAATTCGTTCCACTAAAATTAGAAACCGGGAATTCACGCCAATCCGAAGGTTTACTCACCAAATCGATTGAAGGAGGAACTGGGCCGGCGCCGAGGAGAATCCTGTTGGAGGTTTGATGCAGCAGCAGCAAGACTCTCTCGCAGAGCTCTGCGGCGGAATGCTCGAATGACTGAGAGACAGTTAGGGTTAGGCTAGTCATTACCCAGATGAGCTAAACCCTAAACGAGCACAAACTTTGGATTTCGGGCATGAGCAAATCGACGGCGAGAGGGCAGTACGGGTGTCCACCAAAGGAGAGGTTTCCAGAACGGAGTGGCTCTTCCAATAAGCAAAATATCATTTGCAAGATATTACAATTAATGGCATAGTGGAGCGATAAAATAAAGTTAATTAAACTGATAATAGGTGCAATGAATACAACGTATGTGGTAACCAAATCCGAGTGGACGGAAAATCTCATTTAAAACCAAGCAAGATATGCTGACATGTAACCTCCTCGAGAACTGGCGAACACGATGTTAAAACCTTATGTTTTAATACTTTAATTTATGTATAGTTTTAACCCAAAGTGCATAACAGCTATATATATAAATGCGATGTATATATATCTTATAAGTGCTAAGTGAAACCTGAATACACACAAGTGTACAAATTGATTATAATTCAATGTAAAACAAAGAAGTTAATTTTTTTTTTATGAGTATCTAGTAGTATGTTACAAGTGGTATCAGAGCAGCGTTCGCACGCTGGGACCCTATGGGTCACCTAGTATGACAAATTGTGTGTAAATGATGCACAGCTAAGAAAGCATAGTAGGAGATGATATGAGAAGGGGTTCAACACAACAACCACCCCAGAAAACAGAGGAGCCTGTAACCCAACCACGACCAGAAATGAACCCTGAGATGTGGATTCAACTGAGTGTGGATCAACACTAGAAAACTAGTAGACTGTTGGAGGAACAACAACACCAAACTAGCATTTTGCTAAACACAGAGCCAAAACTACAGGAAGAAATGGTCTGGGTCGGGATTGGCAATGAATGCTTAATGCAAGAGCAAGAAAGGATACTCAAGAGCCTTTCGGACAAACAGAATTAGGGTGTGGTTCAACCCAGTCCTGATAGAGATATGCAAGAAGGAAATGAACAACCAACAAGGGACCAAACCACTAACAGAATGGAAAGAATTCATTCACAACAAAGAAATAAAAATAGAAATTTCAATGAGGCTAAGTGAGGTAATGTGTCAGAACAACAAGAAATTAAGAAACATAAAATAGAGCTGCAAGGTGAGTTTCAGAAGATAAAACCACCCACATTTGATGGAGAAGCTAAGGAGGTAGTTGAAGCATGGTTAATACATATGAATAATTATTTTCAAGTTTACAAGTATAGCAGCAATCTCAAAGCTAAATTAGCCATCTACCAATTGAGGGAGAAGGGCACATTATAGTGGGAGGAGGTTAAGAACCTAGAAGATCAAGACGTGACCTGGGATACATTCCAGCAATTCTTTAAAGATAAGTACCTAATCGAGCGTTTCTATAACGAAAAGTCTAGGGAATTTCATGATTTAAAATTGGTCAATTGACGATGGATGAGTACATAACCAAGCTCACTTCCTTACTCCGTTATGTTCCTTATATAAGGGACAAAAAGGCTAAAGTTCAGCGATTCCTACGTAGTCTGCCGACTCACATGAAGGAACGAATTGAGTTCGTGAATCCAAGAACCATGGGCGAGGTAATTCGAAAGGCAAGAATGTGTTATCAGCAATCCAAGGTAAAAGGAGAGCTGGGTAAAAACTGTCAATCGAAGAAAGAACATAAAAGCAGCTCAAATTTCAAGAAAAGTAGAACCAATAATTTTAAGTATGCTGCAATGGGTTCAGTAAGTAAACATTTTCACAGAAGCCATCAAAGAACCTGGTGGCCTGTTGAAGATAAACCCACAAAGGCTTCCAGCAAGCTGGACCAAGCACAAAATCAGAAACTACCTCTACAGTGTTGGGGGTGTGGTGAGGCTCTTTATTATAGGAACGTCAACAACAGGGGAGGAGCGAAGTGGTTGCTAATTTACAAGAAGCTTCTACGATGGGGGATGTAGCCAAAAATATACCCAGAATTAACGCAGCATTGGAAGATCGTCAGGCATATTACCAACCAATGATGATAGAGTTGGAAGGTAAGTTACTTTCACAATCCGTTTCTATTCTAGTTGACCCAGGTGCAATTTTAAGTTATATAAATCCAAAAATAGTAGAAATGTGTAAGTTACAAAGTCAAAAATTCAAGAATCCATGGCTGGTACAGTTAGCCACTGGAGCAAAGAGAAAATTTTGTGTAAAAATTCCGAACTGTACACTGAAAATTAGTGAACAAAAGCTAACTATGGATCTGAATATATTACCCTTGGGATCCTACGATGTGCTACTGGGCATGGATTGGTTGGAAAAGCACTGGACGTTGGTGGATTGTAAGGAAAAAGTAATATAATATAGAATGCAAGATGGTACTCGTAAGGAGATTCAAGGAATAAATAAACCTCTACAACTGCGTCCTATTACAGCCTCTCAAATGAGTAAGTGCATGAGGAAGGGTTTTCAAATATACGCTATTAAAGTGGGTTTTACTAATTCCAAAGAAAAGACTCCAAGGATGGAAAACATTCCGGTAGTACAAGATTTTATGGATATGTTTCCAGAGGAAGTACCGAGTTTGCCACCTAGAAGGGACATTGATTTTACTATAGAGTTAATTCCAGGAGCATCACCAATATCAAGGGCACCATACCGAATGAGCGTACCAGAATTGACCAAACTGAAGATGCAGCTACAAGAACTATTGGATAAAGGGTATATCTGACCAAGTGTATCCCCTTGGGGAGCACTAGTGCTATTTGTAAAGAAGAAGGACGAAACCATGTGAATGTGCATGGACTATCGACAACTCAATAAGTTGACTGTCAAAAATAAATACCCTCTACCGGGGATTGATGATTTGTTTGATCTAGTGAAGGGAGCTGTAGTATTTTCAAAGATAGACCTAAGGTTGGGATACCACCAGATTCGGATAAAATACGAAGACATATACAAAACTAATTTCCATACCAGATACGGGTATTATGAGTTTGTAGTGTTACCATTTGGATTGAATAATGCACCAGCAACATTTATGAGGCTGATGCATGGTATATTTCACACTTTTCTGGAAAATTTTGTGTTGATATTTATTGACAACATCTTAATTTATTCCAAGAATGTGGAAGAGCATAAGGAGCACTTAAGGATAGTGCTGGGAATATTATGGAAGCATCAACTGTATGCTAAGTTCAGAAAGTGTGACTTCTTCAAGGAAGAAATTCAATACCTTGGTCATGTTATTTCTGCTGAGGGAATCATAATTGACCCGGAGAAAATTAAGATGATTATGGAATGGAGGGTACCCCAAAATGTGGTAGAAATCTGATCCTTTATGGGTTTGGCCGGTTATTATCGACGGTTCATTGAAGGATTTTCAAAGATTTCTTTCCCAATTACCTCCTTACAAAGGAAGGGAAAAATATTTATATGGATGAAGGAATGTCAAAACAGTTTTGAAAGGTTAAAAATTTTATTGACTACGGCTCCAGTATTGAGAGTAGTTGATCCCAATAAAGAATTCGAAGTTTGCACGGACGCGTGTAAAGAAGGAGTTGGGGTAATTTTGTCTCAAGAAGGTAAAGTAGTTGCCTATGAATCAAGGAAGTTAAAATAGCATGAGCAGCGATACTCAACTTATGATTTGGAGCTGACAACAGTAGTGCATGCACTCCGAGTATGGAGGCACTACTTGCTTGGAATGAGATTTGTACTCAAAACCGACCATAGTAGCTTAACCAGTTATTTTAAGCAAGTTGATCTTAATTCTCGCCAGGCAATATGGAATGCCTTCCTAAGCGAGTTTGACATTGATATGAAGCATGTGAAGGGTAAGGAAAATAGAGTAGAAGATGCGTTGAGTAGAAATTTTCATGGTGTTTATGAATTGTACTACAATCAGATTGAATGCAAGTTTTTGGAACAAATAAAAACAGAAGCTGAGAAGGATCCTGAATACCAATTTATGTGGCAGCAAGCATAAGAGGCTAGGAAACAAGGAAAATCTGCTGATTACAGATTTAGCAAGGACCAGTTACTAACTTTCAAGGAGAGGATTTATGTTCCAAATTGAATGGAATTGAAGGAGCTGATCTTGAACGAATACCACCGGAGTAATTACTCCGGGCATCTCAGGTATCAGAAATTGCTAACAGAAATTAGGAAGAATTACTTTTGGCCAGGTATGCAAAGAGACATTGCAAAATTTGAACATATTTTTGAAGTGCCAACAACTAAAGGTGGAGCATCGAAATACAGCTAGATTGATGCAGCCTATGCCAGTACCTGAGTGGAAGTGGGAGGTAATATCCTTATACTTCATTACTATTTTACCAAAGTCAAAGAAGCACAATGACTACATTTTGGTGGTGGTTGATCGATTAAGTAAAGCAACACATTTCATACCAGTATAGTCCACTTATAAAACATGCAAATAGTAGATATATTTATGTGAGAAATTATTAGATTGCATGGTATTCCAAAGGCTGTCATATCTGACAGGGATGTGAAGTTTACTTCATCATTCTAGAAAACATTATTTACGGGTTTGGGAACCCAAATTAATTTCAGCACTGCCTACCACCCACAGACAGATGGACAAATTGAGAGGGTGAATCGGATCTTGGAGGATATGTTACGCATGTACGTAATGCAGTAGCCAATAAGGTGGGAAGAATATCTACACTTAGTACAATTTGCATACAATAATGGTTATCAGGAATATCTTAAGATGAGTCCATTCGAAGCATTATACGGATGAAAATGTCATACTCCTATTAATTGGAGTAGCCCTGAAACCAAGTTGATGATTGGACCAGAAATTCTAGCCGAGATGGAGTTAGAAGTGAGAAATATGAGGCAAAATTTGAAGGCAGCTCAGGATCAACAAAATGTTTATGCAGATAAGAAAGGGACTTATCATGAATTTGAAGTGGGAGATCATGTGTATGTAAAGATGAAACCAAAGAAGAGCACATTAAGGTGAGCCTCTTGTGCCAAGTTGGCTCCCAGGTTTTGTGGGCCTTTCAAAATTTTGGAGAGGGTGGGACCTGTGGTTTACCAATTGGCCTTACCCAGCCATATCTGTGTACACAATGTCTTTCATATATCGTTACTAAAGCGATACGTACATGACCCAAAGCATGTATTCTACTGGCAAAGCATTCAGGTAGGTTATGAATACAAAACCTAACTTGAAATACTAAATTTTATGAGAAATTAACTCATATTTTGTTGATTGCAGGTCAAACCGAAGGACAAGTTTCTGGTTGAGCCTCAGCATATAATCGATCGGAGAGAAATCATCCTTCAAAGGTAAGCCATCAGCCAAGTTAAGGTGCAGTGGAAGCACTTTGGCCTAGATGAGGCTACCTAGGAGGATGAAATATTTGTTTGGGATGCTTACCCATAATTGTTTGTTGAATTAGAATGAAACACCGAGGACGGTGTTCACTTCTAGGGGGGAAGTTGTGACAACTGGCTTAAGTGCCAACTAATGGTCATGTTATGTTTGTTAAGACACTAGGACATTTATTTGTTCTTTTTTTTTAGAAATATTACCTGATGAGAAGAAATTAATTTTTTATTAAATAAAATTAGTTATGGAAGTGATCTCCATAAAAAAAAAAGATAAAAGACTGATGTTAGGAGTATTCCAATAACTTAGAGGTATTTGAACAGAAAGAGTTCAAACAGTTACCCCATCCTCTAAGGATAAAGGCATATCCCACTGAGGAAGAGGGGTTCTGTTCAGTAAATGGAGAAAGGAATTTGAGAGAAAATTCTCGAGCTAGTGCTGACCAGTGGAATTACTCATAATCCTGAAACTTTCTGGAATAGAGGACTGGACTGGGAGTCCCGAGGTCCCTTCTGGAACCTCTGTCAACTCACATAGCTCAAGAGTGGAGCACGAAGGATATACGAGGACATAATTTCCCCTCTCAAGGTAGGGAGGACAAAATCAATCAATATTTGGAAGATAGATAGGTATATCTGTCATTGGGAATCTAAGTTTGATTTATGAATGATAAAAATCAGTTTGTTTGTTATAATCTATAGATTTTATTGTATTTTACTATGATACAAGAAACTTTTATGTATTCTTTTAAAAATAAATAAGATGGCCAGTTAGTCTCTTTTAATATACTCAGGACAAGAGGTAAACAGGGTATGAGTGGTGTTATGCAAGACCCAGATATTGAAATTAAGTTAAGAACTAATTCACTTCTAGCAACTATAAGACAGAGAACTGTTAATGCAGAGCCTTCGAGACGAAGGCTCCGTGTTGGTTGTTCACTACAACTATGATAAACACAGATATAATGGTCCAGCTATTTCACTTAAAAAAATAAAGAAAGAAAAGTAAGTGATGGAACAATAAATCACATAAAATAAGTTTCTATAGTCAACAGTAGAGCAAGCTAAAGACTTATAAAATGAACATTAGATAACAGGATGCTGTGGAGAGCATCTCACAGAGAACATAGTCACATTATTAGAGACATGCAAACGATTCATTTAAAATCAAGAATTGAAACTAATGGTAACCATTCCTAAACTATAAAAATATGTATCTATCAACAGAGTATTGGAAAGAAGACTAAACTACTGTATGGAAAAATTAATAATATGCTATATCACTAAATCTGTAGTTGAAATGGTAGAATCCAGTAATCTCTACTCTATTCTTGAGAACAACTAAAGTACTGTAATACCAGCAAAAGAACTGAACATCAATTCAAAACATAGAAATGGAGTTATCCTATATTTTGAATTCTTGTATTTCGGAAGTAACATATTACAGTATTGAAAAACCTCCAGTGGACCAAAGCAATAGAAGAAAAATAGCGAATGCAAATAGTGCTGGAAAATAACTAAGCTTTCACTTCAGTCTCGCACAACAGAATTATGGAAAAAGTATGTCCACTGTAGATGCAGAAAATTTAACATTATTTATACAAAACCGGACTTCAGATCAAACTATTCCACCATAAACTGGACGTATACCAAGTGCACCTCACACAATCAGGAATTAAGTCGGAGACTTGATAAACAAACCATAGTCAAAACTCTGAGACGCAGAGGGTATATACCAAGAAAACAAATATAAATTACGCATGAATGCGATTCAAAAAACCACAACTGTCATACATTTGCCTACGACATGCCAAAATTGGGTAAGACCTGTAGAATGAAACTTATGACCTAAAGAAACCAGAACAAGGTGGTAAACTTCATAGTGAGCTGAACCTATTGCAAATTAGGGATTCCGTGACAAAATCGTTAGCAGAGAAGAGTACCTGATGGAGTAGTTATTAGGAATTTAGATGAAAGACCAGAAGTCGAGCATATCAAAGGGTAGTCACCACTATGCCAAGCCAATAATTTACCTGCACGAATAGAGGGAAAACTGTCAATTAGATGGAAGACGCAACCACTCGAATGCTAAAAAAAAGCAGTTCAAACAATATTATGACAATCTTACCTTTGTAAACCTTTTGCCGAAGCCATAAGGTTGAACTGCAAGTAAACCAACATGAAATAAAGGGTCAATGTATTTGCAGACATTTGGGAAAGTAGGTTACACAACTCAAGTTATCGACTTCGCAAATAAGATAATAATACCTGTGAACTTCGCCTACGGGCAGCTTGGAGGCCAAGGTGCTCCATCCGGGGAAAGGTTCGAACCATAGTTGCGGCCAAAGTAAAAAACAATAACAAAATTTAGGTGCAAGTAAGAATGGGATACAGGGTAAAATGGAAAACACTAATAGCCATAATAATATAAAATTGTGCTCCCAGTTGATTAAAGATGAATCCATTCCACTGAAATTAGAAACCAGGAATTCACAGCAATCTGAAGGTTTACTTACCGAATGGATTGAAGGAGGAACCGAGTCGGCGCCGAGGAGAATATTGTAGGAAGTTTGATGCAGTGGCAGCAAGACTCTCTCGAAGAGCTCCGCGGCGAAACGCTCGAATGACTGAGAGACGGTTAGGGCTAGTGTAGTCATTACCCAGATGAGCTAAACCCTAAATGAGCACAACCTTCGGATTCCAGGCATGATTAAATTGACGATGAGAGGGCAGTACAGGTGTTCGTCGTAGGAGAGGTTTCCATAACAGAGCGGCTCTTCCAATAAGCAAAATATCATTTGCAAGATTTTGCAATTAATGGCATAGTGGAGCAATAGGATAAAGTTAATTAAATTGATAATAGGTGTCATGAATACAAAGTACGTGGTAACCAAATCCGAGTGGATGGAAAATCTCATTTAAAACCTAGCAAGATATGCTGACAGGTAACCTACTCGAGAATTGGCGAGCACGATGTTAAACCTTATGTTTTAATACTTTAATTTATGTATAGTTTTAACCCAAAGTGCATAACATCTATATATATATATATATATATATATATATATATAAATGCGATGTATATATTTCATATAAGTGCTAAGTGAAACCTGGATACACACAAGTGTTTAAATTGATTATAATTGAATGTAAAACGAAGAAGTTAATTTTTTTTTTATGAGTATGTAGTAGTATGTTACAAGTGGTATCAGAACAGCGTTCACAAGCTGGGACCCTATGGGTCACCTCATATGACAAATTGTGTGTAAATGATGCACAACGAAGAAAGCATAGCAGGATACGATATGAGAAGGGGGTCAACACAACAACCACCCCAGAATATAGGGGAGCCTGTACCCCAACCACGACTAGAAATGAACCCTGAGATGTGGAATCAGCTGAGTGTGGATCAACACCAGCAAAATAGTAGACCGTTGGAGGAAAAACAACACCAAACTAGCATTCTGCTAAACACAGTGTAGAAGCTATAGGAAGAAATGGTCCGGGTTAGAACTAACAATGAACGCTTAATGCAGGAGAAAGAAAGGATACTCAAGAGCCTTTCGGACAAACAAAATTAGGGTGTGGTGCAACCTAGTCCTGATAGAGATATGCAAGAAGGAAATGAACAACAAGCAAGGGACCAAACCACTGACAGAATAGAAAGAAATCATTCACGGCGAAGTAATAAAAATAGAAATTTCAACGAGGCTGAGTCAGGTAATGCATCATAACAACAAGAAATTAAGAAACAGAAAATAGATCTGCAAGGTGAGTTTCAGAAGATAAAACCACCCACATTTGACGGAGAAGCTGAGAAGGTGGCTTAAGCATGGTTAATAAATATGAATAAGTATTTTCAAGTCTATGAGTATAGCAGCAATCTCAAAGCCAGATTAGCCATCTACCAGTTGAGGGAGAAGGACACATTATGGTGGGATGAAGTTAAGAATGTATGTAGCCTAGAAGATCAGGACGTGACCTGGGATACGTTCCAACAATTATTTAAAGATAAGTACCTAACTAAGCGTTTTTATGAAGAAAATTCTAGAGAATTTCACGATTTAAAATTGGGTCAATTAACGATGGATGAGTACATAACCAAGTTCACTTCCTTACTCCGTTATGTTCCTTATCTAAGGGATGAAAAGGCTAAAGTTTAGTGATTCCTAAGTAGTCTGCTAACTCACATAAAGGAACAAATTGAGTTCATGAATCCAAGAACCATGGACGAGGCAATTCGAAAGGCAAGAATGTGTTATCAGCGATCCAAGGCAAAAGGAGAGTTGGGTAAAAACTGGAAATCAAAGAAAGAACATAAAAGTAGATCAAATTTCAATAAAAGTAGAACCAATAATTTTAATAATGCTGCAATGAGTTCAGTAAGTAAACAGTTTGGCAGAAACAATCAAAGAACCTAGTGGCCTGCTGAAGATAACCCCATAGATTCTTCTAGCAAGCCGAACCAAGGACAAAATCAGAAACCACCTCTACATTGTTGGGGGTGTGGTGAGGCTCATTATTATAGGAACTGTCCACAATGGGGGAGGAGCGAATTGGTTGCTAATTTACAAGAAGCTTCTATGGTGGGGGATGTAGCCAGAAATATACTCAAAATTAACACAACATTGGAAGATCGTCAAGCAGATTACCAACCAACGATGATAGATTTGGAAGGTAAGCTACTTTCACAATCCGTTTCTATTATGGCTAACCCAACTACAAGTTTAAGTTATATAAATCCCAAAATAGTAGAAATGTGTAAGTTACAAAGTCAGGAATTCAAGAATCCATGGCTGGTATAGTTAGCCATTGGAGCAAAGAGAAAACTTTGTGCAAAAATTTTAAACTGTACACTGGAAATTAGTGAACAAAGCTAACTATGGATCTGAATATATTACCCTTGAGATCCTACGATGTGCTACTGGGCATGGATTGGTTGGAAAAGCACTTGACATTTGTGGATTGTAACGAAAAAGTTATATACTATAAAATGCAAGATGGTACTCATAAGGAGATTCAAGGAATAAAAAAACCCCTACAGCTGCGTCCTATTACAGCCTCTCAAATGAGTAAGTGCATGATGAAGGGTTGTCAGATATACATTATTCAAGTGAGTTTTACTAATTCCAAAGAAAAGACTCCAATGATGGAAAACATTCAGGTAGTACAAGATTTTAGGGATGTGTTTCTAGAGGAAGTACCGGGTTTGCCACCTAGAAGGGACATTGATTTTACTATAGAGTTAATGCCTGGAGCATCACCAATATCAAGGGCGTCGTACCGAATGAACGTACCAGAATTGACCGAACTGAAGATGTAGCTAAAAGAATTGTTGGATAAAGCATATATCCGACCAAGTGTATCCCCTTGGGGAGCACCAGTGCTATTTGTAAAGAAGAAGGACTAAACCATGCGAATATGCATGGACTATCGACAACTCAATAAGTTGACGGTCAAAAATAAATACCCTCTACTGCGGATTAATGATTTGTTTGATCAGGTGAAGGGAGCTACGATATTTTGAAAGATAGACCTAAGGTCGGGATACCACCAGATCTGGATAAAAGACGAAGACATAAACAAAACTGCTTTCCATACCAGATACAGGAATTACAAGTTTGTGGTGTTACCGTTCAAATTGACTAATGCACCAGTAACATTTATGAGGTTGATGCATGGTATACTTCACCCTTTTCTGGACAATTTTGTGTTGATATTTATTGACGACATCTTAATTTATTCCAAGAATGTGGAAGAGCATAAAGAGCACTTAAGGATAGTGTTGGAAATATTACAGAAGCATCAACTGTATGCTAAGTTCAGCAAGTGTAACTTCTTCAAGGAAGAAATTTAGTACCTTGGTCAGGTTATTTCTGCTGAGGGAATCGCAGTTGACTCGGAGAAAATTAAGATGATTATGGAATGGAGGGTACCCAAAAAGTGGCAGACATCTGATCCTTTATGGGTTTGGCCAGTTATTATCGACGATTCATTGAAGGATGCTCAAAGAGTACTTTCCCAATTACCTCCTTACAAAGGAAGGGAAAAATATTTAAATGGACGAAGGAATGTCAAAACATTTTTGAAAGGTTAAAACTTTTATTGACTACAGCTCCAATGTTGAGAGTAGCTGATCCCAATAAAGAATTCGAAGTTTGCATGGACATGTGTGAATAAGGAGTTGGGGCAATTTTGTCGCAAGAAGGTAAAGTAGTTGCCTATGAATCATGGAAGTTTAAAGAGCATGAGCAGCGATACTCAGCTTATGATTTGGAGCTAACAACGGTAGTGCATACACTCCGAGTATGGAGGCATTAATTGCTTGGAAAGAGATTTGTACTCAAAACCGACCATAGAGGCTTAACCAGTTATTTTAAACAAGCTAATCTTAATTCTCGCCAGGCAATATGGAATTCCTTCCTCATCGAGTTTGAAATTGATATGCAACATGGGAAGGGTAAGGAAAATATAGTAGCAGATGCGTTGACTAGAAATTTGCATGGTGTTTATGAATTGTACTACAATCAGATTGAATGCAAGTTTCTGGAACAAATAAAAACAGAAGCTGAGAAGAATCATGAATACCAATTTATGTGGCAGCAAGCAGAGGAGGCTAGGAAACAAGAAAAATCAGTTTATTACGGATTTAGCAAGGATCAGTCACTAACTTTCAAGGAGAGGATTTATGTTCCAAATCGAATGGAAGTGAAGGAGCTAATCTTGAACGAATACCACTGGAGTAATTACTCCGGACATCCCAGGTATCAGAAAATACTAACAAAAATTAGGAAGAATTACTTCTGGCCAGGTATGCGAAGAGATATTGCAGAATATTTGAACAGATGTTTGGAGTGCCAACAAGTAAAGGTGGAGCATCGACATCCAGCTGGATTGATGCAGCCTATACCAGTACTTGAGTGGAAGTGGGAGGCAATATCCTTAGACTTAATTACTGGTTTACCAAAGTCAAAGAAGAACAATGACTCCATTATGGTGGTAGCTGATCGATTAAGTAAAGCAACACATTTCATACCAATACAATCCACTTATAAAACGGTGAAAATTAATTTCAGCACTTCCTACCACCCACAAACAGATGGACAATCTGAGAGGGTGAATCATATCTTGGAGGATATGTTACGCATGTACGTAATGCAGCAGCCAACAAGGTGGGAAGAATATCTGCACTTAGTAGAATTTGCGTACAATAATGGGTATCAGGAATATCTTAAGATGAGTCTGTTTGAAGAATTATACAGACGACAATGTCGTACTCCTATTAATTTGAGTAGCCCTGAAACCAAGTTGATGCTTGGACCGGAAATGCTAGCCGAGATGGAGTTAGAAGTAGAAAGATTAGGAAAAATTTGAAGGCAACTCAAGATCGACAAAAAGTGTATGTAGATAAGAAAAGGACTTATCGTGAATTTGAAGTGGGAGATCGTGTGTATGTAAGGATCAAACCAAAGAAGAGCACATTAAGGTGGGCCTCTTGTGCCAAGTTGGCTCCCAAGTTTTGTGGGCCTTTAAAAATTTTGCAGAGGGTGGGACCTGTGGCTTACCAATTAGCCTTACCCAGCCATATCTGTGTACACAATGTCTTTCATGTATCGTTAGTAAAGCGATACGTACATGACCCAAAGCATGTAATGCACTGGCAAAGCATTCAGGTAGGTTATGAATACAAAACCTAACTTGAAATACTAAAGTTGATGAGAAATTAACTCAAATCTTGTTGACTGCAGGTCGAACTGAATGGCTAGTTTTTGGTCGAGCCTCAGCGTATAATCGATTGGAGAGAAAACATGGTCTGGAGGTGAGCCATCACGCAAGTTAAGGTGCAGTGGAAGTGCTTCGGCCCAGATGAGGCTACCTAGGAGGATGAATATTTGTTTGAGATGCTTACCCAGAACTGTTTGCTGAATTAGAATGAAACACCAAGGATGGTGTTCACTTCCAGGGAGGGAAGTTGTGAAAAATGGCTTAAGTGCCAACTAATGGTTATGTTATGCTTGTTAAGACACTAAGACATTTATTTGTTCTTTTTTTTAGAAATATTACCTGATGAGCAGAAATTATTTTTTTATTAAATAAAATTAGTTATGGAAGTGATTTCCATTAAAAATATATATATATATAAAAGACTGATGGTAGAAGTATTCCAAGAATTGAGAGGTATTTGAACAAAAATAGTTCAAACAGTTACCCTATCCTCTAAGGATAAAGGAATATCCCAGTGAGGAAGAGGGGTTATGTTCGACAACTAGAGAAAGGAATTTGAGAGAAGAATTCTTGAGCTGGTGGTGACCAATGGAATTACTCAGAATCCTGAAACTATATGGAATAGAGGACTGGACTGGGAGTCTCGAGGTCCCTTCCGAAACCTCTGTCAACTCACATAGCTCAGGAGTGGAGCACGAGGGAGAGATGAGGATGTAATTTCCTTTCTCAAGGTAGGGAGGACAACATGAGTCAGTATTTGGAAGACAGATAAGTATATCTGTCATTGGGAATATGAGTTTGATTTACGAATGATAAAAATCAGTTTGTTTTTGATAATCTGTAGATGTTATTGTGTTTTACTATGATACGAGAAAATTTTATGTATGCTTTTAAAAATAAATAAGACGGCCAGTTAGTCTCTTTTAATATACTCAGGACATGAGGTAAATAAGGTATGAGTGGTGTTAAGCAAGACCCAGATACCGAAATGAAGTTAAGAACTAACTCACTTCTAGAAACTATAAGACGGAGAACTGTTAACACAGAGCCTTCGAGACGAAGGCTCCGTGTTGGTTGTTATTTGCAACTATGATAAACACGGACAGAATGGTCCGGCCATTTCATGTTTAAAAAAAAGAAAGAAAAGTAAATGATGGAACCATAAATCACAAAAAATAAGTTTTTGTAGTCAACAGTAGAGCAAGCTAAAGACTTATAAAATGAACATCAGATAACAGGATGTTGTGGAGAGCATCGTACAAAGAACATAGTTACAGAATTAGAGACATGCAAACGATTCATTTAAAATCAAGAACTGAAACTACTGGTAACCATTCCTAAACTGTAAAAATATGTATATGTCAACGGAGTATTAGAAAGAAGACTAAACTACTGTATGGAAAAATTAACAATATGTTGTATCACTAACTCTGTACTTGAAATGGTAGAATCCAGTAAGCTCTAATCTATTCTTGAGAACAACTAAAGTATTGTAATACCAGCAAAAGAACTGAACATCAATTCAAAACATAAAAACGAAGTTCTCCCATATTTTTAATTCTTTTAGTTCGAAAGTAACATATTACAGTATTGAAAAACCTCTAGTGGACTAAAGCAATAGAAGAAAAATAGCGAATGTAAACAATGTTGGAAAATAACTAAGCTTTCACTTCAGTCTCGCACAACAGAATTATGGAAAAATTATGTTCACTGTAGATGCAGAACATTTAACATTATTTATACAAAAATGGACTTCGGATCAAGCTATTCCACCATAAACATGATGCATACCAAGTGTGCCTCACACAGTGAGGAATTGAGTCGGAGACTCGATAAACAAGCCATAGTCAAAACTCTGAGATGTTGAGGGCATATGCCATGAAAACAAATATAAATTATGCATGAATGTGATTCAAAAAACCACAACTGACATACATTTTCCTACGGCATGCCCAAATTGGGTAAGGCCTGTAAAATTAAACTTATAACCTAAAGAAACCAGAACAAGGCGGTAAACTTCATAGTGAACCGAACCTCTTACAAATTCAGGATTCCTTGACAAAATCGTTAGCAGAGAAGAGTACCTGATGGACAAGGTATTAGGAATTTAGATGAAAGACCAGAAGTCGAGCATATCAAAGGGTAGTCACCACTATTCCAGGCCAATAATTTACTTGCACGAATAGAGGGAAGACTATCAATTAGACGGAAGGCGCAACCACTCGAATGCTAAAAAAAATAAGTTCAACAATATTATGATAGTCTTACCTTTGTAAACCTTTCGCGGAAGCCATAAGGTTGAATTGCAAGTAAACCAACACGAAATAAAGGGTCAATTTATTTGCAGACATTTGGGAAAGCTGGTTACACAACTCAAGTTATCGACTCCGTAAATAAGACAGTCATACCTGTGAACTTCGCCTATGGGCAGCTTGGAGGCCAAGGTGCTCCATCCGGGGAAAGGGTTCGAACCTTAGCTGCGACCAAAGTAAAAAACGATAACAAAATTTAGGTGCAAGTAAGAATGGGATACCGAGTAGAATGGAAAACACTAATAACCGTAATAACATAAAATTGTGCTCCCAGTTGATTAAAGAGGAATCCATTCCACTGAAATTAGAAACCAGGAATTCGCGGAAATCTGAAGGTTTACTTACCGAATGGATTGAAGGAGGAACCGGGCCGACGCCGAGGATAATCCTATTGGAGGTTCGATGCAACAGAAGCAAGACTCTCTCGCAGTTCTCCGTGGTGGAACGCTCGAATGATTGAGAGATAGTTAGGGTTAGGATAGTCATTACCCAGATGAGTTAAACCCTAAACGAGCACAACCTTTGGATTCCGGGCGTGAGAAAATCAACAGTGAGAGGGCATTACAGGTGTCTATCGTAGGAGAGGTTGCCAGAATGAAGCGGCTCTTCCAATAAGAAAAACATCATTTGCAAGATTTTACAATTAATGACATAGTGGAGTGATAGGATAAATTTAATTAAACTGATAATAGCTGCAATGAATACAACGTACATGGTAACCAAATCCGAGTGGACGGAAAATCTCATTTAAAACCAAGCAAGATATGATGGCAGGTAACCTCCTTGAGAACTGGCGAACACAATGTTAAAACCTTATTTTTTAATACTTTAATTTATGTATTGTTTTAACCCAAAGTGCATAACAACTATATATATATATATAAATGCGATGTATATATTTCGTATAAGTGCTAAGTGAAACCTGGATACACGCAAGTGTACAAATTGATTATAATTGAATGTAAAACAAAGAAGTTAATTTTTTTTTTTAATGAGTATGTAGTAGTATGTTACATAGGATCTTTGAACAAAAGAAAAAATCATTAGAAGCATTGTCAATAGCATCACCTCATATTTTCAGGAAAAAGGGCCGATACATATTGTACAATTTGGGAGGTAGTTTCTAAGTAAATAGGCATGGTATTTCTTCCCAGTTACATTTTTCGATGGGGCACCTAGAGAAAGATTTTTTGGATGTGGGGGTTGTGCTCATGAAAAGGCTTGAAAGCTAGTTTCACTTCAACTGGAATTGCAGTCCTGGGACAAACAATAAAGCCATTAATCGCTCTTTGGGGGGCTCTCTAATGCGCAAATTGGCTTGCCATAGAGGCCTTAGCAGTCTATGGCGACTCTAAGGTAATCACCAACATGGATTTAGAGCTTCTACCTTTGATCCACCCTCACTGATCTATTGGATGCAACATACCAGGAGATTGATGGGATCTTTCTATAGTATTTTTTTTACTCATATTTTCAAAGAAAATAACAACATGGTAGTTCTTCTTTCAAAGGAGGGCTACACTTGCGAATAGGGAAATATATTTTACTCTGCATTTTAAAATGGTTCACAAATCAACGAAGGGACCGTACAAATATAATTCTTTCCCAATAAGTTTTTTTTTTTTTTTGCACATGAATGCAATGAACATGTCTCTAAATTAAGTTTTCAGATGTTCAAGCATACCCAAGTCTATTTGCACAAATAGATGTTAATTTCGGTTTATAACAATGTGTACTTAGGAAACAATCTTCACATATTTTTGTTAAGATATTACACTATATTAGTAACATGGCTTAATTTCTGCATTTCAAACATTGTAACTACTTTTATAATGAAACTATGATGATTTTTTTCTTTGTGAAAAAAAGAGAGATGAATTAGATATTATTGTTATTTTCTATTTTTGTTATTAATGAAAATTAATGTATTTTATTTTCTTTTAAGCTACATATAAGTAATATTAACTTAATTTAAAAATATGTGACTCAAATATTATATTAAATAATTTTTTAGGGACAAATTCTAAACATTTTTATTATATATATTAAATTTATCACAAATAATTTCTGGAAGTTATCTAACCCTTTATAAAAATGTTAAGTTTATCCAATTTTATTTGAACTTTAAAAAATATAAAACAGTCACTTTTACTTCTCTTTACCTTTTAAACTATGTATAAATAATATATTATTATAACATTCTTGTGTTTTATAGCTACATTCTAAACGGAAAACATGTAGTCTTCCCTAGACTGGGTTTGTTGACCAGTATTTGCACTAAATTACAAAAAAAACAGAAAGGAGACTAAGGACGGGGTTTATAAACAACATGGCTAGAGACACCAAAATACAAACACGACATAAAAAAATAGAGCGCATACTAGTCATCCGATGAGATAGAAGCAGGGTTGTCTGGGGCAGTTCTTGGAGGAGGTGGGGGACGGAAGTGGCACTGAATGTGCCCTTCGAAGTGTGCCATCCATGTCTCCAGATTTTCCACTTTCTCAGTTAGGTGGTTTTGGCTTAGCCAGACCCCCACCACTCTCTCCCTAACCTGGCACTGAAAGTATTGTATTTTTCCATCGTTGCCATCAGCTCAGTATGTTCCTCTCGGGGAACTCGCTAAACAATGTTTACCCAATCCATCACGTTATGAATTATTGCCTAGAAGTTTTCCAGACAACAGTGTTGAATGCCCTGCTCATCGGTAGTTCTAGCACCACGATGCCCAATCCCCTGATTCTGATACCTCTCCATCTAAATTTTATTTATTTTCTAATATTTTATTTTCAATTATTTATATTAATTTATTTTCTCATTTATATAATTTACTGATTGTAATTTTGAAATAATATTTAAAATAATAATAATAATAATCAATATAAAGACTTGATTCCATAACATTTTAATTATCATTAACAATATTCCATAATTAGAAGTAATCCATATATATATATGTGTGTGTGTGTGTGTGTGTGTGTGTGGATTACTTCTAATTATGAAATATGGTGAATTGGTAAATTATATTATATATATATGGATTACCTCAAATTATGGAATATGGTGAATATAGAAGTAACCATATTCCATAATTTGAAGTAACCATTATATATAGAGAGAGAGAGAAAAAAAAACCAACAAGCTTTATATTTTCGATATAAGAGGTCATTTGTAACATATTAGGGATGTCATATAATATGCATTATAGTCATCATATATAAATGAAATAAATTTTCTACAATTATGAGTATTACAACTAATTATTTCAACATAGCTCAAAAAAATTAAAATAGTTAATTCAGAATTTTCCCGATCCCTGTAATCAGTCATAGGAAAAGTAGGCATAATTGATCTCCCTTGGGTTGAAAATAGGCCTTATCTTGGATAAATTGTCTACCACACCATTTTTCTCTCTGTAAAGGTGTGTGAAGTGTACCTTGTTGAAGTGTGAAATCAACTTGTTAATCCTCCACATCCAACACAAAAGGTAGGTGCAAATAACCATTGCTTCAGTACCCAGTCAATCACCAGTCACCAAAAATATCCAGCTTCATCAGTGACTTTGGCCCTAGAGTTTGTACGAGTGCCACCAAACTAGCTAAAATGAAAGTATTGACCAGGTCTAATGAAAATGAAGGCCCTACATCCACAATATTCATTGTTGGAAGCCCCATCAAAAACCCCACGTGGAAACTTCCCCAAATGTTCAAATGTTGGATGTTCCAGATGGAACCTCAAATTAACACAATGCCAATTTCATTAAAATATGCACAATTTTATATACAAGTGTGGCATATATCTTGTTTTTTATATTCAAATTTCCCTACATTCCCGGTTCTCCAAATTCCTCGCATGATATAGAAAGGAAGAGTTTGAAAATCCTTATTCTCGGATACAAACATCAAACATCCAAAGATGTTTGATTCCAATTGGCCATAAGTTTAAAATTGTTAATACTCCAAACCAAATGGAAATAAAAGATGGATAAGAGAGAAAAATGTGTGCCACATCCTCGAGAGCCTGTAAACATAATATGCACATGTGAGGACCCATGACTTGTAAACATAATATGCACTTGCCAAGACCCACATATCCACTTTTGCATAAATTGTCACAGGTAAGAATTTTGTTTTGACGAGCTAGTGAACCAAAACACTTCAATTTGAGGGGGAGATTTTGTTTCCAAATTTTATAGGACCAACTAATTCCCCCCACATGTGACGCCAACCTAGTGATGTAGTTGTATGAATCCTTGACCCGGATATGATCCTTTACAAACATCCCATCCCAAATAAAATTATCCCCATGACCATTAAGAAGAATCCCTGCCAAAATTAGTTGTTGTATATATTAATCCCATTCCACAGCCCAAAACCCCATATAAACCCAAATCCCTTTAACATATCCAAGTTGGATATTGACTGAATGTCCAAGTGGTCACCTATATGCGATTGACATAATAGATATCAAGGTTATGGATATGTTGAATGACAGTGGAGACAATATATGACCACCTATAAACACAATAATAAGGTCCAAACCTATCTCCACACTAGATCTATCCCCAATCAACCATCACAAATTACCCAATAACCACTCCTTAATTTTCATCAAACCATTCCAGAGATTTGATGTCAAGACTCGAGACTTGGTTCCCTATTTAATCCATACTAATAGGGATTTATTTTAAGATATTTCTCCTTGATAATAGACTAGACTGCCTTATACCATCGCCAGATAAAACCCTCCACAATCATGTACCCCCAGTGTCCACAATACCCCAATCTCCATCCTCAATGTGTTTAGAAATATCCTTCTGCCTATTAAGATGTAATGTAATTTTTTTTTTTTCAATATGACTGCCGAGATAAACTTGGGAATTATAGAATTGGCCAGCTTCGTAATAGTGTGCAATAATATGTATAAGTGCATCCAATCATCCAATAAAGGATATATCCAGTAAACCTATATGCTTTGAAGAAGAGATTAAACCATAATCAATCTAAAACCAATAAACAACTAATGCGACTAGATATGCAACGCAACCCTATGATTGAAGTTCGATTAACCAACACCAATCCCAAATACTATTTCAAAATTAATCCAAAATATTTGAAACCAAAATCAACGAAAGAATAATATAAAACATCACAATAAAAACGCTCATGTCAATTACGGTTGTTTAAGCTAGGTACCAATAACATTTTTCACTCATCAATATACACGTTCGATAAAATTGTGATACGATGACAGCGAGATTTGTGTAATTCATCAACTGCAGAAATGGAAATTTTGGGTACCAACCAAATCAACAACCTAGAAGATAAAATTTTAAACTAGCAGTTGCCCCAAAAAGTGCAAAAAGAGGCTGATAGGATTTTGAAATAAAAAAAGTTGTACAAGAAAATAACAATAACAATTGAGACGTTAAACCTAAATTTATTTCTTAAGTTTATAATATGTAACTAAAATATTCATGAATGTCAACAAGATGCTAGAATATAAAAATTTAAATTGATTATGTCATATTCAAAAGCAATCTAATTAATAGATGAGATGATATTTTAATTTACAAAAATTGAGTTTGTCAAAGACACATTTATGCATGCTAAATGATCTATTAAAAAAAAATTATAATGTGGTTAAAAATTGTATTGTTAGATTACAACGGAAAATAACTATTTTATTTAGACTACACCTATTCTAAATACGTGTTGAGTGGTTCTAATAATTCTAATAATTAAGAATGCATCCCTTTTTGTAAAAAGTTAAAAGTTCAAATTCAAAAAAGTAGAAAATATACATGTAGGAATTTTAGAAATTCTTCAAAATCTTAATGTCAATAATATTGAATTAGACCAAGGTAAGTGGTTAGATAATAACAAATAATGAATTCATTTTAAAAACATATATTTATTCTTTTTAAAAACATAAATATATTCTAAAAACATATATTCTTTTTAAAAACAGATATTTATTATTATTAAATATATTTAAATAGTAAATTTTTTAATATAAATATCTATTTATAAATAATAGACTCAGTAATTATATCAAAAAAGTGACACTGCATAGATTTTTGGAAAAACAAAAAATTATGACACTGCATAGATTTTTGGAAAAACAAAAAAATTATGACACTGCATAGACTTTTGGAAAAAATATATTTAAAAATAAAAAAATTTATATAAAAAACTTAATAATCATATTTAAAACCATGAAATAACAAGAAATTATGAGGCTGGATAGAAGTGATAGTGCTTTTTAGATTTTATATGTTTCTAAATCGAATAAATATGAGAATCAAATTGAAATTGCAAAAACAAATTAGAGATTGTTATTTAGACATAGGAAAGTCTCATTTAAATTTAAATACATGTTTAAAATGGAGTAGTCTTTAGAGCGACTTTTTGAAGGCTTTTACGGTGACTTTTTACGGTGTAATTTCTCTAAATTCCCGCAGGAATTTATTGAAAAGAGAAGTTTGATTGCTAACTTTGCACAATCTAAGTGCCCTAGAGGTTTTTGAGGGTGCTGAATCCATATATAGAGTCAAAAAACCAATTTGAATAACAAAAACCAAGATTTTACCTCAAATTTTTTCACCCGATTCCAGCACCTGAAACTTCAAAAAGTCGCACTAAAGACAACTCCATTTAAAATGTTTGATAGGTTTTCTAAAATGTTAAATTTATTTTTACTTTTAAAAATACAGTTTAATCAACCAAACATTGTAATCTCATAAAAATGGGGTTAAAACCACATTACCTAGGAACTGCGCATAAATCACATTACATTAAATTCATACTGTAAAAAATTATTAGAAAACTCACCCATCAGTATATACACAATATAGAAAATATTAACATTGCATCAAAATATCCATTGAATATGGAGTACATACCATATAGAGATTGCATCTACTGCAATTTGTGGATGTTTCAAATACCCAGCAAGAAGTATTAGAAGATATAAATACCAAGTTTCCAAACTGTTCAACCAAATTGCTGAAAGCAGACCAAGAAAAGCAAGCCTAGGCGTCCTTGCAGGGTGGAGAATTTCACAGTACTTATATTCAAGAGCTTTTTCTTTTCTTTGAAGAAATATTTTTAGGATTTCTTGATCAAAAATCTTATCTAAAATTTTCAAGCATGAGTACTGGAAGAATGTCACTTGCATTGGCCTGGACGAGTGATTAGGCTCATCAAAAGTGCTCTGCATATATAAAATTGATTGTAATGTAAATATTTTGTCATGCATTCTATTACTGATTATTCCCAAAATCACAAGTTACATGTAAACAGATGCAGAAAACGGGGTTAAAGGGTTTCAGGATAAGAAACATGAGCAAAATGAGAAATTACTATCCTAATCAGACTAACGTTAAGATGAAATACTGCTCTCGTTGTCATCAAGAAACGGTCTTAGTAGATAATTAGGCCGAATTCATCGGTTTTTTAATCTCATTAACGAAGAGATCATTTCAATGTACAAAATAAACCAGAAATGAAGTCCAAAAAATCATCAGAAAAGGGAATTTAATACAAAAATCAACGAATGATAGCAGAGAATACAGATCGAAGATTTCAAGAAATGGGAAAATACTTACAATAATTTCTGCTATGAAGCGAGGCTGCCTCAAGGGCTTGAACAGATAAGCCAGCATTCTTGTGACGAGAAGCACCACCAGCTCTGCTATTTCCTTCTCTGGCCCGATCAACAACAAGAGAGGCGTGGCGAAGACATAGAGCAAACTCAGAAAGCAGGAGATGCAGAGGAGAATAATCCAGGAGCACTGCATATAAAATCCCAGCATATACCCAGTAAAATGAGCAAGATTTTGGTGCCTGAAACCCTTGCAATGGGTTCGATTTAACAGTCTTCACCGATGATTAAATGGAGTAAAAATCATATTACCCAAATTAGAAATGGAAACTCAGTATGATTTTATGATTTTTCAAAATGAATTGGTTGATTTTTATGATTTTTTTGCTTTTTCAAAATGAATTGGTTGATTTTATGATTTTTTTGCACACGTCTTACTAGTGACATGTGTCATTATCAAAATGAATTGGTTGATTAAAAAGCACCTGTATTAATTCAAAACAGAAATACGGAGGGGTTGTTGACATAGAAATGACGAGTAGTGAAAAGGTGTGCAAGGTTTCGAAACAGCCATCCGTACATATCCAAAACCGTGTTTTCTGTGGTATTCTTTCCATAGCAAAACCCCACCTAAAACCAGAAAGCGTCCACAACAGCCAAATGAAAAACCGGCTACAGAATGGATTGGATTTGTGACACCCGCCGATAGAATTAATTATTGGTTTGGGTTTTATGCAATCTCCTCTTCCGTTCCTGTTGGCTCTGTGTATAACCAACACACATATAAATATACAACTATATCTCAGTGCAATATCAGTCGACAACTTTCCAATCATTATTGTTGTTTGTTTTGTTTGCTCTACAATTCCGAATCTAATTCCAAAGAAAGGAAGAAAGAAATATGTGTTCTATTTCAAAGAGGGCTTCTTGTATGGCGGCCGTGGTAGCCATTGAGGGTTTCATAATCTTCACAGATCGGCGCGCCTTCAATTTCAAGAATCTACTAATAACGCCCAAGTTTTCTCTATTTCTCCCAATACCTTTGGGATTGCTTCTGCAACTGCCGTTGGCGCTGCTGCTGTTGCCCAGAAATATGCTACTGCTTCTGAAAGGGATCTGAAACCCCATCTTCAAGGGACTGCAGCAAAATCAAAGAGAGCAGAAGCAAAGGATGATTCATTGAGATGTGTGATGTATCTGAGCTGTTGGACCCCAAACTGAAATTGAAATACGATTCAATTCTGTCACGATAGAGAGGAATAGGGAGAGGGATCGATCACCTGCTGGTCGTCCAACCACCGCGGGCATATGATTTTTTGTATATTATGGGTGTATTTTGTAAATGAATGAATTCATTGCAATTTTATGGATTCAACGGGGACAGAAATTTGGGAATAAAGTTCATGGTTTCTTTTTTATCTAGATATCTCGTTGGCAACCACTATCATTTCGTTTTATTTCAGTGTTAAATTACAATGGCAATTGACAGAGTTATGTAACCTTCTCTTCCTCTGAACTTCCACAAATGTTGAAATCCCCGTGCTGGTAAGACTGTTTTTTAACCCTATGATTAATATTGTTTTCCAGGTTTTGATTTTACCCAAATGAATCAAGCTCTCTTAAACCACAAGAAATAAATGTCAGAATGATAATTTCAAATGCAACTTCAGAAATCCGAGCCATATGCATTGAAAATACCATGCAGACTCATTACGATACAGACTCATTATGATACAAGAGTCCTCACACAGCTCATGGTATATTGGGGTCATTTGTTCTATTTTCCTGAGCATACCATCCATTGCATAAATCAAATCTTGGCTACTTTCTTATGGGGAGGCTTGGAATCACACAACAAGATTCATCTTGTTAACTTTAAATGTTTATGTATCCCAAAACCGCTGGAGGATGGGGCATATTGAATATTCGAGCTTTCAACTCAGCATTGCTCATAAAATCTTTCTGGCGTGCTGTCACGGGGACTGGTATTTGGAACAGTATTATTTCCATCAAATATCTCAGTGATTCTGGGCTACAGGTCCTCTATTATGGTAATTTCATCATGCCACGTTGTATATCTGCCATTTGGATCGGTTTTAAAAAAATCCTCAACATATTCACTAGCAGACTTATATGGCATTTTGGGAATGGTTTGAGGATTGTTTTGGGAACAGACAGGGTATTGGGTATGAACAGAGATTCTCTCCCTCCACTAAGGATTATTCATAGACTTGCTCATAGGGGGGTTTTTCATTTTCATCAAATCATTCATTATTGGGCTCACGGAGCGCCCATTCTTAAATATGCTTCCTTACTTGGATTAGTTGGGGACGATGCTGAGATGTGGAAATCATATACATAGAGCATACAGGTTGCTGGTCTATGCTACAGAGATGAGGGGGATCTAATTACATGGGTAGGTACCATAACAGCGGATTCAGTGGTGGTAAAGAAAACTTATGCTCACATCATCTCCTTGTCAGCTGAGGAAAGTACACTCGCTGAATTCTGGCCCTTTTGGAGAAGACGTATTCCAACTAAGATCTTCTTATTTATTTGGCTGGTCTGGCGTAGGAAAATTTTAACATGGGATTCCCTTAAACATCGTGGTTTTCAGGGACCAAGATGGTATGTTTTGTGTGGGGTGGCTGAGGAGACAGTTGACCATTTGTCTTTCACATGCTCCACTGTTTGACGCATCTGGCAGCTTTTTAGTATCCACATCATCGATCCAACTTGGCTGCCACAGGACTTCATGGAAACATCTCGCACATGGGATAAGGTTCATGGTAAGTTTCATTATTTGCCTTTTTTCCTAATATGGGAAGTATGGCTGATAAGGAACCGAATCATTTTTGACAATGTGGTTTTTTCTATTACACACATACACTCTGCCATCATGAGTTGGATCAACCAACGAATGCCATATTCTGAAGTTATTGTGGATGGATCTCTACGGTGCCAACCACATCCTATTGCTCTTCCCGCGATCTATTTTGATGGAGCTTGCCAGGGAGGGATTATGGGATGTGGTGCATGGATCAAGACTTCTGGGGATTAACGCATCCTCATATGCTGGAATGGGGGTCATGGCAGCAGTGTTCTTGCCGAGATCATGGCTCTCTGGGGGGGTTTATATGCTGGTATATGTCTGGGCCTGGATAACGTGCATATATATGGGGACTCTCGTGATATCATTGAGGTGGTGGCTGGTAGAGCTAATTCGGGACTTCAGAGTGCACAGGGATGGCTTATGAGAATAAAGCGGTTATGGGACCAATTGCACAGGCCTTCTATTACCCACAACTACAGGGAGATGAACACAAGAGCTGATGCATTATCCAAAAAAGGAGTCAATATGATATTCGGGAACATGCAGGTCAAACAATACAAGCATGGTCAATGCATATGGACTGTTGAGATCCCTATTCCTTTGTTCCTGCTGAGGCGTTTCTCTGTCCAACATCGTGGCATTGACGGCAAGCGAGCCGATTTTTGTTTATTTTGATTTTTGGTATAATCACATGTATTTTCTGACACTGTGCAGGTCTAATATGGAGTCCGACTACAAGCGAGCCATTAGTATTTCTTCCTATCACCCATCAATTGGCGGGCATTCTATATGGGAGACTCTATTCGTGGCATGTTCTGATTAGGCCTCTGGCTCCCACTTTGCCTTTTCATGGATGGTATCTCTGGGGTTACGATGCCGCTATGAGGTTTTTTTGGTTCACTGTTTTTTTTCCTATGTCTTTTGTTTTTCCTAAATCATTTTGTCTAAATGTGGAACCATTGTTGGGTATGATGTTCAATATTGGACACCTACAAATGTAGACTGATTTGTAAATTCTGATGCGAAGTTTCAGTTTCTACTTTTGCATATGTTGTGCTTCGGATATCATCTAGGAGGCATTCTGCTCTGACTTATGTACTGTTTATATATTATAATATAACAGCGGTTTTTTTCTTCTAAAAAAAAAATACCATGCGACCATAAATGCTGACACAAATTATTGAGGTTGCTTCATGAACACAGTGTGAGTTTAGTTTGGCACCCTCCACCCTTTCATAAAGAATGAGGAGTTCTCTTAGCTTGCATTTGGCAAACGAGGCAGCGGCCAAGTCTGTTTTTCATACAGATAAATCCAATGGTACAAAATTGAGGACGTTGGTCCTCTGTGTGAGTCGGTGTGCCCTGAGGTGGAGTCTCCACATAAACCTAATGAGGCCTTTCTCTCACCGAGAAACTCCATTGGAAGTGATCTCGAGTTATTATTGTTGGAGCATGATACTTCTCTTAAACCCCTTGTTGTGGATAAGGGTGGACCTGCGTTCCCTATTCTGTGTATCAGTCCATCTTCCCAAAAAAACGTAACTACAAGACGAGGGAGGGAAAGGCCAAAGAGGAAGAAAAAGTTGGCTCACCTCTCGGAATCTCAGGATATGATCTTGGATGGAAATTTCAGAGACATTCCTATATCTCAAGCGATAGGTCGGGTTCTTAGAGCGATAAACCCCGAGATTCTGGATCCTTAATGAATTTAAGGGGATTGGGGGGGAGGGACAAATTTTTTTCAGTTAAACATTTATTTTTTCTTTGTAAACCTTCTATTATTTTTATACACGAGTCTATGAATTCAGCTATTAACTCGACTGCTTATTTCCGTGCCATGAATCCAGATTGGCATATGGTTGCCATGGATGCTGAGGGGCGCTCTGGAGGGATGGTGGCTTTATGGGACCCCAGGTGGGCGTCCTTGAAGGCTTACAGCTTCTTCGGTGGTATTCTCCTCACTGGAAATTTACATGGTTTTGCACATAGAATTCATCTGATAAATTTTTATGCACCTTATGTGGAAAGGTTAGGTTTCTGGCAGAAGATGGAAGGTAGTGGTTTTCTTCATCTGAAAAATTTGGTGATAGTAGGGGATTTTAACTGTTCCCTATATGAAAACGAAATATGGGGGCAGAAGAGTAGAAAGGACCCACTGGGGGTGTTGATAAACAGGATCTTTACAAGTGCAGGGCTCTCTGATATTCCATTTAAGGAAAACAGTATGACTTGGTTGAATGGAAGGAAAGGTTCAGAGTTTATTGGGAAAAAGCTGGACAGATTTGTCATCAATAATGACCTTAGATTTCACATGGAGAAAATAACAGCAAAAGTGGAGGACCTCACCGTGTCGGATCACCGGCCAATCTCCATCAGCTAGGAGTTTGAAGTTCGGAAAGCTAGATGTCCTTATAAATTCAATAGAACATGGCTTGAAATGGAATCCTTTAATTTACTGATTAAAAAATATATGAAAGAAAACAAGAGACTAGAAGGGAAATCAGCAATGATATATTTATCCAACATCCTAAAAATTCTGAAGAGGGTGGTCAAAAATTGGGAATGGGGTCAAAAACAAAAAATGAAAGGCAAGATAAGGATAATTAGAATGGAATGGGCTAAGTTATTGCAGGATGTGAGGGAAGGAAAACAGGCCGAAGATTATTGGGAAACACTGAAGTCTCTTAAAAAAGAATACAAAAAATATCCGCTGGCGGAGGAAAAGCTATGGAGGCTGAAGAGCAGAGCCCTATGGCTGCAAAGTGGTGATAAAAATACAAAATATTTTCACAAAATAGCATCGGGTAGGACATTTAATACAATCTGGAATATTGAAGCAAACAGTAAGACCATCTACACCACGGAGGAAATTAAAAGGGTGGTGGTGGACTTCTTTGGAGCTTTATACAAAAAGCAGGAAAAAGTGGATTTCAATTCGCAGATGATTTACATCGAGGATTATCCGGTTATGTTTATGGATGAATACCTGTTACATATGAAACAAAAGGTAAGCCCTAAGGAGGTTATGAAGACTCTGAAATATTTTGCAGTGGACAAAAGTCTGGGTCTGGATGGTTGGACTCCGGACTTTTTCCTCCATTTTCATGAGGAATTCATTGATGTTATTATAGAGATGGCGGAAGAAGTAAGGTTGACTGGAAGGATTCATGGTGCAATTAACTCAATATTTTTGGCATTAATTCGAAAAAAGAAAAATAAGTCGTCATTTGATGATTTCCGCCCTATATCATTGTGCAACACATTATATAAAATAAATTCTAAGATCATAGCTGAGAGACTCAAAGGGGTTTTTTCAAAGCATATTACGGTGGAACAGTCTAGCTTCCTCAAAGACAAAAGTATTCATGACGTGGTGTCGATTTCGCAGAAGGTTTTACATTCCATCCAATCAAAAAAGTTGAAGGCAACGGTGATGAAAATTGACTTATATAAGGCTTATGATAGAGTGGACTGGGCTTTTTTGAGACTGGCTCTATATACAATAGGTCTTGACAGGAGTGTGGTGGCCTGGATAACGGGGTGCATAACCCAAACCTCGATGGAGGTTTTAATTAATGGAACAGCATCTTGTTTTTTCTGTCCAGGGAGAGGGTTGAGGCAGGGTTGTGCCCTCTTGCCTCTGCTATTCATTCTGATTATGGATGCTTTAAGCATGAAGATAAAGCGTGCTTCGGTCATGGGAATTTTTTCAGGGGTGGAGGTCTACAAAAATAAGGAAGTTACTCAGAGTCTGTTCGTGGATGATGTCCTGATTTTCGGGACTATGACAAGAAGAAACTGGGAGGAGCTAAATTTAATTTTAAATGGTTTTTGTAGAGCAACAGGGATGCTGATAAGTGATGGAAAATCGTGCATATATCATGTGGAGGGGGATATAGAGGACTATACTGCTCTGGGGACCTTTTTTCATTTTAACATTGCTTCAATTAAAGAGGGTATGAACTATTTTGGCTTTAGATTGAAGCCGACCTTGTATACTGAGGAAGATTGGAAGTGGCTGGTAACTAAATTTCAGAAAAAGATATTTTGTTGGGCACATAAATATTTATCAAGGGGGGGGGGATACTAGTCTTGACACATGCTATACTTCAACAGTACATGTTTTTTTGGGCCCATCTTTATAAAATCCCCAATAAGACGATGATGGATATCAAAAAGACTATTTCCAGATTCATCTGGAATGGGGGAGAGATGCGGAAAACCATTCATCTTGCCTGATTGGAATGCATCACTAAGTCAAAAGAGAAGGGGGGTTGGGGAATTCTATATTTAAAAACTTTTGGTCTTTCCCTCATGCTCAAGTCTATGTGGAGATGCCTGACTATTGAAGGACTTTGGAAGGAGATTATAAGTATAAAATATCTCGATCAGAAGAATTTGGAGGAGATTCTAACCCTGGGGCTCGAGGATTCAAAGTGCAGATCAAACATATGGAAAGGTTTTAATAAATTTTGGCCCTATTTTATAGATAACATTAAATGGTTCTTTGCAAAGGGGGATAAAATACTTATCGGGAATGAGCAGATTTTGGGAATGGGCACAAAGACGTTCATTAGCAGAGAGATGATAGTCTCATTAAATCAAAGAGGATTCTTCTATATGGGACAAGTCATAAAGGAATGGGAAAATGGATTCCCGAGGTGGAAATCATATCGGGAGTTGGGGCTGAAAGAAAACCATAAGGTGGTATGGGAAAATTATACCACCTCTCTTATTTACATGGGCTGGCGGAAAGGAGAGGGAGGAGATCGGGTCACATGGGCAGGCAATGAAATGAAGCAACATATATGCACAAAGGAGGCATACAAACTATTGATGGATAGGGACCTGGGTGACGAACCGGACTGTTGGTTCAAGTTGATGTGGAAGGTCAAGATCCCGGTTAACATGATCATTCTGTTATGGCTTATTTGGAAAAATAAAAATTTGACATGGAAAACGCTTTAGAGAAAGGGGTGGTAGGGTCCTAGTTATTGTGTTTTATGTAGAGAACAGGAGGAAGATAATTTACACCTGTTTTATAATTGCTCCTTTGTCATTAACGTAACTAAAATTATATGTACAATGTTGAAGTTACCAGACCCACATTACAGTAACTTGGAAGGGTGTGTGCGATGGTAGTTTCGAAGGGGGGAAAATCCTCGTGTCTTTCCTTTCCTTCTACATTAGCACATTTGGTGTGGGCGGAACCAAATGATTTTTAATGGTCAACTATGTTCTCCACACAATATATCGGTTAAAATATACAGAGCTATGGAATGAATGAAATTGAATCAGAAACCATCTGTTGATGCTTCGAAGAGGTTGTGGCCTTTTGAGATGCATTATCCGGCTGGTTTCTTTGACGAAGCTTCACAAAATCAGATTTGTGGTTGCGGGGCCTGGCTCATGATCTCTCCAGAATGCCACTATAAAATTTTCCAAGAATGGGGGCAGAGGAACAAATATGAGAGCTGAGTTATTAACTTTGTGGGGGCTTTTATGGTTTGAAAATCAATTATATATGGAGGAGCTCTAGGTGTTTGGAGACGCAAAAGTTATTATAGATCACTTGAATAGAGGCACTAGTTTAAGACTTGGAAACCTTTCACATTGGTTGGAAAGGATACATGCAATCAGAGAAATTTCACAACTATCACTTTTAGTCATGTATATAGAGAAAAAACCACAAGAAATAAATCTCAGAATGATAATTTCAAATGCAACTTCAGAAATCCGAGCCATATGCATTGAAAATGCCATGCGACCATACATGCTGACACAAATTATTGAGGTTTCTTCATGAACACAGTGTGAGTTTAGTTTGGCACCCTCCACCCTTTCATAAAGAATGAGGAGTTCTCTAAGCTTGCATTTGGCAGACGAGGCAGCGGCCAAGTTTTTTTTTTATACAGATAAATCCAATGGTACAAAATTGAGGAGGCTAGTCCTCTGTGTGAGTCGGTGTGCCCTGAGGTGGAGTCTCCACATAACCTAATGAGGCCTTTCTCTCACCAAGAAACTCCATTGGAAGTGATCTCGAGTTATTATTGTTGGAGCATGATACTTCTCTTAAACCCCTTGGTGTGGATAAGGGTGGACCTGCGTTCCCTATTCTGTGTATTAGTCCATCTTCCCGAAAAAACGTAACTACAAGACAGGGGAGGGAAAGGCCAAAGAGGAAGAAAAAGTTGGCTCACCTCTCCGACTCTCAGGATACTATCTTAGATGGAAATTTCAGAGACATTCCTATATCTCAAGCGATAGGTCGGGTTCTTAGAGCGATAAACCCCAAGACTTCGGATCCTTAATGATGCTGGTATCATTAAATTTAAGGGGATTGTGGGGGAGGGACAATTTTTTGTCGGTTAAACATTTCTTTTTTCTTTGTAAACCTTCTATTATTTTTATACAAGAGTGTATGAATTCAACCGTTAACTCGACTGCTTATTTCCGTGCCATGAATCCAGATTGGCATATGGTTGCCATGGATGCTGAGGAGCACTCTAGAGAGCTGGTGGCTTTATGGGACCCCAGGTGGGCATCCTTGAAGGCTTACAGCTTCTTCGGTGGTATCCTCCTCACTGGAAATTTAGAGGGTTTTGCACATAGAATTCATCTAATAAATGTTTATGCACCTTATGTGGAAAGGTTAGGTTTTTGGCAAAAGATGGAAGGTAGTGGTTTTCTTCATCTGAAAATTTTGGTGATAGAAGGGGATTTTAACTGTTCCCTATATGAAAACGAAATATGGGGGTAGAAGAGTAGAAAGGACCCACTGGGGGTGTTGATAAACAGGATCTTTACAAGCGCAGGGCTCCCTAATATTCCATTTAAGGAAAACAGTCCGACTTGGTTGAACGGAAGGAAAGGTTCAAAGTTTATTGGGAAAAAGCTGGACAGATTTGTCATCAATAATGACCTTATATTTCACATGGAGAAAATAACAGCAAAAGTGGAGGACCTCACCGTGTCGGATCACCAACCGATCTCCATCAGCTGGGAGTTTGAAGTTCGGAAAGCTGGATGTCCTTATAAATTCAATAGAACATGGCTTGAAATGGAATCCTTTAATTTACTGATTAAAAAAAAATATGAAAGAAAACAAGAGACTGGAAGGGAAATCGGAAATGATATATTTATCCAACATCCTAAAAAATCTTAAGAGGGTGGTAAAAAATTGGGAATGGGGTCAAAAACAAAAAATGAAAAGCAATATAAGGATAATTAGAATGGAACGGGCTAAGATATTGCAGGATGTGAGGGAAGGAAAGCAAGCCGAAGATTATTGGGAAAAACTAAAGTCTCTTAAAAAATAATATAGACAATATTTGATGGCGGAGGAAAAGCTATGGAGGCTGAAGAGAAGAGCCCTATGGCTGCAAAGTGGTGATAAAAATACAAAATATTTTCACAAAATAGCATCGGGTAGAAGGACATTTAATACAATCTAGAATATTGAAGCAAACGGTAAGACCATCTGCACCACGGAGGAAATTAAAAGGGTGGCGGTGGACTTCTTTGGAGCTTTATACAAAGAGCAGGAAAAAGTGGATTTCAATTCGCAGATGATTTTCATCGAGGATTATCTAGTTATGTTTATGGATGAAGACCTGTTACATATGAAAAAAAAAAAGGTAAGCCCTAAGGAGGTTATGAAGACTCTGAAATCTTTTGCAGTGGACAAAAGTTCGGGTCCGGATGGTTGGACTCCGGAATTTTTCCTCCATTTTCATGAGGAATTCATTGATGTTATTACAGAGATGGTGGAAGAAGTAAGGTTGACTGGAAGGATTCATGGTGCAATTAACTCAACATTTCTCACATTAATTCCAAAAAAGAAAAATAAGTCGTCATTTGATGATTTTCGCCCTATATCATTGTGCAACACATTATATAAAATAAATTCTAAGATCATAGCTGAGAGACTCAAAGGGGTTTTGTCAAATAATATTACGGTGGAATAGTCTCGCTTCCTCAAAGACAAAGGTATTCATGACATGGTGGCGATTTCCCAGGAGGTTTTACATTCCATACAATCAAAAAAGTTGAAGGCAGCGGTGATGAAAATTGACTTAAATAAGGCTTATGATAGAGTGGTCTGGCCTTTTTTGAGACTGGTTCTATATAAAATAGGTCTTGATAGGAGTGTGGTGGCCTGGATAATGGGTGCATAATCCAAACCTCAATGGCGGTTTTAATTAATGGAACAGCATCTTGTTTTTTCCGTCCAGGGAGAGGGTTGAGGCAGGGTTGTGCCCTCTCGCCTCTGCTATTCATTCTGATTATGGATGATTTAAGCATGAAGCTAAAGCATGCTTAGGTCATGGGAATTTTTTCAGGGGTGGAGGTCTGCAAAAATAAGGAAGTTACTCACAGTCTGTTCGTGGACGATGTCCTGATTTTCGAGACTATGACCAGAAGAAACTGGGAGGAGCTAAATTTAATTTTAAATGCTTTTTGTAGAGAAACAGGGATGCTGATAAGTGACGGAAAATCGTGCATATATCATGCGAAGGGGGATATAGAGGACTATATTTCTCTAGGGACCTTTTTTCAGTTTAACATTGCTTCAATTAAAGAGGGTATGAACTATTTGGGGTTTAGATTGAAGCCGACCTTGTATACTGAGGAAGATTGGAAGTGGTTGGTAACTAAATTTCAGAGAAAGATCTTATGTTGGACACATAAATATTTATCAAGGGGGGGGGGAGACTAGTCTTGAAACAAGCTGTACTTCAACAGTACACCATTTTTTGGGACTATCTTTATAAAATCCCCAATAAGACGATGATGGATATCAAAAATACTATTGCCAAATTCCTCTGGAATGGGGGAGGGATGCGGAAAACCATTCATCTGGCCCGATTGGAATGCATCACTAAATCAAAAGCGAAGGGGGGCTAGGGAATTCTAGATTTAAAAACTTTTGGTCTTTCCCTCATGCTCAAGTCTATGTGGAGATGCCTAACTATTGAAGGACTTTGGAAGGAGATTATAAGTATAAAATATCTTGATCAGAAGAATTTGGAGGAGATTCTAACCCTGGGACTCAAGGATTCAAAGTGCAGATCAAACATATGGAAAGGTTTTTATAAATGTTGGCCCTATTTTATAAAGAACATTAAATGGTTCTTTGCAAAGGGGGATAAAATACTTATTGGGAATGAGCGAATTCTGGGAATGGGCTCAAAGACGTTCATTAGCAGAGAGATGATAGTCTCATTAAATCAAAGAGGATTCTTCTATATGGGACAAGTCATAAAGGAATGGGAAAATGGAATCCCGAGGTGGAAAACATATCGGGAGTTAGGGCTGAGAGAAAACCATAATGTGGTATGGGAAAATTATACCACCTCTCTTATTTACATGGGCTGGCGGAAAGGAGAGGGAGGAGATCGGGTCACATGGGCGAGCATTGAAATGAAGCAACAAATATGCACAAAGGAGGCATATAAATTATTGATGGATAGGGACCTGGGTGACGAACCGAACTGTTGGTTCAAGTTGATGTGGAAGGTCAAGATCCCGGTTAAAATGATCATTCTGTTATGGCTTATTTGGAAAAATAAAAATTTGACATGGAAAACGCTTCAGAGAAAGGGGTGGTAGGGTCCTGGTTATTGTGTTTTATATAGAGAACAAGAGGAAGATAATTTACACCTGTTTTATAATTGCTCCTTTTTCATTAACGTAAATTATATGTACACTATTGAAGTTACCAGACCCACATTACAGTAACTTGGAAGGGTGTGTGCGATGGTGGTTTCGAAGGGGGGGAAATCTTCGTGTCTTTCCTTTCCTTCTGCATTAGCACATTTGGTGTGGGCGGAACCGAATGATTTTTTATGGTCAACTATGTTCTCCACACAACATATCGGTTAAAATATACAGAGCTATGGAATCAATGAAACTGAATCAGAAACCATCTATTGATGCTTCGAAGAGGCTGCGGCCTTTTGAGATGCATTATCTGGCTGGTTTCTTTGACGGAGCTTCACAAAATCAGATTTGTGGTTGCGGGGCCTGGCTCATGATCTCTCCATAATGCCACTATAAAATTTTCCAAGAATGGGGGCAAAGGAACAAATATGAGAGCTGAGTTATTAGCTTTGTGGGGGCTTTTATGGTTTGCAAATCAATTATTTATGGAGGAGATCTGGGTGTTTGGTGACGCAAAAGTTATTATAGATCACTTGAATAGAGGCACTAGTTTAAGACCTGGAAACCTTGCACATTGGCTGGAAAGGATACATGCAATCAAGAGAAATTTCACAACTATCACTTTTAGTCATGTATATAGAGAAAAAAACATCGAAGCAGATAGACTATCAAAGAGGGGCTTAAATGGCAGAATCGAGGAGATGAACTACGAATTATATAATTCCTCTGGTGCTGGTGTTGTTGGCAAGGTAAATTTCTCTTAGGATAGAATGCTCCACACAGAAAGAAGAAATTTGATCACACAGTTTTTGCAGCATCAAAGGTGAGATGGGCCGAAATGGGAACTGGACCATTACTGTTTTTGCTATATCTTAAAGGAATAGACTTTCAGAACGTTCAAAGTAATGGCCATCTTTTTATATCTTTATAATTTTTGTACATTGAGAAGTTTATCTCAGTCACGGAAGCATATATGTTTTTTGTGGAACAAATTAAAATAGTGGTTTTAGATGCTCAATCAAAGAAGACAATTTTTAAAGGAACAAATGAAATGTTTTTAAATGTTTTTGATCTATGAAGCGATTTTCCCTGGTACACTATATAAACCAGTGAAGTATTTTTCTTGCTAAAAAAAAAAAAAAATTCCAATGGTACATGTACAAATCATAGAGTTCGTTCAAAGTGCATTAAATCCCAAAGACAATCTCCAAATCGTATTCAAATTAATTTGTATCTCGAAAACAAATTCAATTGAAGTTTGATATGTTTGTTAAATTTTGAATAATTTATGAGTGAAAATGAACACACCTGAAACTTAACCTCATCTTTATTTGGCGCATTCATTTTTCATATATCTTCCATATTCAACCATGATTCCAAATTTTTAAGTCATAACCGTCTTTTCTCAATGGTGGTCACTGGTCCGTAACCCCTTATATTGAACTCAGCTCTACACGCTATCAATATAGCAACTAGACTGTGAACACTCATCTTGAATACATATTCACTGCCCGAAGAAAAAGAACAATACATTTCCTTTTTTTAATGTGTTACTGGTTATAACCCTCATCCCAACCTAATTGTTGCGGAAGCCAAACCCTCTGACATAAACTCCAGTGATGCAAACCTAACTAAAACAAACCCAACTTTTTCACAGTTCCCCGCTATGATACCTTTGGGATCAAAGGTATGTATCGTAGTGAGGAACTGTGAAAAAAAAAATTACAAATCCTACCAAGATTTTTATTATTATTATTATTATTTTTGCTTAGTAGGAAAAAAGTCTGGTTTATATTGAGTACCAATTCAAAATCAAATAAATTACATCAGCCATCAATCATTTGTTAGATTTAAATTTTGTTTAACTTTTTCCTATCAAGAACCTTCTAATCTGTACATACATATGCCATTCAGTTTTCACAAAGCATGTTGTTCAGAAACCCCTAATATAATCATAAAAGACACTTTATGCTTGGGAACTGTCCCATTAGAACTTTCCCATTGCCTTTTCTCCATAGTCGTAACCGAAATTTGATCACTGCCATTTCATAATCAAACCATGATGTTATCTAGAAAATAGTTTTCACCTGATTTTCAAAGTCTGCACATGAAAACCGTTGTACAAAATTGCAAAAAACACAAACAACATCAAAAACAGGTTGAGAAAATTTTTATCACCCCTTTTCCCTAGTTCTGGATCCATCGATTAGTTCATATTTCATTTCACCGAATACACCATACAAGCCTTTCTTTGACAACTGGTCCGCCATTTGATTTTTCTTCCGAAAGATGTAGTTCAAAGAAATAACAGTGAAAGTGTTCCTCAGATATTTTATCTTGTCCAACCAAGTTGTAAGGTTTCCAGGTGCCAGCTTTATCCTGTTATTCATATGCTCTATAACGACTTTAGAGTCCCCAAAAACCCACAACATGTCAATATATAATTGCTTTGTAAACCATAATAACTCCCATAGCGCAAGAATCTATGCCCTCATGTTAGTGCCATGTCCTCCATACCAGTGAATTTTGTAGTGACATTGAGGTGAAATCATGAGCCATGCCCCGCAGCCACATCTAGGATTTTGGGTCGTGCCATAAAAAAACCCCGCAAGATAGTGGATCTCAAAAGGTTTATTTCTGATCGATAGGTCACAAGGAGGTTTCTAAAAAACAGTTGTTTTGTTCCATCGCCTAATAATATAGGCAATCACCATATCGGGTGTGCTAACCTTCTCCTCAGATATCCAACGGTTTCTACAAACCCACAAAAACCAATGAAAGAAAATAGGAATGCTCCTGAAAAGCTTACCTTTTCCAAAACACCATTGAATGCATTCTTCAGCAGATGTGTATTGAGGGTCCCTAAAATTAAAATGTCTTCACACTATAAGATGAACCTCCCTGACAAAAACACAATTATAGAAAAGATGAGAGTTGTTTTCATTCTCCTGGAAACACAATTTGCAGATACCTGGGCCTATCTTCCCTTTCCTCTGGAGATTATCCCATGTGAGGTTTTTGTCCTTCCAGACAAGTCAATGAAGAATGATCATTTTGATTTGGACCTTTTCCTTCCATATAATTCTAAACCAATATTTTCTCACATCTTTGTGTTTTTATTTTAATATCCAGTTGTAAATTTCCTTGTTGATGACTTGTCCCTTGTGCAATGTACCTCCCCAGGTGACCTGATCCCCCTGACTCCATTGGCATAAACCCACTCCCTTTAAAACATCCAGGTACAGGTTCCATTCCACCTTCAATTCTCATGGAAGGTTTAAATCTTCAGACGCCATCCAATCTGGTACCCCATCCTCTCATTTCTTTATAATATGGGCAAATAAAAACCCCCTTCCTCTTTAAATGGAAACTCAAGTCCTCGCTAATAGTTGACCCCGCAGAGAGGCCCCGAATGCCTAGATGCCCAATCAGGATTTTGCAGTTGCTCCCAAAATGCCACCTAAACAATTGTATATATTGATTCCAAACCTTCATGAATCTATTCCATATGTGTGATCCTCTCCTTACTTTCTCCCATCCCACAGAGAATAGTCCCTCCATATTTTTTTGTCCTAGGTATTTAAATTTAATAATATCATGCCATATGCCAGGAGTGTGCATACATCTCCACAAAGATTTGATAAGGAGAGCCTTAAAAAATAAATCCACATCCAAAATTCCCCATCCTCCCCAGTCTTTTGGGCATGTAATCAGATCCCAACTTACCAGGTGATATTTTTCATCTTCTCTTCCGCCATTCCAAAGGAAATTTGACAGAAAACTTTTGATTTTTCCAATAATGGTCTCAGGAATCATTAAGAGTTGTGCCCAGAAAATCAATAGTTGTTGTAACACCGCCTGCACTAAGATAAATCTCCCCCCTTTGGATAACCACTTCAAAGACCATCCCTTTATCCTCTTTTTCTATTTCTCTAAAATCCATTTCCAATCCACCACCCCATAGCATGAGGGCTTCAAATGAAAACCTAGGTAGGTGAATCCATCAACGAGAGGTAATGACTTAAATTGAAACAGGGACGCAATAAACTCAGGATCCTCCCCATCACCTAAGGAGTGATAAAGACAAGACTTACCACCATTAGCCTCCATACCTGAAACCAAGCAGAAACGCTGAAAATTTCCAAAGGGGTTTTCCCAACATCTTTTGATGAGCCTCATGAAAATCAGGATATCATCGACAAACAAACTATGGGAGATTTCCTGCTGAGCAGTGATCCTGATGCCCCTGAAATCCCCAATGTCCACCGCTTTCCTGATCTTCAAACTCAAAGCATCCATAACCAAAATGAAAAGCAAAGGAAACAACGCACAACCCTGTCTGAGTCCCCTGCAAGGTTTGAAAAATTAGGATACAATGCCATTTATAATAATAACCATCAAAGTGTCACTCACACAACTCATAATCCAATCAACCGAATAACTATCCGTACCAATTTTGTGCAAAATCAATCTCATAAATCTCTAGTCTACACGATCATATGCTTTGTTGACTTCGACCTTCATGACTGTGGAATCCAAGTCCTGAGAATGGATAGTGTGAATTATCTCTTGTGTTGTGGCAATGGCGTCATGAATACTGCAATTTTGGAGAAAGCCTGATTGTTCGGGGGAGATGAATCTTGAAAACACCACTTTTATTCTATCAGCAATTGTCTTTGAAATGATCTTGTAAAGAGTCTTACAAATGGATATCGGTCTGTAGTCCTCGAAAGGCTTCAAATATTTCTTTTTTAGGATGAGCGCCAGAAATGTCAAGTTAAAAGCATCATGGATTACACCCTGTGTACGAGTTTCTTCCACCATCTCAGAAATGTCATTGATAAATAAATCATTGAAGTGGATAAAAACATCAAGTGTCTAGCTTTCCGGGCCTGGACTTTTATCAAGTGCAAAATACTTAAGAAACTTCTCCACTTCGGTTGTACTCACTGGCTTGTTTAAGTTAGAGTTGTCATCATCCCCAAACATTGTCAGGTAGTCATCCAGTTCCCACAGCAGATAATCCACCACTTGGTCTTCCCGAGCCTTATAAATATTCTCAAAATACTTAACTGCCTCCTCCTGAATCAGTGCCCTGGAGAGAAGAGATCTACCATCAACATCTATTTTCCAGATAACATTATTTAACTTTCTCCCGTTTGCAAAAAAATGGAAATACTTTGTATTTTTGTCACCTTCTTTGAGCCAAATAGTGCAGCTTTTAAGTTTCCATGTTTTCCATACATTTTCAAATAATATTATCTGAATTATCATGCAATCATATCGCTAAATCCAACCAAAATCCCAGCAAGTGGGGACTCGAGTTCTACTCTTATCGTACTTGATAAAGTGATTTGTACCAGAAAACGTCCACAAACAAAAACTGGCAACACAAGTTGCAATCCTCAATTAGATTGAATTGTAATCCCGTGGATACCGTTGATTGGATGGTTCACACTTTTTTAATTACATTTTAGTGGTTTTGGTTTAATATCGTGTTTTCTTATTTTCTCTGCTCGCTGGTCAGGTATGCAGTCATCATCAATGGTACCCCTTCTGATTTCTTTATAGATGGTGGGGAGCTCTGATAATGTAATATATCTAATTTTCTGCTTTTATTTTAGGCAGTCAAAAGCTCTAAGGGTCAAGTGGACCCAATGGAAAACAATTATTGTGGACATATTTTATTAATTAAATTTAATAAAATGGAAATGGAATTAATTATGCAAAGACTAGAGTATAATTAGAGATCAGGAATCCAAGTCCATGAGGATGGATAAGGTTCCAAAGAGGCGGAATAAAACTAGAAAGAGGGAAAAACTAGTTTTAAAGTACATTTGTGGAAGAAACAAAAGGAAAGCCCAGGAAAAAATGAAAACAACATCCTGATTAACTGGACGCAGTTATGGAAACAAGTCGATGGGAAAGCAGGCTTAAGTAAGCCATTCCCAGGTAGACAAGAGGTTGTCTACACCTTGGAGGAAGAGATCTCTGCTCGAGGGGAGCTATGGAGATAAAGCTCAATGTTGGGTGGAAAATAGTCTTGGCTTAAGTGGTATGCACAAGGAAATTAATTCTGGATTATTATTCTTCTTTTATGATTTGAATTATAGTTTTGAGAAATGTTGTTTATGCAGAAAGATAAGTGAAAATTTATATGTGATGAGTAGTTATATTTATTTTATAGTTTATAGTTGGTTGTATTTAATAGAACCTAACCATCGTGAAAATAGTTTAGTTACGTATGGTTACATCTACAGATTCAATTAGAAACCAACAGACAGAAATTCTAACCCCAATTATGAGGGCTTAAATATGTTGTTAGGTTATGAGGGAGTTTATGTTCAATGCAGAAATTTTATTATGTAAATTAGAACAGGTGAGACTAGAGTAAATTACAGAACTATTCTGCAAATCAAAATGAATTAGAAACATGTGTATACCAAGAGATATCAGACAATCTAAAAGCAACATGATTTTATATCTCCATTTTATTTCATCCCACACATTTCTATGTCTAATCAATATATGGACAAACGAGAAATTAAATCGCATATGTATATCTTAGTACTAAGAGATGATACAAGTATACACGCAGAAAACAGATACATGCTTATGGAATTCCTGTAGGAAATACTGATAATTTTATTAAGATATATTGTCCATAGTACATGAATAGCAGAAAATAAATATGTATATTATGAACGAAATTTACAAAGGAATCATTGTCCTGAATTTCAGTGGATGGAAACTCCAGTAGGTTATAGACCAACCTGCACATTGGGGAAATAAAATCGATTATCAATACTCGAAGGAGGAATACTCAGATTGATTTAAAATGAATTGTTGAAGGTAAAATACCTGTGCCATAAACACAATAAATACAAAACAGTTGGTTAGTATTTAATTACGAGGATAATTAAATTCATTATACTAAATATGAAGAGGAAATTATAAGAAGGAAGTTAATACGTTACCTTACTAGTCAATTAGAGATGTCATGACAAATTCCTGTATTCACATCAGGAATCAAATCAAAATCTAAGGTCAGAAATATTCAAATGAATACATTGTAAATAAATAGTTGCCTTGAAAAACATGGGAGCGAGATTACCTGTGATAGGACAGCGGGAAACCTGAAGGACCATGACTCGTTTTGGAAGGTTAAAAGAAGATGCTGCAAAATAAACCATTTGATTTTGTGAGGCAATAATTAAGAAGCTTAGAAATTCCTAAAGGAAGCTTTTAGAAAATTATATAAATCTAGTCTATGAATCTCAAGTTGAGAGAAAGAAATATTATCATAGAAATCAGGATTAACAAAATATGTAGGAATTTGGCCAATTGTTAAAACCCAAAATTAAATTTTTATTTCTCCGTCTTACGCTCTGGAGATATATGGGAAACCGAGAAATATCAATTATAACCACTTGCTAAGAAATTTATAACCAGTTAAACAATTCTAAATTCCAATCTCAATGGATGAAGGACGAAATCGAAGAAACAAGAGTTATCTGAGTTAAGATAGACTCTGTGCGGAGGAATTTCCCATGTACTAGAAATCATAATACAACGGGATATTATGAATTCAATTTAAACCAAGAAATGATTCTCATAGAATTTGCAAATCCTGAAAAGTCAAAGGGGAAAATTAGAACATGATCGTTCGAATAAGTTGAGGAAATTCGCTAACAAAAGAGAGGAACCAAAACGGGAAAAACAATCAATAGAATCTACAGATTCGTTAAATCTCTGTCTGCAAAACAAACTACAATTTGGGGGAAAAAGGTGTCGGTATGGAAACGCCGAGAAGTTGTCTGAATACGTCAAGTATTACGGTACAATTATGACCCTCTCAACAAATAGGAAATGTGAAAATGAAAAGAGGAAAAACATCCATGAGGTAGATAGGACTCAATTGCAAATTTTAATAAATCTCTTCCAACGCCATACCTCAGAAAAGTCTGAACTAGAGGAAAACGGTGGCTTGGTGAATGGTATTAAAGCAACAAGCTACGAGCAGGGGAGGTCACAAATATAAAACGAAATGGAGATTGTTAACTATCTTACCTAAGGTCTGTTGGAAGAGCCCAATTCGACATTCATTCACCTACAACGGACCTTCCAATTTAGTCCACGGAATTATGAAAACAAAACTTGCAGAGAAACAAAAAAAAATGAGGTTTTCGTGGTTTAATAAATCAAATCCCTTTTACCTGTGGAAATTGGTAAATCGGTGGATAGGGATCATTATTGATTTCAAATAAAACTGCAAGAGGTAGCAAAAATAATTTCCATTAATGGTAGAGCAAGATTTCTGAAAAAAAAAGAAAAAAAAAAGAAACAAAATCAGAAACTTAAAATAATTACAGTTAATAGAAGACTTGAAAGGTTGTTGACAACGGAGATGCAATGAAACGTTAACCTGACAGAGCCTTTCAGCAAAGTGATCATAGTTGTGACAGCGCGATCTCGGAGTTAATTCCCTATGTGAAAAATTCCGCAACAAAGACATAAACCAGGCTGCGTGGAGCAAGCCAAGTGCAGAGTTGCTTGTGGAAAATTCAAAATTGAAAACTAAAAGAACAGAGTAGGGTTTCTATGTGGTAAAACCCTCCAGAGTATACGATTTAATCTACACCCTCCACGTGGAAGGCATCGGGTGGAGAAAGGCTTGGAAGCCATGTGATCACATTAACTTCAACGTGCTAGTACGATGGTGAAATCCAGAGGTTGGATATTGGGTACAAATACTAATACAAAAAGGAGTTAATTTTCAACCGAGATTTCGGTCTACGAACCCTCTAGTTTTAATGTGTAGTAGACACGTCAATAAATTAGGAACTAAGATATGATGTACCGTCAGTTTCAAAGTTAACGCCATACTATAAGTAAAGTAACTAAAGTTGTTCGTGGTGGATAGCATTAAGAGGGTTAATGACATTTGAAATCGAATATGTAACCATTTCTAATACATACGTAAACCAAGCATTAACAATTGAAACTACTATATGGGATATCAATACAAATAATAAGGGTGGAATATAAATTACGATTATATTATAGTGTAGCACTTCATAATGATGGTTAGTCACCAACTATCGTAGTGGGAATGCGTATGTATTCGTTTCAATAATGTGATGTGGGACAAGTCCTAGCATTATCAATGTTTAGGGGTGTAAAGCTATTAACCCAAGGTGGAAAGAGGAAATGTTTCCCTATGAAAATCGAAGTAAAATACTTACTTTATTGATATAACATACTTAACAGCTAATTGTATTATGAGATTATGAAGTGAAAATCATATCATAGGATCTAAATGTAATCCCGAAAGGATTTCCTAAAGGATTTTAATGTAAATAACCGAAATGGTAGAACTTCAATATGGGTTGTAAGGTAAACCATAGTGGGAGGAATTCGATCACATTCCTATCGAATATTATAAAGAGAATAATGTCTAAAGTGCATAAAGTGCTACTTTAAAGTCTATGATAAAAAGGAAGGGAAATCCTTTTGATAGACAAAAGATAAATCTCCTAAGAACCTAAGTGAATTAGTTAATAAATTCCTAAGAGCAAATTATCGAATATATAAGATAGATAATTGAAATGTAATAGTGAGGAATTACTATTACTACATTGATGCACAATTAAACTTATAGAGATGATAAGGTGAATCTAAATCATATGAGGATAAGGAGGATAGAATGAAATCAAGAAGAAGTGATGGTTTTGCCAATTAGAAATTACCAAACGTATAACCACAAAATTTGTCTAAGCATGACGATAGCATATAGATAAGTTCGTCATAATTTGACGCCATAGTGAGGAAAGGATAAGAACAAAATACAACAATGATGAATGATAGAGTTCAGAGAGAGTAATTATACTATAATTAGAAAAAAAATTGTGGTAAGTGGAGTTGTTACAGACAAGGATGTGATTTATCTCCCTTGATCTTCATCCTTATTATGGATGGATTCATCAACCTTTAATTGATGGCTAAATAAGCTGGTTACTTTTCAGGTTTATCTTTATCCCCTACTATTAATATATCACACTCTTTGTTTGTAGATGACTTACTCATTTTTGGCAGGCTTCTATGGAACCAATGGTTCTATTTACATTATATTCTCCTTCAGTTTGGTGCTACTACTGCCTTGCATATCAACAAAGGAAAGTTTTTTTTGATATATGCATCTAGTAATATGAATGATATAAATTATATTGCAGAGTTTCTAGGGGTTCAAGCCAAGTTGCTATCTGATGGTTTTTCATACCTGGGTTTAAATTAAAGCCATGTGGTTACAAGAAGGAGGACTAGTTGTGGCTAGTGGACAAATTTAAAGGAAGAATTCTCAAATGGTCACACAGATGGTTGTCTTTGGGGGGGAATACATTCTTATTTAAACAGTCTTATTACAGTACGTGGTTTATTGGGGTCATCTTTTTTATTTTCCTATACACACTATGGCTCGGATCAATGCGGTGGTATCACAATTCCTATGGTCCGGTGCTTCCAAGACCAAGGAACTGCACTTATGCAAACTCAATTCCATTTCAACTCCAAATGAGGTTGGAGGGTGGGGTCTCCTGGATGTATTCTCATTTTCAAATGCCCTTCTAATTAAATCATTCTAGAGGGCTATCAACTCAAATGGCATTTGGTCTAATATAATCCATTACAAATATGTGCAGGGGAACCCTTTACTATAGATATACAGGGGGTCGATTCTCATATCGAATAAAGAATCTATCATATGGAAGAGTTTTAAGAAGGTGATCCATTTGGTTGTTGATTGATTAGTTTGGAAATTTGGGAATGGTCACAATATCATCCTGGGTTGTGATTGTATTCTAAGTATCAGTGAAGGAAGGATGTTGAATGAAAGGATCACTCATAGATTGGCACACGAGTATTTTTAGTTTATTGCAGATGATTTTATGCTGGAAATAGGGGGTTTCAAAGTGGAAGACTACAATACATCTTGGGCTGCCGGAGGACGATGCATGCTCATGGCATCAATACATAAAAATCCTATAGGAAGGGGGTTATGTCATTATCAAGAAGGTGATAAAATCATTTGGGAAGGGGGTATGAAGGGGCGACGGTTGATTGTGAAGGAAGTGTACTCTAGCATCATTTTAAACCAATTACTGGAGAGGACCCCGTCCCCTTTCAGGAAGTATTGGAGTTGGAAAATTCCCCTCAAGATACTCTTGTTCGATTGGTTGGATTGGAAAGGCTGAATCTTGACATGGGACAAGCTTATGAAACGTGGTTTCCATGGGCTAGGATGGTGTTCTTTCTGTCATGCTCAGGAGGAATCAACATCACATATATTTTTATCCTACCTGTTCACCCGCAAGATATGGTCTCTTTTCTCTCATTATATCATTGGATTGAGATGGTGTTCGGACAATTTCATAAACAATTTCGAGGTATGGGGAGCATCTAAAGGTAATTATAAATCTCTACCTTTTTATCTGAAGTGGGAGGTCTGGCTTGCTGACAATTGTTTTATTTTCGAAGGAAAACTGACAATCATCGCTCATATTCATGGGGCCATCATGGTTTGGTTGGCTGCCCAACCTCATCATGTTGCATCTACAAAGGATATGTCTATTCGTATTCGGCCACATCATATAACCTTGCCGGAAATGTACTTTGATGGGGCTCAAAAAGAGGGTTTTTGTGGCTATGGGGCGTGGATTAAAATGGAAAATCTGGATCGTTATCAGATCTTTTGGAATGGAGGGAAAGACACTAATATTAAGGCAGAGCTTCTTGCTTTATGGAGCGGGTTGTGGGTGGCCTATAATTTAGGTTTAAAATATGTTAATATTTATGGGGATGTGAAGGTCGTCATTGATGGTATTGGTGGTAAGACTATTTTTTAGCCAAGAGGATTACATGGATGGATCTCTCAGGTGAAGAATCTGCTTCACAAGCTCAACAATCCACCTATATTGCATATATATAGGGAGATCAATTCTCGTGCAGATCTCCTTTGAATCAAGGCCTCTATGTTCCTATGGGTAGTATCCATATATCTCTTATAAATGGGGGATCAATTGCTCAAAAATTATGTGGTTTCTCTTCCGTGATCACTCCTATTGCTGTCGGGCAAGCGTTTTTGGTTATCAGCCATTTTCCCTCTGGTATGTTCTTATGATTTCCATTGCAGGTATTAGACACTTTCATACAATGATCCATGGTTTTTCTTGGCACTGTTGTGTCGGGACTCATGCAGGCGAGTCAGTCAAGCGAGCCGGCTAATATCATTGGTCCTAGGTTATGATTACAAAATGCCTTTTTGTTTTGTTTTTTGGTTGTGTTCTATCGTCTACCACAGGATCATATCTGGGCTCTTGTGTTGATTATTGATGATTTTCATATTGGTGCCTCTACTGGCCTCTTCTTGAATGCTTAGTTTGTTCTATTTTTTTCATCTCGGGGCTTCCTCTACCGTCACTATGTGGACCATGTTTGTGATGAATCTCACTTTTCTCTTGTATATGGGCTTTCCACCCATGATACTTTATGATTGGTTCCATTTTCCCTTTGTTGCTCTTCTAAGCATGGGAGATGATGATGTGGGTATGACAACCAATGGTTGCTTAGATGATATTGGACAATGTTTTGATGACGCATCCTTTGAATATTTATTATTTATCTTTAATATATAAACAACGTTTTTTCTTTTTTCTTATTTCTGAAAAAAATAAAATAAAATAAAATATCGTGTTTTAATTCCATGTTTTCTTCTTTGCTCGCTGGCTTCTGGATAACTTCCACACTTCAAAATAAATAGCTAGTAAATCAGTCCAATCCATTCAATTCAAATCAAGTGCAGTCACATCCTGCAATATCACAATTGTTCTTATTGTTTGTTTTCTTTGGAATGCGGATCTAAATCCAAAGAAAGATGAGTTCTATTTCCAAGAAAGCTTGTTGTATGGCGACCGTGGTAGTGATTCAGGGTTTCAGAAACTTCACAGATCAATGGGATATATTTCAATTTAAAGAATCTAATAATGCCAAACTTGTTACCTACTTCTTCTCATTATTCATTTCGGGTTGCTTCTACCACTTGCCCAAGTGTTGCTACCATTGCCTTGATGGGTAGCGAAAAAAAAAAAATCAAAGGATGAGTCATTCAGATGTGTGATGTATCTCAGTTGTTGGCACCAAACTAAATTTGAAATGCATTTCAATTCAGCGTCGAGAGAGGGGGACAAGGAGAGGGATTGATCACCTGGGGCACGATAGGATTATGTAGCTAGAAATTGGATGAGAAAATATAGATGGAATCAATGGTTTGAGAGCCACAATGGTGTGATAATAGCACTAATGTGTTAATGCTCTAGGGTTTTGGTCGTTTTCCTAAGAATTTGTAAGATCTAATGCGGAGGCAAGAATTTGTATGTTGTTTTGGTCCACTCTATGGGTTTTGGTCCAAGGCAGGTGTGTTTCCATAAAAATTTGTAAGACTTAATGTGGAGGCAAGAATTTGTAAGACCTAATTTTGAGGCATACATGTTGTGCATGAGCATAGATTATTGTAAGACCTCAAGACTTTGATCAGACATACATGAAGTGCATTGGTGCATGGAGTCATCAAGTTTTGGAATGGACCACTTGGATAGGTACTAGGGTGGTAGGTGTACTAGTATAATAGATTAGTTTGAGGGGGAATATGAGACATCAAGCGAGATGGTTGATTGAGACCAAGTTAATCTCTCTGAGTAGTTCCTTAAACTTGACTCAAACAAATTACTAGTCATTTTTCAGTTTTATATTTGTAAGAACCCATGGTTTTGTCCATGACATTCATATGGAATATAGCCTAGTTAAAAAAAAAAATCAAAGTAAATTTGTCTCATAACCATTGAGATCCTAATAATGATGTTTTTAAACACTACTACTTCTTTAGATATTTTCCTAATCCTAACAACTAAGCCAAGAATTAATAGTTATAATCATTATAAATCATATTGATGCTACAAATCACGAAAAGCAACCATTTTAACCCCAACTTAAATCCTCCTTCCCCTTCAATATTTTTCTCCATAAAACTCCCTTTATCGAATCTTTTGAAATCTCCTACAATAGCGGACGAGTTGTAAAATGACCATTTTAACCATAACTCAAATCTTCCTTCCCCTTCAATATTTTTCTCCATAAAACTCCCTTTATTGAATCTTTTGAAATCACCTATAGATTAGCTTCTCAAAACATCGACTTGTAGGAAAAATCCCATAGGGTAAGTGGGGAACGATAAGACCAAAAAACAAAGTGAAATTGATGAACCAGGTCTGTTTGGAGACCAACTCCTTATATATATTATCTATATCTATATTTTCACTTGTGCACGGGAGAATTGAACCTTTGAAAAACTTTATATAATGACAATTAAACCAATGAAATTTCCACGACTCGTGAGATGGTTACGCTCTTACGGACAAACAAGTTGATAGAAAATTGTTCTTGTTCTCACATCATTTACTATATGCACACTGAAAATCCAAACTTTATCAATGTCTATATAAATTAACATACAACACACAAATAATTAAAGATCTTGTATATTATATTTTAATATGTTATAAACCAATATATAAGAGGGCATATATCTCATCTAGTTTTGATAAAGATACACATCTTCCTCCTCTACAATGAGGGGTAAGCTCTCGCTTTATAATGCATTAAGTAGTGATCCTTGGACTAGTTGGCAGCATATTCATCATTCAAATTCATCTCAAGTAAATCTCTTATACTTAGTTGAACCAATTATTAAAATTTTCATTTAAATTGAGCAGTTGAATAATCATATACATGGAAGATTAGTTCAAGGCACAATTAAATATGCATAGAAATAAGGAACATTCCTCTTTCACATGGGGAAAACAATTCGTAGCAACATTTTTGCCAAAATTGTACATGAAAGCGCTGAGCCACAATAAACAAATCGATCAAAATCTTTTTCTTTCTCTGGGTACTTACAAGCCCAACAAAAGAAGTACGAAACCAACCAAACAATTTGCAAGCCTGCCAACAAGTAGAAATTCACAAAAAAAATAAAAGTAAAGGGTAATTGAAAAACATACCTTTTTTCATATTTATTACTTAAATCTCCATTTTACTAAAAGTTCAAGATATATTCCTTAAAGCTAAGGCTTAAACTGAGTTGTTAATATTACAACTCCATGTAATTATTAAACTATAATTACCTCACTCATTATTAAATTTTAATTACTTCACCCATTAATAAATTTTAATATATATTTTAATTACGTCACTCATTATTAAATTTTAGTGCAATGCTACCAATGTGGAAGAATGGAATCTGAAACTAGTGTTGAAGTTTTAGGCAATCTCTCTTACAAGACATTGGAAGGGAAGTTTTTTTATATAAGCAAATCGATGCTCTTCTGATAATTTTGGATCTCCCAAAGAGAAACGGTGTTGGGCCATAACCGCCTCGGCCTTCTTCCTCGTTTCCCAGAGAATGAGGCTGACACTTACCATGGTAGCACAAGAACCATGGGAAACACCCTTAAGAAAGCAATGGGGAGGCTTCTCCCTATTATTGGAAACCCTATTATCCAGGTGGATATTGGTGGCCACCCACCTATTTCATTTGGATCCGCACCATCATTTATTTCAACGTTTCACTTCCAACAGCTTACTATTTTTAGCAGGTTTTCGGGTCCTGCACTCCCGAAGCCATTTTTGGGCCTTAATGATCAAGGTGGATATTGGTGGCCACTCACCTATTCCATTTGAACCCCACCATCAGTTCTTTCCGTTTTTAAGTTTCATCACAACTTACTATTTTTAGCATTTTTTTTGGGTCCTGTACTTGTGAACTTGTTTTGAGGCCCTAAATGACGTTTTTTGGGAAAACCGGGAGCAACATGGGTCCATGGATTGATGTTGCTTACACAAAAATTTGTAGTCTTCTGATATATCTTTATAATGAACAATGGAGCACGTCAAACAAAGATCATATGCCAAAGTTACTTCCCCAGGAAGTTAAAACACCAATTTACCCAAACGGGACTCACAGTTTTGGCGCTTCATCTCCTAGGGTTAGGTTTTTGGAAGTTTTTGATTTTACATTGTTTCTAAACAATAAATAGGCCTTGGAGCCTCATTGTAACACAGTGGAGAGGTTTGTAGCCATCACATCTCTTCTCAGGAATATGCTACTAGTGCCCTCGCCCGCTCATTTCCATTATTCCTGTAAGCATGTTTCAGTCATTTGTTTTGTAACACAGTTTAGAGGCCTGTAGACGCCACATATCTTCTCATAGATAAGCCTACCAGCGCCCTAGATGTTTATTTACATTATGTCTGTAACCACATTTCATTCATTTGATTTTAATAAAAGGAAGCATTATTTCTGTTACATCTCTATGCTTATGGTTATATGTGTATTTTGTTGCGTTCCTACATAAATCCGGATCAATGGTATTAGAGCAGTTCTACTCTTTCTCTATTTTTCTTTGCATGTCCCCAATGCAGTCAAGGTATAAGGATTTCGGGCTCGATTCGGTTGAACCATTGCAAGATCAACCTCGCAAACCCCAATGACCCCCCATGGCAGAAGGAAATAAAGACGAGGGAGCAAGAGATCCTATCAAAATCTTGCTCGAGGAGGGCCTTAAGAAACAGAGGAACGCGATGATGGATATCTTTTCCCAGATATTTCAATGGTTGCCCGCCGATGGCACATCTACATCCAACACGTCCGCCAACAGGTCTGCGACACCCTGGACAAATCCAATACCAAGTTCAGCAGAATTTGCTTGATTCCTAAGGAGGGAGGAATGATCCAGGTGGATATTGGTGGCCACCCAACTATTCTATTTGGACCCGCACCATCAATTATTTCAGCTTTCCACTTCCAACATCTTACTATTTTTAGCAGGTTTTCGAGTCCTGCACTACCGGAGCCGTTTTGGGGCCTTAATTATCCAAGTGGATATTGGTGGCCACCCACCTATTCCATTTGAAACCCCACAATCAGTTCTTTCCGTTTTTAAGTTTCAGCACAACTTACTATTTTTAGCATTTTTTTCGGGTCTTGAACTTCCGAAGCCGTTTTGAAGCCCTAAACGACGTTTTTTGGGAAAACCGGGAGAAAAATGGGACCATAGACTGATGTTTATCACACCAAAAGTTGTATTCCTCGGATAGATATTTCTAACAAGTTATGGAGCACGTCAAATGCAGATCGGATGCCAAAGTTACGTCCCCGAGAAGTTGAAACACCATTTTACCCAAACTGGACCCACAGTTTTGCCACTTTATCTCCTAGAGTTAGGCTTTTGGAAGTTTCGAATTTTACATTGTTTCTCAACAATAAATATGCCTTCGAGCCTCATTGTAACATAGTGGAGAGGCCTGTAGCCATCACATCTCTTCTCAGGGATACACTACTAGTGCCCTCGCCCGTTCATTTCCATTATTCCTGTAAGCATGTTTCAGTCATTTGTTTTGAACACAGTTCAGAGGCCCGTAGATGCCATATCTCTTCTCAGAGATAAGCCTACCAACGCCCTAGTTGTTTATTTACATTATGTCTGTAACCACATTTCATTCATTTGATTTTAATAAAAGGAAGCATTCTCTTTGCTGAATCTTTGTGCTTATGGTTATATGTGTATTTTGTTGCATTCCTGCATAAATCTGGATCACCCCACATAGCATGTGTTTGAACCTCTTCACTCATTATACAAACACCTTCACCTTCCTTAGTGAACTCAATGATTCCTTTCACGCTCCACAAATGCAATACATGACCCACAAAGTCAAGTACTGATCCTATGCTTCAAATTTTCTAGGAGTTCTTCTACCTCGTATATTTTTTCTGCAACCTTCGGCGTTTTTTATCACAACCCCTCACATTGGCAATGATTTTGGGATTTTGGCCACATTATTCCCTTATATCCAACCTTCCGATCCACCAACAACCTAATAAAATTCCTTTTATGCACCTATAAAGCACCAACTCGGCCTTGTCGGTGTCCCATTCTTGGTGAATATCCACTAGCCCCTCAACAATCTAAGCATGGTAGGTCCCTGCAATGCCTCATCTTCATTCTGTAGGTTCAGATCATCCATGCTACTCCCAGTCACTTGCATAACCTATGCTTAGATTTGTAATATTTAGGCTAAATAAACCCTTAGCAACAGAGGTGTCCCTTTGAAGCCAACACTTGGCTCTAATACCACTTGTTAGTAATTAGAATAATATTTGAGGAATAATGATAACAATCACAATACAATAACACACATAAACTATGATTTACCCTGAAAAACCCCAATCAAGGAAAAGAACGAGAAATAATAGATCTATCATTATCCAAAAATAATAGATATATTATTATCCTTAACATAAACACAGCTAGGCCATCCAATATCTTGGCGTTGGTTAGGTGAGCCTTCACCGCTCAACCCTAACACATTACAATAGAGAATCCCAAATCCTTTTAAAGGCTTTGTCAAATGTAATACCATGGGCTCGATACCACATTACAATGGAGAATCCCCAAGCCTTTTAAAGGCTTCGTCACATGTAATACCATGGACTCAATACTAGAGACCACTAATACCACGTGCCTGAAATCACAATGGTTAATCTAACAACCTTAACTCCTTTACTGAGACATGTTTACCTAACATGGTCAAGGGTTTTGTAGCACAAATATGGCTAGTCATCCCCCACTCAAACCCACTATGATAAAATGCAATTTAGTTTTTCATGATGATCCATCACTAGCACTAGACATACAGACATAATCGTCAACTTAAAACCCATCAACAAGGACAAGAGGGGGGTGGATGATTTCTCTAAATTATTATGATTCACCAATTTTTAAATTAAATGTTTTTAATTTGTATTAATTTAATTTCATATTATAATATTTTATAATATTTTACTATTTAAAAAAAAATTATTATTAATTAATTCGTTAAAAATTTAGTATAAATTTGAAAATACTAAATTATATTTATTACCATTTTTATTCATTAAAAAAATTATCAATAAAATACAAATAAATAAAAATATATCTTTAATCTTAAAACAAAAAATAAAATAAAAAACATTTAATATAAAATTCATTAAAAGTATAAAGTAGGAGTGTCATTACTAACTTTTAATACACTTATCAAAGGTATACATTCTAAGCTTAGTCTAACTAAAATATGAAATGACCATTTTTAGAGCTTTTTTTTCTCTTTAAGTTTAACCAAAATTTGATAGATATTTTTAAAAACTTGATTTTAAGTTGTTTAATCTACATAAATTTGATAGATAATTTTAAAAACTTGAGTTTAAGTTGTTTAATTTATAGTATTTGAGTGCCCTTTGAATTTTTTAGGGTGTTGAATTCATTTATGCATTAAAAAATGTATCTTAAATTTTAAAAAATCACAATTTTGTTTGAAATCGTATCATCAGAATCAGGTGAAAAGACAATGTTATGAAACTAGCTCACAAAATAGAAGAAAAGATAGATCAATTCCTTTGAAATCATCCGCTTTGAGTGGGAAACCTATTTTACATTACATAAATGAACAATTCTTGGATGATACAAATGAAAAAACCTCCTTTCTATATATCGGAGTCCAAGGAGTCATAATATAATCCTAGCTGACATAACAATAACAATGTAAGGGCACAACAATAACAACAGTGGGATTCTATGGGGCACAATAATAACAATATGGGGACTACATGGGAACAACAATAACAATAAGGGGCTACACCAACAATAACAATAAAGGGATACACTAGTATTATAGGGACCTAACATGCCCCTCTCGTTCAAAAAAGTGTTGTCCTCAACGTTTGATTACTTCTGGATGCTTCTGTATAAAATGCTCATCCTCCCATGTGGAATCTTCAGCTGGTAAGTTCTTCCACTTGATGAGATACTCTGAAATTGATCGATTTCGTATTTTTCGAATTCTTGTTTCTGTGACTGCTTCAGGTTCCAATATTATTTTTCCTTCCTCGTCAAGTTCTGGGAATATTGTTTGAACTGGGACTTACTCTATCTGTAGTATCCATGTTATCGAATCCTTTCCATCAAAATTCCTCATATCGATCTTTGGAATATGGTGGGTCTTAAATCCAACATTAGAGTTTATAAAATCATTATTAACATTTCTTTTGTTCTCATCATAAGTTTCATCTACTACCTTTTCACCATTAGGAATCATTTCTTGTAGCAACTTTGTCAAACCTTCCTTCAACCTTCCATGTTTGCTTTTAGTTTTTCTTCTATACCATCGATCTTAGCTTCCATGCCATCCATCTTATCTTCCATGCCATTCTTCAAACCATCCATCTTAACACCCATGCCATTCATCTTAGCTTCCATACCTTTCTTCAAACCATCCATTTTAGCTTCCATTTCATTTTTGGTTACCTTTTGCAAGAGCGACATTTGTTCCACTTGGTCTTGTAATTTTGATATATCATGCTGCACTTGTTCCTCTTCATGCATCATAGTAGAGTTTTCTGAGGACTTAGTGGGTGTGAACTTCTTTTTGGGAGGCATTTTAGAATCCAATATTTATATGTATGCTTCAATATGCCCTCAGAATCACTTCGAAATATTTTTTCAAACAAATGTTATGCAATTAAAAAAAAATTACACACCTTTTTCTTGCTTTTTAGGAGGTCGATATTGAATCTAAATTATCTTTGCGATTTTGGATCTTCAATATCTCAAATTCGGTCCTGTAGTATCCATATGAGTCTTCTTTCCAATGCCACATGTCAGACCTAATTTGGACTCTTCAAGACCAAGTTATGCCCGATCTCCCACATTGACCTAATTATGGGTTGGTTCAGTAGAGCGAACTTGTACGGTGTGTCACGTGTCACTGTTTCAACCTTTGTCTTTGAAATTGATACACAAGAAACTACAGTTTGTGCACTTTCGACCACTTTTTACAAAATTCCAATCTGATGCCTGAAACGAAAGCTATGATGATTTTCCCTCGATCCCCTGTTTGAGATAAAATTCTAGAGCCTACAAAAACTCTAACTTCCACAGATGATATCTCCGAAAATATGGTGAACCAAAATCTAAAAATTTTACACGATGTTCCTAGGAATCTCGGCTCAAATGGGTTTTCTTTTAGCTTCTAAACCTTGGTTGAAAAACAGTTATAGATAAAATGACATGATGACCTGTTTGCAGCAGCGAAACCCTAGAATCCAAAGCTCTGAAACCAAATGTTATGAAACCATCTCACAAAATAGAAGACAAGATAGTTCAACGCCTTAGAAAGTAGCCTCTTCAAGGGGGAAACCTCCTTTACATTACATAAATGAGAAATTCTTAGATGATACAAATGAAAAAACCTCCTTTCTATATATAGGAGTCCAAGGGGTCACAATATAATCCAAGCCAACATAACAATAACAATGTAAGAGAACAACAATAACAATAGTGGTCTTCTATGGTGAAAAATAATAACAATATGGGAACTACATGGGCACAACGATAACAATAAGGGGATACACTAGTATTATAGGGACCTAACAAACAATTTCATTTATAGTATAGACTAGGCCCATTCGTTTTTTGAGGAAAAAATCATAATTTTATTCAACCTGAATCAAGGAAAAAAATTATTTTTTGTAGATGTTGAAAGCATTCTAGCATATCATCCTTTGAGCTAATGAGCAATAAAAAATATAAACTAGATAAAAAAAAATACATAAGGTATGCCAACATTAAGTGTGATAAAAATCACTTAATTGCTCCATTTTCCCTTTCTTTTTATGGATCTTTTGTCAAACCCCATGGTTGGAATCCATTGTTACCATTGCTAAACCATTTACAATTGTCCGCAAAGACAATTCTTTGTTTGAATCCAAACTTTCAGCGACATGAGTTCTCTTTATACCCCATGTCCCCTTTTCATTTTGTGGTTCCTCCTTCTCTTGCATTGATGCTTGTATCTCTACTAATTCAGTGCCCTTCTAAATATGGGTTGTGGCTCTAGGTTGATCTACAATATCAACCCCATATGCTTGGTTATCATGCTAAGCATGTGCATCCATAATTTGTTGGTTCCCCAAGGTTTCTTCTTCCTCTTCAGAAAAATGAGGACCAGATACCTACCAACATTTTGGCTTATAGGTCTGCCTCTTTTTCTTTTTAGGGATCTTTTTTTCCTACGAGATTTTCTTTTGTAGGTGTCCTATTTGAAAATAGATTCACCATATAAATGTAGTATTCTCATAATCTAATACTTCTAGTGTCCATTGAAGGTTTTTATGTTTCATATGGATTTGATCAAGTATATCTTTTGTTGAGGTCGATCTCTAAACATATTCTAGCAAAAGTGAAGATACGTTTTTTGTTCTATCTCAATCCATCTTTTTGAATTTTCCCAGAGTGTTTCCAATATCCTCTAGGAATTTATGGTGCTAGAAAGGAAGAGGAATGATAGGTAATCTTACCCATATTTCCAATGTTGAAGCTGCCATATTTGTAGCATCAAAATCTAGAAAACTTGGGGAAATGAAGAGTCCAGCTCTGCCCTAGAACCAAGGCCCCTCATTTAGAGCACATTCCATACCTTTCTGTGTTTCAAAATATAAAATGAATAAACTTTTGGAACATAAATAGATATTGCAGTTGGGGGTCAAAGTAGAGAAAATCCATTGATGTAAAGTGCCATATTTGGGCCAAAAACCGTTGAATCTACATATAATTGCCATGGATTGTAGATCATAAAGAGAGAAATTACTTCTTGTAGATAAACTTACGTGTTTGGGGCCTTTTCCATTTGTTATAGAATGTATGGTCCAGGGTTGTTTTGGATTAGATATGGTAGGATGTGGATCTTCCCTTGAGCTACATATTTAAAGGAAACAAATCCGCTAGGGTTTCTAGAACAAATAATTTCCTAGTAAGATATTGAGGCATCTAGTTTCCCGGTACTCGAAGCTCCACCACACATCCTCTCAAACATGACAATTTTGGAGTTTCTTGAAATACCATATCCATGTAACTGAAGGAAATCATTTAATAGCTTCCCTTCATTAATAGATGTTTCCATGTCACCTCGACGTCAGTATGATGCTCTAAATTATGTTTTACGTCTACCACTAGTTCAGATCCATTCACCCATAAAAGGATCGAGTATATGCTTATGGTCTTAATGAAAATATGGTAACCCCCCTCCAGATCCCTATTTTTAATGTCAAATCCTTCGATCTGAGGAAAAGCCTCTACCATATCGTAATCAAGTTGGGTACCCGTGAGCACAGACATCTACCCTTCCTTGTGCAAAGTTCCCTTCATGGCTTTGTTCGCTTCGCTTTGTCCCTCTGTGAACTGAGAACCCTTTCTCGACATGTCTGCAACCTCATTTGAGGGAAATGAGAAAAATGGTCGCATCCTCGACACAAAGTCCCACTCCAACTTGCCCTTAAGGGCCATACCATTGACATGTCTACAATCCCAATGATGTTTGTTATTTAGTTGATCCGAGGATCCATTTTCACATTGATCCCTATTGCAGAAGACTTTCACAGAGTCAATTGCAAGTTTGTCCTCTTGAATCTTACACTCAATCTAAGGGAGGGAGGGAGCGGGGGGGGCTCCATTTCTCCATAGCCACATTCAAGAATGAAATCCTTCCTTAATCATGAGGAGAAAAGATCCCTTACCTTGGCCTTCCTTCGTCCATCGTAACTCGCTCCTAGTCGACGATGATGTTAGAAAAAAATCGATAAAATTAAACCCTAGCTCTTGCCATTACTTCCCTCTCAAATGATATTATTCATTAAAAATGAATCATCTAATAAACTAATGTTCAGTTTCACTTTAAAACTCATGAAAATTACTTTTTATCTTCACAATATTCATTTTCTTCTTAACACTAATCAAAACTAAAAAATAAGTCTCAAGAAATATACCTATTCTAATTTTTCATCTATTAAACTTCTTTAACTTTATAAATTTTCTATGTTAAAAGCCTATTTGTATATTTGGTAAAATAATTTATTAATATAAAAAGTAAACTAAAATTTTAGAAAATGTTCGTTCTTATCTATTGCTGTGTCATGCAATCCAACTATAGTTTGCAAGCTACACATCACTACATCGATATTCCAACCGTGGATCCGCATCGAGCTCAAACGTATTGTATTACAACACGTAGCTTTTCTTGATAGTACTCCGTTGGATAAATGTTCAGTGATCCAAACTGAAGCAGTCTTCTAATGAGACACGTGTCAATGTGTCTCGCCGTAACGTTTAACGGGAATCTTTTTGGGTTTAGGTTAGGAATGTGTATGAATTTTACCCAAAGTCACGGATGCGACTTGCGAGGCTTCACATGTCACCTGATCTTTTCACGCAGTTTCACGTAATTCCGCTTCTCTCTCTTTACCAGTTTTGAGGAATGTGTACTTTTTGGCATTGTCTGGTTATGGTTTTTCAATAATATGTATTTATATTTATGGGTAGGTATTTTGTTTCACAAATAAAAGGTATTATATATTAATTTAGAATTTTGTTTGGTTATGACTTTAAAATTGGATAATAATAATAATAATAATTTTTATTTATCAATTATTTTTAAATTAAAAATAAAATAGTTTTTAAATAAAAATAATATCTATTATAATAAAAATTAATAGATATGAAATTTTATTTAAAAGTATTATACAATATTAATAAAAAGATCGTAATAAAAATAAAGAATATATTTTGATATTTATATTAAGTAATATAGTAATTTTTCTAGCCTTTTAAGATGTTAAAATTATAATGAGCTCTGGAGGCTTCTCTCCAAAATTTTTGAGCATAGGAATAAAATCTTAAATCAAACTAAATAACTCTTTTTTTCTTTAGGTCTGTAACCACCCTTTTAGTGGAAACAAATGGTTAGACTTTTTATTATTAATTAAGGATTAGTTAGGACTGCCGTGTCATTTCAATGAGAATATGTGAACAAAAATCAAATTTTATTTTTAATAAAGATTTACTGTGAAATTGGTTTCATAAGTAAATTGATGGTAAAAAGTAAATCAAGATCTGGTGTTAGTTAGAAAAACAATTTTCACAGTTATCCAAAAAACTCTGGAATAAATAAAGCATTCCAAGGAGAGTTTGGGGTTGGATCTGTGCACAAAGAAACTCTGTTAGGCTGGAAGGAAAACACATTTTCCAGAACAGACTAATCTCTGGGTTGGAGATCTGGACCGGATTGTCCCGTGATCTCCCCAGGACTGTTGTTTTTCACTGGAGTCGGAGAGTTGGACCGGACTGTCCTGAGATTCTCCTCCAGGATTTCTGTACTAACGACGACCCAGACTTGAGCTCGGGGGAGAGCTGCAGGACGTAATCGCCCAGCTCGTGGAAGGGAGGCATAAACTACATCACTCGGAATTCGAGTCAGATGAGTAGAATACATTAGTTGTGATTAACAGAAAGGAAGAATCATGTGTTTCGTTATGTAGACTTAGACTAGTAGCTTATACTCTTTTTCTGTGTCTGAAAGAAAATAAACTATTGTGTATTTGGTAGTAATTACTTCTTCTTTTTTATTTAAGCTGATATTTCTTTTATAGAAAACAGGTTGAAAGATTCTGTGTCTATAATAGTAACTGTATAATGTAACAAAACTTGTATGAGGCCTGTAGGAGGCTGTCCAGTTTAGAGCTGTGAATATAGCAGTAGGAAGAAACATTATTCTTTTGTCTAGAAACCAAATAGTGCGATAAAGGTAAGGCATCACCCACATAGTCAAAAGAAAGGTGAGGGAGACCGTTAACCCGTAGTGCCTGCAGAACAGGCTTCTGGGTTGGTCGTCTCTCTCTATGAAAGCACGAACTGATAGATGGTCCGGTCACCCTCAGGAAAAATCTTTTAAAAATTTGTAAACGAAACAGACAAGTATGCCAGCAAAAAAAAAAACTTATCTTTTCCAGAACAGATAATCGAGATAGCAGTATAATTTAACCAGAAAAAGAATCCTGAAGTATCGAAGAGCAATTATGTAAACACAAGCAAATAATTGTCGACCCAAGGGGCGGAAACCCTTGTAAAAACAGAATTCATAAAAACATCGCAACATGCACAGTGGCTGCCATAGGAAAAAACGAGCTATAACATATGTAGCCTACAGCCGTAATCAATAGTAGAGAAAATTTTCCAGATTTACGCTCACACAATAACACAGAATTCACAAACATGAAATAGAATAGTTACTGAAAACCGAATGCATATATATTTCCATTTTACTCATAACCCAAAGCAATTGACACCCAAAAATCATTGATGCCAAGTCAAAGCGTAAACGTCAAAGTAAGCCTGATGAGAATCTGTGTGGTACCCAGTTACCCCTACGGGGGAAATGACATAAATTACAGATTGGAATAAATCTCTCAAAAAGAACCCTAGTTAGAATTTTTTATATAGAGCCGTAAAAACCCCGACCGAGTTTAACTGGAAATAGAACAATCAGTATGATGCCATGGAATAGCTCCGGACTGCAGCTAAGACAAAAAAAGGAGAGACCCTAACTCAGCGCCATTGGCGAAGAAAATTCTGGAGAGGAGGTTCGGAATTCAAACTCCTGTGGCAAGTAGTTAAGTACCTGTAGAATGGATAACGATTAGCCTTGCTAAACAGAACCGTAAGAAACCCTGGAACGGTTGTTTGAGCAGAAGGGTACCTGACAGACAAACAGTAGTATGTTAGTGAAACCAAACCCTCTTGTGACTGAAGCAAGAACGAAAGCAACGAATGGAACCCGACGCAATTTATCAAATAAAACAATACCTGGGTGAGCTCCAAAAATCGGCTGTGGCTGTAAAGAGAGAACGCTTGGTACTGGCCAGTCGAGCCGGAGAAAATCCATTTGGAATAAGAAACATAATGAGTACGCCAAACCAGATAAATAACCAAGGGGAAGAATAGAACCAGATAAAAACTAAACCAGAACTCCCAGAATTCATGACAAAATGGACTCATGCGAGAGTACAGGTCTGATCAATAAAAAAATCAAAAAATACCTGGCGCCGAAGGAATGTTCACACCAAAGAATGCCATTTCCTATCTGTGTTGAGCTGAAACGGAGCAGGAAGGGTTCAAGCTTGGCGTAACCCTAAGAACAGCAGGTTTCGCCTCCAGATGCAACGGCAAGGCGTAACAATGAACTGTGGAATCAGTTACCAAGCGGGTAGACATTATCCAACCCTAAAGAATCCTCACCGTAGGATTAAGATCTAAATCAAGGGCCAGATTTCACTGGTGACTAAGCGATGGGACAGGGTCAATAACCTCGGGATTAATCATCGGCGTAATCCATTGCTTGTGTAATAATTTCCAAAGTTTAAAGAAACACATATGTGCAGAACCATAGAACTTAACAATTACGATGCCGTGTCATGTGACATTTAATAACCATAGGTACAAACATTCAATTAAACCGAGACCATAAATCTAACTGTGATACAGTCGGACCATAGAGCTGACAAGGAATCAAGCATACATGAGATGTTCGCATCCTTTGTACGCGGAAGCCATAACTTAGCCTTAAATGTTAATCGTGTTGAAAATTATAGAGGACAGCTGTCTTACCTTGGCTGACGAATAATATAACAGATTGAATAATGAGGATAGTAAGGGTTAGATTAGCGTAAAAGTAATTTTTTTTATGTGGTAATTTGTTTTAAGTTGTGTACGTTACAAGTGGTATCAGAGCCTGTTACAACGCTGGGACCCTATTGGGCCAACTGACGTTACAATTGTATGTATTTATTGCACAGTTAGATAAATAGATGGAACGACAAACAAGACAGACACCTTTACGACAGCAACAGCGAAATGTCGGAGAAATTCAACCTCCACCAGAGGGAAATCCCGAAATGTGGGTTCAGCTGGGAATAGAGCAGCATCAGCGGTCTAATAGACTGATTGAAGAGCAACAACAGCAGACTCGCATTTTGTTGCACACAGTGCAACAGTTACAGGAAGAAATGGAGAGAGTACGAAGGGAAAATGCTAGGATGATGCAGGATCAGGAGAGGATCTTAAAAAACCTTTCCGATAAACAAAATCAAAGGATTGAGAAGCCCAGTGATGGCCGAGAATACCAGGAAGGGAATGAGCAGCAAACAGATGAACAAAATATAAGCCAAAAAGAAAGAAGTGTGTCACAGCGGAGTCATCCAAACAGAAATTTTAATGACGTTGAATCTGAGAATGAAACCGAACGGAAGACAAGCAAAAAGCAAAAGGTGGAGCTACACGGAGAATTCAGAAAGATAAAGCCACCTACGTTCGATGGCGAAAAAGAGGAAGTGGCAGAGGCATGGTTGATTAATATGAACAAATATTTCCAGGTGTATGATTATGACAGTGGTCTTAAAGCACAGCTAGCCATTTACCAACTAAAAGACAAAGCCACCTTGTGGTGGGAAGAAGTGAAGAACGTGCGGGGAATAGAGGATCAAGATGTGACATGGGAAAAGTTTCAACAGTACTTCAAGGACAAGTATTTGACTGAGCGCTTTTATGATGAAAAGGCTCGAGAATTCCATGAATTAAGGCTAGGACAACTGACCATGGATGAGTTCATCACCAAGTTTACATCATTACTGTGCTATGTACCATATTTAAGAGAGGAGAAAGCCAAAGTTCAAATATTTCTGAGCAGTTTACCTGTCCACATGAAAGAGCGTATCAAGTTTGAAAATCCTAAGACAATGGATGAGGCTATTAGAAAGGCAAGGCTGTGTTATCAGCAAGCAAAAAACAAGATAGACCAAGGAAAAGGATGGAAAACAAGGAAGGATAACAGAAACAATGCTGGATTCAAGAAAGGCAAAACTAGCAATTTCAGAAGTACCGCCAGAACCTCAATCAACAAGAAATTCGGTAGGAACCATCAGCGGATTAGATGGCCTGGGGAAGACAAAATGGTGGAAGCTTCAAGTAAACCTGAACAGCCACAAAACCAGAGGCCACCTCTGCAGTGTTGGGGCTGCGGGGCAGCGCACTACTACCGAGATTTCCCACAGCGGGGTAAAACCGAGGCAGTAAATAATTTGCAAGAAGCCTCTACTGTGGGAGATGTTGCTCGAAACATACCCAGAATTAACGCAGCATTGGAGGACCGGCAAGCCGATTTTCAGCCTACCATGATAGAACTGGAAGGTAATTTGTTATCCCAAACTGTTTCTATTTTGGTAGATCTGGGGGCCAGTTTAAGTTATATAAGTCCTAAATTAGTAGAAATCTGTAAATTGCCAAGTCAAAAGTTTAAAAAGACATGGTTGGTCCAGTTAGCTACAGGGGCTAAAAGAAGAGTTGGTGCCAAAATACCAGACTGTGCACTGCAGATCGGTGGACAGCAGTTAGTAGTGGACTTAAATATTCTGCCTTTGGGATCTTATGATGTACTGTTGGGTATGGATTGGTTGGAGAAGCACTGGACTCTTATAGACTGTAAGGAGAAGATAGTTTATTATAGGGATCATAATGGTATTCGCCAAGAGATTCAAGGCGTAAGGAAGCATGTACATCTGCGCCCAATTACAGCTTCCCAAATGGGGAGATGCATAAGGAAGGGATGCCAACTGTACGCTATACAAGTTGGACTATCTGAATCTAAGAATAAAACTGCTACATTAGAAAATATACCTGTAATACAGGAATTTAAGGATGTATTTCCTGAAGAAGTACCAGGATTACCACCAAAAAGAGAAGTTGATTTTACAATAGAATTGATGCCAGGAGCATCACCAATCTCGCGAACTCCCTACCGTATGAGTGTGCCAGAATTGACCGAGCTGAAAATGCAGCTTCAGGAATTATTGGATAAGGGGTACATACGACCCAGTGTGTCACCCTGGGGAGCACCTGTATTGTTCGTTAGGAAGAAGGATGGAACCATGCGCATGTGCATGGATTATCGACAGTTAAATAAGCTGACTATTAAGAATAGGTATCCTCTACCCCGTATTGATGACCTGTTTGACCAGGTAAGGGGAGCTACTGTGTTCTCAAAGATTGATTTGCGGTCTGGTTATCATCAGATTAGAATTAAGGATGAAGATATACACAAAACTGCTTTTCGCACAAGGTACGGCCACTATGAATTCGTGGTATTACCTTTTGGGTTAACTAATGCACTAGCCACTTTTATGAGACTGATGCATAGTGTTTTTCACCCTTACTTGGACAACTTTGTGCTAATCTTCATTGATGACATACTGATTTATTCAAAGAATGCGGAAGAACACAGGGAGCATTTGCGAAGGGTACTGGAATTGTTAAGGAAGCACCAGCTATATGCAAAATTCAGTAAATGCGACTTCTTCAAAGAAGAAATACAGTATCTTGGACACGTAATATCTAAAAAAGGAATAGCAGTAGACCCGGAGAAAATCAAGACCATTATGGAATGGAAGGTGCCACAAAATGTGGCAGATATACGATCTTTTATGGGTCTCGCTGGCTATTACCGGCGATTTATAAAGGGGTTTTCAAAGATAGCCTTTCCCATTACTTCCTTACAAAGAAAGGGGAAGATTTTTAGATGGACAAAAGAATGTCAGGATAGTTTTGAAAGATTGAAGCAGTTATTGACAACAACACCTGTGTTAAGTGTAGCAGACCCAGATAAGGAATTTGAGGTTTGTACAGATGCATGCAAGGAGGGAGTTGGAGCTGTATTATCACAAGAGGGAAAGGTGATAGCGTATGAATCTCACAAGCTAAAAGATCATGAGCAGCGATATTCAGCTTACGATTTAGAGCTGACCGCAGTTGTGCACGCTCTCCAAGTATGGAGACACTATTTACTTGGAAAGAGATTTGTATTAAAGACTGATCATAGTAGTCTAACCAGCTATTTTAAACAAGCTGATTTAAACTCTCGACAAGCAAGATGGAATGCTTTCCTGAGCGAGTTTGATATAGATCTGCAGCATGTAAAAGGTAAAGAGAACAGGGTTGCGGATGCATTGAGCAGAAAACTGCACGACGTTTATGAGTTATATGTTAATCAAATTGAGACCAGATTTCTGGATCAAATCAGAACGGAAGCAGACAAGGATCCTGAATATAAATATTTGTGGCAGCAAACACAAGCACCTGAAGGCCAAGGTGGACATGGAGATTATGAGATTAACCAGGATGGGTTGCTGGTTTTCAAGAAGAGGATAGTTATCCCAAACTGAGTGGAATTAAAAACTATGATACTAGATGAATATCATAGAAGCAATTATGCGGGACACCCAGGATATCAAAAGATGTTGACAGCTATCCGAAAGGACTACTATTGGTCAGGCATGAGAAAGGATATAGCAAGCTATCTGAATAGGTGTTTAGAGTGCCAGCGAGTGAAGGTAGAGCATAGGCATCCAGCTGGATTAATGCAGCCCATACCTATTCTTGAATGGAAATGGGAGGTAATCTCATTGGACTTTATTACTGGACTACCAAAAACAAAACGAGGAAATGACTCTATAATGGTAGTTGTAGACCGACTAAGTAAATCGGCACATTTCATACCTGTCCAATCCACTTATAAAACAGTGCAGATAGCAGATTTATTTATGCGTGAGATCTTCAGGCTGCATGGCATTCCTAAGACTGTTATCTCGGACAGAGATGTAAAGTTCACATCAGCTTTTTGGAAGGCCCTATTTACAGGCTTAGGAACGCAAGTACATTTTAGTACTGCATACCATCCGCAAACGGACGGTCAAACCGAGCGAGTAAACCAGATACTGGAAGACATGTTAAGGATGTATGTCATGCAGCAACCCGTTAAATGGGAGGAGTATCTACACTTGATAGAATTTGCGTACAACAACGGTTATCAAGAATCCTTAAGGATGAGTCCGTTTGAGGCATTATATGGGCGGCAGTGCAGAACCCCCATTAATTGGAACAGCCCCGAGACTAAACTAATGTTGGGACCAGATATGCTAGCAGAAATGGAAGCGGAGGTAAAGAAGATTCGACAGAATTTGAAGGCAGCACAAGACAGGCAGAAAGTGTATGCGGACAAAAAGAGATCATACCGTGAATATGAAGTTGGAGATCACGTATATGTCAGGATTAAACCAAAGAAGAGCACATTAAGATGGGCGTCTTGTGCAAAACTAGCACCTCGGTTCTGTGGTCCTTTCCAAATAATGGAAAGAGTGGGACCGGTGGCGTATCGCTTAGCGCTTCCTAGCCACATTCGGGTGCATAATGTCTTTCATGTATCATTATTGAAACGATACGTTCATGATCCTAGACACATAATCCATTTGCAAAACATTCAGGTAGTGAATAAGCATAATGGTTAAAATGATAATGTAATTTTTAAGACTTATATTAGTAACATAAGTCCATTGTGTGCAGGTAGAACCGGACGGAGAATTTCTGGTCGAGCCTCACAGTATAATAGACCGGAGGGAAATCATGCTCCGGAAACAAGCCATCGCCCAGGTTAAAGTGCAATGGAAGCACTTTGGACCTGAGGAGGCCACCTGGGAAGACGAGAGTTTCATCCGTGAAGCTTATCCAGAGCTTTTCTCTGCATGAAAATAAGAACACCGGGGACGGTGTTCTCCCCCAAAAGGGGGAAACTATAACCACCGTTTTAGTGGAAACAAATGGTTAGAATTTTTATTATTAATTAAGGATTAGTTAGGACTGATGTGTCATTTCAATGAGAATATGTGAACAAAAATCAAATTTTATTTTTAATAAAGATTTACTGTGAAATTGGTTTCATAAGTAAATTGATGGTAAAAAGTAAATCAAGATCTGTTGTACTTAGAAAAACAGTTTTCACAGTTATCCAAAAAACTCTGGAATAAATAAAGCATTCCAAGGAGAGTTTGGGGTTGGATCTGTGCACAAAGAAACTCTGTTAGGCTGGAAGGAAAACACATTTTCCAGAACAGACTAATCTCTGGGTTGGAGATCTGGACCGGATTGTCCCGTAATCTCCCCAGGACTATTGTTTTTCACTGGAGTCGGAGAGTTGGACCGGACTGTCCCGAGATTCTCCTCCAGGATTTCTGTACTAACGACGACCCAGACTTGAGCTCGGGGGAGAGCTGCAGGACGTAATCGCCTAGCTCGTGGAAGGGAGGCATAAACTACATCACTCGGAATTCGAGTCAGATGAGTAGAATACATTAGTTGTGATTAACAGAAAGGAAGAATCATATGTTTCGTTATGTAGACTTAGACTAGTAGCTTATACTCTTTTTCTGTGTCTGAAAGAAAATAAACTATTGTGTATTTGGTAGTAATTACTTCTTTTTTTTATTTAAGCTGATATTTCTTTTATAGAAAACAGGTTGAAAGATTTTGTGTCTATAATAGTAACTGTATAATGTAACAAAACTTGTATGAGGCCTGTAGGAGGCTGTCTAGTTTAGAGTTGTGAATATAGCAGTAGGAAGAAACATTATTCTTTTGTCTAGAAACCAAATAGTGCGATAAAGGTAAGGCGTCACCCACATAGTCAAAAGAAAGGTGAGGGAGACCGTTAACCCGTAGTGCCTGCAGAACAGGCTTCTGGGTTGGTCGTCTCTCTCTACGAAAGCACGGACTGATAGATGGTCCGGTCACCCTCAGGAAAAATCTTTTAAAAATTTGGAAACGAAACAGACAAGTATGCCAGCAAAAAAAAAAACTTATCTTTTCCAGAACAGATAATCGAGATAGCAGTATAATTTAACCAGAAAAAGAATCCTGAAGTATCGAAGAGAAATTATGTAAACACAAGCAAATAATTGTCGACCCAAGGGGCGGAAACCCTTGTAAAAACAGAATTCATAAAAACATCGCAACATGCACAGTGGTTGCCATAGGAAAAAACGAGCTATAACATATGTAGCCTACAGCCGTAATCAATAGTAGAGAAAATTTTCCAGATTTACGCTCACACAATAACACAGAATTCACAAACATGAAATAGAATAGTTACTGAAAACTGAATGCATATGTATTTCCATTTTACTCATAACCCAAAGCAATTGTCACCCAAAAATCATTGATGCCAAGTCAAAGCGTAAACGTCAGAGTAAGCCTGATGAGAATCTGTGTGGTACCCAATTACCCCTACGGGGGAAATGACATAAATTACAGATTGGAATAAATATCTCAAAAAGAACCCTAGTTAGAATTTTTTATATAGAGCCGTAAAAACCCTGGCCGAGTTTAACTGGAAATAGAACAATCAGTATGATGCCATGGAATAGCTCCGGACTGCAACTAAGACAAAAAAAGGAGAGACCCTAACTCAGCGCCATTGGCGAAGAAAATTCTGGAGAGGAGGTTCGGAATTCAAACTCCTGTGGCAAGTAGTTAAGTACCTGTAGAATGGATAACGATTAGCCTTGCTAAACAGAACCGTAAGAAACCCTGGAACGGTTGTTCGAGCAGAAGGGTACCTGACAGACAAACAGTAGTATGTTAGTGAAACCAAACCCTCTTGTTACTGAAGCAAGAACGAAAGCAACGAATGGAACCTGATGCAATTTATCAAATAAAAAAATACCTGGGTGAGCTCCAAAAGTCGGCTGTGGCTGTAAAGAGAGAACGCTTGGTACTGGCCAGTCGAGCCGGAGAAAATCCATTTGGAATAAGAAACATAATGAGTACGCCAAACCAGATAAATAACCAAGGGAAAGAATAGAACCAGATAAAAACTAAACCAGAACTCCCAGAATTCATGACAAAATGGACTCATGCGAGAGTACAGGTCTGATCAATAAAAAAATCAAACAATACCTGGTGCCGAAGGAATGTTCACACCAAAGAATGCCATTTCCTGTCTGTGCTGAGATGAAACGGAGCAGGAAGGGTTCAAGCTTGGCGTAACCCTAAGAACATCAAGTTTAGCCTCCAAATGCAACGGCAAGGCGTAACAATGAACTGCGGAATCAGTTACCAAGCGGGTAGACATTATCCAACCCTAAAGAATCCTCACCGTAGGATTAAGATCTAAATCAAGGGCCAGATTTCACCGGTGACTAAGCGATGGGACAGGGTCGATAACCTCGGGATTAATCATCGGCGTAATCCATTGCTTGTTTAATAATTTCCAAAGTTTAAAGAAACACATATGTGCAGAACCATAGAACTTAACAATTACGATGCCGTGTCATGTGACATTTAATAACCATAGGTACAAACATTCAATTAAACCGAGACCATAAATCTAATTGTGATACAGTCGGACCATAGAGCTGACAAGGAATCAAGCATACATGAGATGTTCGCATCCTTTGTACGCGGAAGCCATAACTTAGCCTTAAATGTTAATCGTGTTGAAAATTATAGAGGACAGCTGTCTTACCTTGGCTGACGAATAATATAACAGATTGAATAATGAGGATAGTAAGGGTTAGATTGGCGTAAAAGTAATTTTTTTTATGTGGTAATTTGTTTTAAGCTGTGTACGTTACAAGGTCCGATCGACCAAAGATTGGTCTCAGTGGACGTTAACCATAATCATCATCATCATCATCATAAAATATTTTATATAAGAAAGATGTATCATTCTTATACTTTTAAAATATTTTAATATAAGAATTAAATAAATTATTTCAATATTTATGTTAATTATGTATTTCAATATGTATATGCTAAGAAATTAAAAAGAAAATTTGACTGTAATCAAATATTTTAGACATAAAAATGTCAAAAAAATAATTGAAAGTAAATAAATAAATAAAAAGTACTTCCTAAAAATATTTGACATTCAAAAATATATTAATAAAATATAAAAATTCAATGTGAGTCATAAATAAAATATTTAGATATGTTGAGTTAAGTAATATTAATATGTAGATAAAAATATATTAATAACAAAAAAGACATTTTAATATAAACAATATAATTTATAAATATTTGAGTGACATGATGATTAAACACATATATTTCTTATTAAGAAGTCATATATTTAAATTTAAAAAGATAAAAGGTATACATCTTAATAAATTTTAACAATCAAATCACCAAACTAAATAAAGCTAAGATAAAAATAAATCTATATTAATTTTTAATTATAATAAATTTACAATAAACTTCTTTTCTATTCAAATAATTTATTTTGTAATTTAAAAAAATATATTTTTATGATATATAATTTTTTTACTCCCTATTTAATGTTGTAGGTATAGACTATGGCATTTTTTTTTCTCCTTATAGCCATGTTAATTGAAAGTTGCGGTTAAATTTATTTTCATGGATAGAAAAAAGTACTAACTAATTTGACATATTGACTTTACCTTTTATGTTTTAGAGGGATGTAACTCAGTTTTAACTATCATTTTTTTCTTTTAATATAAAATAAATTATAAAAAATGTTTAAATTATAAAAATAAGAATATAAATAAATAATTTATTAAGTCCAAAGGCTTATTCTACAAATTAGATGTAATCATCACCTTTGATTAGTAAATTATGATAAATTACTATTTGAATATATGTGGTTAAAGATCGAATGTTGTATTATAATTCATGCAGTTTTATACTAATTAGGAAAAAGGCACGAGGAGAAAATTCAACGGGAGAGCTTGGAGGTAGTTATTTACCTACCAGTTAGTTTGAGCAGTTGGTTTTCTTGGCCTTCCTCCTAAGAGAAAAAAGGGATCTCAGGTGGGGGGAGAGGGGTTCCACCCTAGAAGGACAAAAAGGAAGAAGAAGAATTGTGGAAGCAAGGGAGAAAGAAAGGACAAAATCTAGAACTGGGCTTGGGAAACCAGTAGATTCTTGTACAGCTCTGTGCCAGACTAAACCTGGAGGTTTTGATGTCTGCTAGAGTTCAGGCTAGCAAAAGATTACATGCTCTGACTGGTAGTAAGAAGCTCAAGGGGAGACTTAGACGTCATAGTCGGTCTCATAGGAAGGGAAACAAGCTCTTCAGTTGGGTTTTCTTGTTAAGCTTTATAACTAGTTATGCAAACATTGTAAACCTCCTAGGTACGTTGTTTGTTTATTTAAGATATGTGAAACTGTTGCTAATTTTTTATTCAATATGTATGAGGTTTAACATCTGGGTGATAGGATATTTTAATCTAAATTAAATGGACAACTATATTTCATGAAAACTCATGTTTAGTAAGTAGATTGATTTTATAACGCAATTGAAAAGTACAATAAAGATAATGAGTACTAGAGATTCTTTCCTATAACCCTTGGACCTGAGACATAGAATGGGGAAGGGTAGAGCACTTAAATGGTTAATATTTAGTCATGTTGACACCGGTTAGCCATATTGAAGAGAATCTAAATTAGGCAGTCTGATTTAGAAGATGATTGTGGTTATTAGTCTACTGTAACTCAGTGCATTAAACCTTGAGTAGGGACAGAGACCCTATTCTTAATAAAATGATTGTGTTAATTACAACAGTAGGAAACAATAATAAACTCGGAGAATACATTTGGAAAGCTTCTTATTGAAATAGGGACAAGAAAAATTTTCACGGTTGTATCATTATGCATAAAACACACCAGTCAAACATGGTGAAATAACCCGCACAGTGGGGTATCATCAACGAATTTCTCTGATACAAGAATGTAAAACTTCTGTACATAAACCCGATATGTATTTAAATAAAACAACCCAGCGATAAAGAAAAGGACAATAATGCCTTTCATATGACAAATCAATAACTCATACTTATATTTACAGAGAAATTCTATCTATGTAAATCAAGTCATATTTACAATGAAATTCTACAATGATACCAGAGCCAAATTTTGGAACAATTCATAAATAACTGAAATGAGCAAAGGATTGGAACGAATTCCCAACATACCAATGCAAGTTTGAAAATTGAAAAACCTATTTCATTTTATAATTGTTTAACAACCTTAGTGACAAGAGGTGTGCCAGTGTGGTGAATAGATAAACTGTAAACCATTAAGTCATGTAGGGAGTTAAAACCCCGAGTAGAAACACAAAACTAGACCAGTCCATGTACTTAGCGAGCACTCCACTCTGGAGGGACTCCATTGATTATAAAACTTAAATTCAATTATACATAATACTGGATTACAAGCTCACGGGGTTTACCCCCTTCACTTAAAAACAAGGAACATTTTATGAAAACCATGAAACAAAAACCCTGAGAACCATATAAGTATCGGGGTACCGCCTCAGGTCAGAGGACTCAAACTTTGTGCCACAGAGAAATAAGAATAAGAAAATGCAAGATGGGTACCTAGTGACAAGAGAGACATTAAACCCTTGATCTAACTGACAAGAATCCAAATTGTTGGGAGTAAGGTGAGGGTTTTACATGTACAATGCAAGCGACTAGTGATTAGTGTGGTTAAACCAACCGTTAACAAATATTACTCAGCAAAAAATAGATAGAAAGATCATATTACCTTAAGGGTTTTTTAAATTTGGAAAGCCTCCCTTCTGCAAAGAGAAAATAATAAAGACTTGCAACAGTTTTAACCCACGCACGGAGGCGAATTGCCCAAATCAACAACTCAGGAAAATATAGAGTTTACACAGTCAATAATTGGAGATGTTGATGAAATGACGTAAGTTATTGCAGACCCGGAGATTGAAACAAAATTTCCCTCTATGGAACCGAGAGGGACTCCAACTCAACCATGGATAACCTAGGAATTGAACCTGGGTGGCTCTCGTTGGAGAGACGGTGAAAATCAACAGAGTCGAATGATAAGCGAGTCGAATGACAAGAGTGCCAAGGGTTTGGGTAAGGGTAATACCCTAACCGCCCTCTAGCCAACCCAAGTCGTTGGACCAGCTACCCATCTACGATCAAAGATTGTGCCATGTGGTTGCAAGTCTGCATCAGTCTTCGTTGGGTTGAAGTAAGACTCGAGATCAGAACTCTTGCCGTTGAAATAACACATAGCTGTTCACACATATGATTTACTTAAATACATAACAGAGGTAACCTTATGTGGGAAGAAACCATGGTATAACCAGCTACCTCCATAAATATACACGGGTAAAATCTATGACAATACAGTCCAATCTCGTACCATATGACTGTGTTATGTAAATGTAATTAACGTAGATGGAACGTAAGAAATGATTATATCATGAATGTTTTCTCAAAGGTAACCATAGTAGAAATAAACCCATTGTACAATAGAACAAATAATATGCATAAGGTGTAACTCTTATAGTAGGTCAAGTAAATTTTTTTTATAGGTGTTGAATTGACATGTGACATGTGGTATCAGAGCACACAGGTTACTACACTGAGACCTGAGTGGGCACTTCACGTGCATAGATTGTTGCAGAAGTAGTAAGAAAAGAATTGTAACAATGATAAGAGGAATTACAAGTCAGAGTCCAAATAGGTCTACTAGGGAAAACTAAGCTATACAGGGACCAGAAGTAAACCCAGAGATGTGGGTACAGCTGGGAGTCAACCATCAACATCAAACAAACCAGCTATTAGCAGAGCAGTAGCAACAAACACAAATGTTGTTAGAAACTGTCCAACACATGCAAATTGAGATGGAGCGTATGTGAACAGATAATGAGCAGTTGATGCATGAGAAAGAAAATATCTTGAAGAGTTTATCTGATAGGTAGAACCATAGGGTTGCTTAGCCAAGTCCTAAGCGTGAGACCCGGGGTACATTAGGGGAATTTTGAGGTCTAAAATGGGTATCCTAAGAAAAATGTACAATCAAAATAAACTTTGTAAGAACCAATAGGATTCAAGATGATGATGTCAACCATGGGGGATGATTCACCATTTTTTAAGTAAAAGGGTAAAAAGATTAAAAAATAATAAAATAATAAAACTACTTTTTCAACTCGTATTTTCAACTTATCTCCCAAAGTTTTTACTCAAATTTCAAGTGGGAGTACTCGTTGGATGCAAAATTTAATTCATCATCAAAGGAGTACCCATGTTGCATACTTTCGATGGACCCTACTACATGAGTAAAAACTTTGGGAGATAAGTTGAAAATACGAGTTGAAAAATTAGTTTTTCTTTTTTCCCTCTAGAATTTGATGATGTCATCAAATCTTATTTGATTTTTTCTACTATTATTTTATAATTTCCTTAGGAGGCCCATTTTAGACCTCAAAATTCCCCAAATGCAAGGGAGCAACAAAAACTTACGGAAAATAATTCAGAAGCCAGTCACACTCAGCAGAGGGTCAAGATTGAGTATGAGGAGGAATCAAGTACAACAGCCAACTTGGGAAGGAATAAAAAGAAAAAAATGGAATTGTAATGGGAATTTCCTAAAATTAAACTTTAATTTTTATATGGTGAAGCGGAGGAAGCAGACGAAGCCTAGGTGATTGAAATGAAAATATACTTTTAGGTTTATGAGTATAATATCAATCTTTGTACTAGATTTACTATCTATTAGCTATGGGGTAAGGCCACCTTGTGGTGGGAGGACCTTATAGTTGTACATGGAATTGAGGAACAAAACATAACATGGGAAGACTTCGAAAAGAATTTCAAGAGTATGTACCTAATGGAGTGTTCTATGATGAAAAATCTAAAGAGTTCCATGATTTGCGTTTGGGACAACTCACAATGGATGAGTATATTGCCAAGTTTACCTCCTTACTAAGATACATACCGTATCTCCGTGAGGAAAAGGCTAGGGTACAACGATTCCTCAACGGATTGTCTGTATATATGAAGGATCGAATTGAATTCGACAGTCCAGAACTATGGCCAAGACAATATGGAAAGCCCGTATGTGTTATCAACAGTCCAAACATAAAGATAACAGTAAGAATCGAAGAAAGGACAAAAAAATTACTCAGCATCCAGGAATACCAAATCAGCTAATTTCAGGAATGCATCAAAATTTTCCATGGGTAAGCAAATGGGAGAGGGCCAACAAAAACCCAAGTGGTAGGTAGATACAAAGTTTAATGAAGATTCTAGCAAACCGGAAAATAGTCAAGTATAGAAACCGCCTCTACGATGTTGGGTCCATGGGGAGGAACATTATTACAAAAACTATCCTCATCGTAAATTAGAACATGTGGCTAACCTGTAGGAAGCATCAACTATGGGAGATGTGGCCAAAAGTTTGCCCCAAATCAACGCATTTTTGGAAGACTGACAATCAGACTTTTAACCCTCTATGGTGGAATTAGAAGGTAAGATACTCAAACGACCTATAACTATTTTAGTAGATCTCAGTGCCGCTTTGAGTTATGTCCATCCTGAGAAAATCTTCATAAATAAAAGAGTATCCATTTATGAGTTGAAAAAATTATCTGAGTACATTTGTATTTTTTGACCTGTGTTAAAATTTTCTGTTGAGGTAGTATCTGTGAGATGAGAGGTTCGCTAGAAGTTCACCGACGTCTGAGGAACACCAGTCCGTTGAAGACAAGAGGTAGTGTGAAGGATGCTAGTGTGTGAAGGTCTACATGTTCGTGTACGGTTTCATGTATTGATCACAGAAAAGAAACTCAACAAAGCACGAGATTGGTCAAAAGAAAGCTTCGCATTGAAGCCCTTGCAACAAATTGGTATTAGAGCCAATAACGTCTGGTTCATTGCGGTTAGTACTCAAATCTATAACTTAATAGAAATGGAAAGTGCTAGAAGATCAGTCTCTTACAGAGAGCTTGGAGCCGAAGAACAAGTTGAAGAAAATCCATTAAGAGATATGTTTGCATCATCATCTAAAAATATTATAATTCTGCAGAACTTGAATTTTTAGAGAGTCAGCCTGCACCCAAATGGTGTCTACCAAGTATAGACTCATCGGAAGTATATTCTAATTTGTTAATGTTTCACCTTAAAGAAGTAACTAGAATATCTATTAAAGAAAGTATAAGCCAAATTCAAGAAAATTATGATTCTGTACAAACAATCTCTCTGCTTTATACTAAGAAACTCCAAAGTGAAGCTAAGAGATTGGAGACTAAATATCTACACTTGGGATGCATACGAATAGGGATAAATGCCCTAACTCATAGAGGCCTAAATACTATTTTGCTTGCTACAGTCAAAGATATGACTCATAATAAGTATTCAGATTCCTTAATAGGAGGGATGGTTGCTCCATTATCTAATGGACCAGTTTATTTTGATTGCTACCTGAAATTTTCTGTCTACACATTTGATGAGCATATAAAAGATATTCTACAACTTCAAATCCAAACAACTAGATTTGATATGAAGAAGAAAAGGAATAATATTGCTATCAAAACTCGTGGGTGTTTCCGACACACCAATACTCTCTATCCTGTTGTCCTCCATGCTCCCAGCCGAGAATCAAAATCCAATGTAGTTGTTCTAACTGAAGCAAAAAATAAAAAATTAGAACATTATATTATCAAATGGGAAGACTTAAGTTTCCCAGAACATTGGGTTGTTGATAATCAAAACCCCCTAGAAATACAGAGAATTACTTCTGCTGATATCAAAGAATGACCTTCATCCGCTGTAGTGTATTTTTCTAGAAGATATACCATAGGTCGCAGAAGATTAGACATCACCTGCAAAGCTTCACCTATGTATATAGATCTGCAATATGTTGATACTTCCAGTTCTTTTACACCATCTGTAAATTTTCAGCACATTGATCTATTTGAATATGCCTAGATAGTGAATTTTGCCTCTTTACAAGTCATATGCCCAATCTGCAATCAGAAATTTAATCTCAACAATATTGCAGATTCTGTCATACATCAAAATCATCACCCTAGGACAGGAGAATCTCCTCCCACAACTTCTGTAAATCCTTTTCCAAATCCAAAGTGTTCTGATATTCCATTCCCACATGATTCTGATCATATAATGATGATCCATGAACTTCATTCCTTGGAAAATGAGGACCCTCTCCTTAAAGAAATGTTTGGTAAAATGCGTCCTCCTAGTATGCCTAAATATGGTTTAGGATATCTAGAACAAATGCATGATCTAATTCCTCAATCCAGATTTAGCAACTTTGTTCTAGATGATTGTAAGAAGCCTTACAAGCCCGAGATGTACAAATTCTTTTCTATAATGGGAGGATGTGAGAAATATAAGATTGATACTCAGTGGATCAAGAATATATTAAACTAGGATCTGTATACTCACACTGAGTCTGAAATATTTGGAATTAGTATGCCTAATCATGAGAAAGTCAGGTTATCACAATAATGGAAGGGCTATATGGAAAAAAAAAATATTTGGTTATATTTTTATGAATGGAAAAAGAAGTCAAAATCCACAGATGTGCATATGGCAGATGTTGAATCATCCTTAGCAAAACATTCTTGGACTGCTACAGATGGCAGTAAACTTGAAACTCCTACCACTTTTCCTCCTTACAAAGGAATTCTTTGGTCAAAAAGATGATAATGCCCTTGGCATTGATGGTAGGATAAAAAGAATCAGTGAACAGATAAACTGGGCTAACACATCAGTCAAAGGATTAGAAATGAGTTGTGAAAAATCCATAGAAGTAAAAGAAATATTTGATGGTTTACAAGTCTATGTAAATAGCATTAATAGATCTCTGAATGATGTAAATTATTCCAGTACAGTGTTAAATTTTTTGGCAGAGAATCTCTACCAAAAATTGAAGATGTTGAAAAGAAGATAGATATAGGGATGCATTCTACTCAAGGGCTTATTGAAGAATTATCTGAAAATTTTGATAAAATGCACATAGCTCCAAAAGATAAGCCCATTCCCGTTTCTTATCTCTTCAAAATATCTATAAATATCCAACATCCTGTCAAGCCTGTTGATAAATTTCCCTTCCTTTTTCCAAAAGAAACAATAGAAGAAAAATATGAGCCCATAACCCTTTCTTCTCTGTTTAAAGAACCAGAAATACCAGAAAGCTCAGAACCACATCTGTTCCCCATCTATGAGCCTCTTCAAAGCCAATATACTAGGTATCCTGCACCTAATCTTAGTGGGAAAGGTAAACTCCCTGAAACACATAACTTCCATCCCAAATCTCACAGAGAATGGAATATTGACAGCCTGAGTGTTGGCCAAATAAGGCAAATGATAGTTTTAATGTTCAAAGAATATAAAATTATGTGCCTCAAAGGGAAAAATGAAGTTGAAGCCTATAAATATATCATTCAGTGTTTTACTGGAACATTATTAAGATGGTGGGAAACAGAGGCATCACTAGCATTAGTGAAAAAAATGGAAAATGAAATTTTGAAGGATGAAGGGGGAGATATTATTCATAATTCGGATGGAAGCCCACAAAGTAATATGATTGGAGCATTGACTTCATTTATTTTAGAACATTGGTGTGGAGGAGAAGTTGAACATGCAAATAAGCATGAGTTGATTCTCATGAACCTTAAATGCTATAAAATGTCCCAGTATGAATACTTTCATATGGATTGGATCCAAAGAATATATGAAGTCAAGGATAGCAAAAACATCTTATGGAAACAGGGATATTTGGCAGCCTTGCCTTCAAAATTTGTTGATTACCTCAGACAATAAGATGCTTTCCAAATGCCTTTTGAATCTTGTACTTGGGGAGAAATTTATAGCATTACAACTAGAGTCCCACTAGGCCTATGTACAAGCATGAAAGTAAACAAATCACTATAAAAATTATCCAGACTGCCAGATAGCAAATCTATCTGTAGCAAATATGGCCTATCCATAGATGACCCCATAGTGAAAAGAAGAAAAGCTAAAAAGAAGGCCAAGAAAGAAAAAAGACAAGGATACAGAGAATATCCACAAAGGAAAAAGAAAGGACCCAGAAAAGGGTACTACAAGTATGTTCCAAAGACACATTATTATCAACCTAAGGATATTCATCTAGAAACACAAAAAAGAGATTAGTGGAATAAACTGACTTGTTGGCTCTGTGGCCAACAAGGACATACTTCAAATCGCTGCCCTCAAGCAGAAGAATATAAAAGGAACAGGGGAAAAAATTATTTTTAAGCAGCAAAGAAGAAAAGAGCAGTAAAAACCCAAATCATGGTGTCAATCACATGTTTCAAATGCGGCTCCAAGAACCATAAGTCGGAAAACTGCTGAAGCTTCCCACACAGAGAAAAAATACAACAACAACAACTCTGCTCTTCCTCAGAATCCTCAAAAAATTCTTCCTCAGAATATTCTGAAGAAGAATTAAATATGCATATGAATGAATGCAATTGTACTAATTTAGATGATTGCCACTGTGATTCAGATACTGAATCAGAAATCTCCTCTGATGAAGAAAAATTTGTTTCTGAAATTAAACAAAAATAAAAAGTTCTCATGGCACAAACTATAAATGATGAAGAAGCAAGGTTACTTGCCAATATCAGAGCGCTAGTAGAAGGGGAAAAGAAAGAAAAGTTACTTGAAACTTTTCTAAATACTATGCATAAAAATCAAGAAAGCAGTAGCATGACTGCTTCAAAAATAGAATCTAAGGCGTTATTTGTTAATGCCTCATTTGAAATAAATACAAGAGCCTTTCAAAGAAGCCAACAACAATCCAAAGCTAGATCCTTAACATTAGGAGAAATCAACCAGGATATTCATAATCTCAAGAAGGAGATCTCCTCCTTAAAGACAAAAGTCTCTGAAATAGAAAGAGGAAAATCACCTGAAGACGAAGAATTTTTTAGCAATCCAAATATAGAGATCTTTGAAGGAAAAAGAGACAAATCTGTTGGTTTTAGAGATATGTGAGTCATGACTATCCAATATCAACAACATCATGTTATGTTAGATATCTGTATAAATGGTGAGATTTTTCCCTAAAGACCCTCATTGACTCAAGAGCAGATGTCAATATCTTAAATTCAAAAGTAATTCCTGCAAAATACTAGATAAAATATTTTAGACAGGTAATTGGGTTGGGAAACAAAGATCTGTTATATGAAGTTCCTCATGCTTCTATCTGCTTCAAGGAATATTGTATAAAACTGAAATTTGTTGTTGCTGACATTCCTATTGATTGTATCTTAGGAAATCTGTTTTTGGTTGTTGTAGAACCACATGGATAAGTTAGATTAAAAAATGGTAAGGTTGGTTTTTTCATATCTGTACCAAATTTGAAGGGTAGGCAACAAACAATTACTTTAAACTTTATATCCACACCAAGGGTATCTACTATGGTATAGGCAATGCAACAGATTGAAAAGGAAAAAAATAAATTAGAAGAGCTCGAGGAGCTAAAAATCACCATGAAAATAAGAGACTACCTTCAAACTCCTATAATCAAGCAAATAATCTCAACCCTGAGATTAGAAATAGAAAGAGAATGTTGTGCTAAAGAACCTAATGCCTTTTGGCATAGAAAACAACATTGTGTGGAATTTCCATATAGAGAAGATTATGAGGGAAAACCATGTAAAAGCTGAGCAATTCCAGTGAACAAAGAATTCAGAGATCTGTGTCAAAGTGAAATAGCAAGCTTATTAGAAAGAGGATTAATTAGGGAATCCAACAGCCCTTGGAACTGTTATGGATTTTATGTCAATAAACATTCATAACAGATAAGGGGAGTTCCAAGACTAGTTATAAATTACAGACCCTTAAACTTTGTTCTTGCAGTAGAAACTTATCCTATTCCCCATAAGGGAAATATCATAGCAAGAAGATTAGGGGCTAAGGTGTTTTCTAAATTTGATATGAAATCTGGATTCTGGCAAGTTGCAATAAAGGAATCAGATAAATTCAAAACAGCTTTCAGTGTCCCAACAGGACACTATGAATGGAATGTGATGCCTTTTGGGCTCAAGCATGCTCCTTCCAAGTTCCAAAAAGTCATGGATACCATCTTTAAACCTTATTTTGATTGGCTACTGGTCTATATTGATGTTGTATTGATTTTTTAAACATGTTCAAAGGTTTGTTCAATTGGTCAAACACAATGGCCTGGTTCTCAGTAAGAAAAGGATTGAACTCTTTCAAACAAGTATCAAATTCTTGGGACATGCAATCAAAGATGGACAGATCACTCTACAAAAGCATGCTTTGAAATTTTCTGACAAATTCCCAGATGTTATTATTGAAAAAACACAATTAAAGAGATTTTTGGGTTGTCTGAATTATGTAAGCAATTTTTATAAAGATTGTGCCAAGGACAGGATACGGTTAGTACTCAAATCTATAACTTAATATAAATGGAAAGTGCTAGAAGACCAGTCTCTTACATAGAGCTTGAAGCCGAAGAAAAACTTGAATAAAATCCATTAAGATATATGTTTGCATCATCATCTAAAAAGATTATAAATTCCTCAGAACTTGAATATTTAGAGAGTCAGCCTGCACCCAAATGGTGTCTTCCAAGTATAGACTCATCATAAGTATATTCCGATTTTTCAATGTTTCACCTTAAAGAAATAACTAGAATATCTATTACAGAAATTATAAGCCATATTCAAGAACATTCCAATTCTGTATAAACAATCTCTCTGCTTGATACTAAGAAACTCCAAAGTGAAGCTAAGGGATTGAAGACTACATATCTACACTTGGGATGCATAAGAATAGGGATAAATGCCCTAACTCATAGAGGCCTGAATACTTTTGTGCTCGCTACAGTCAAAGATATGACTCATAATAATTATTCAGATTCCTTAATAGGAAGGATGGTTGCTCCATTATCTAACGGACAAGTTTATTTTGATTGCTACCCGAACTTTTCTGTCTACACATTTGATGAGCATATAAAAGATATTCTACAACTTCAGATCCAAGCAACTGGATTTGATATGAAGAAGAAAAGGAATAATATTTCTATCCAAATTCGTGGGTGTTTTTGACACACCAATACTCTCTATCCTACTATCCTCCATGCTCCCAGCTGAAAATCAAAATCCAGTGTAGTTGTTCTAACTTATGCACAAAATTAAAAATTAGAACATCAGATTATCAAATGGGAAGACTTAAGTTTCCCAGAACATTGGGTTGTTGATAATCAAAAACCTCCTAAAATACAAAGAATTACTTCTACTGATATCAAAGAAGGACCTTCATCTGCTGTAGTGTCTTTTCCTAAAAGATCTACCATAGATCGCAGAAGATTAAACATCGTCTGCAAAGCTTCACCTATGAGTTTGAATTCTAATTCATTAAGAAAAATATATATTATGTTATAATTAAATTAGTTTGAGAGAGCCATTTATACAAAATTCTTGGAAATCCACCCTTTTTTTAACTGAGATTTCTTAATTTGTGTTATTGTATTTTTTTTAATTATTATTTAGTATTTTAAAAAATTAAATTAATTTCTTTAACCTATACAAATTTTTTCTTTAATAATCTATATATTATTGAATTTAAAGTCAATTATTGTATATATAATGTTATTTTTCTTCATTATTTATATATTTTATAAAAATATATATTATTTTATTTTATATTTTTCAAAATATATATGTATTATGAAAGTAATATATTTTTTAATAGGATGTTATTAAAGGAGATGGATTAGATAGATAAAATTATAGTAAGATTTCTTTGGGTTGGGTTTGGTCCATTGAAGAAGATTCATATAGTTCGGCTGGAAGCTCTTGCACGCCATGAGAGTGAAGGCAAGTGGGGAATTAAGGATACGATCAGTTTTAACAAGGCCTTTTTAATCAAAAACTTATGGAGGGTTGTGAGGGGATTTGGTATTTAGCCACAGGTAATTAAAGAGAAGCATTTAAAAAATAAGTAGCTAGAAGTCTAGATCAAAGAGAAAATAGGCATCTCACATCTGGAGGAGCATGATGAGGAAAAGAAACTCCTTACTTGGCAATTTTAAGTGGGAGGTTGGACAGGGGGATAAAATTGTAATCAACTTGGATGCCATTAAAGGGATTGAGGGTATTCCCACACTCTCGGTGCCTCTTCTCAATCACGTACACACCATGGTATACTTTTATTTAGATCAAATCTAGGCAAAGGGGGTGACAACATCGGACATTCCATGTTGGTTTAGCGCTAACGAGCTTGACATAACAAGTCCCTTAAAAACTGCATAGGAAATATACACCTCAAAATTAAAACATATGAGCATTAATCTATCTGACGATGAAGACAAATTTCCTTGGGTCTGATATACACACAAAGGACAGATACATGTTAGAAACATATTCACACAAATTTCTCAGGGTAGAGTGTAACCATACTCAATTGTTTGGTTCAATAAGATTTGGAATTGGGGGGCTCCCACAAAGTTGAAATTTTTTATATGGTTGGTTGTGCATATCAAAGTGCTCTCATGGGAAAACTCCTAAAACCGGGCTTTTAGGGGCCTGGGAGATGCATTTTCTTTAAAGAAGCTATGAAAGACGTGCCACGTCTATTTTTGACTTTCGCTTTTGAAATTTCAATTTGGTTTGGGTTTTTCCAACTCCTTAATTTGCAAGCGACACATAATAGGTCTTCAATTGAGGAATGTATCACAACTTGGTTCGAGGACTACAAGCCATTCCACACTCTGCCCTTCTACATTATTTGTGGTATCTAGAGGTATAGAAATGAGAGGATATTTGAACAATAGAAAACATACATTATAAGCATTGTCATTAACATCACCTCATATTTTTAGGAGATGGCGTTGAAGCAGCTGGTGCAATTTGGGAGGAAGTTTTTGCATTTTTTGATGGGGCCCCAAAGAAGGATTCTGTGGATGCAGGGCTCTACTCGTGACTAGGATTGGAAACTACTTTCACTTCAACTTCCATTGCATTCTTGGGACAAACAATAAATCCAAATTATTTCAATTTGGGTGGCTCTTTGATGTGCAAAATGGGTTTCCATAGATGCCTTAACATTCTATGGTGGCTCTAAGGTAATCATTGACTCAGATTTGAAGCTTTCTACCTTTGCTCCACCCTCACTAATCTATTATATGTAGCGTACTAGGAGATGGATAGGATATTTCTAGAGTATTTCTTTTAAGAATATTTTCATAGAATAGAAGAATGTGGTATGTTGTCCTTTGAGATAACCAAAGGTCAATAAGTTATGCTAAAGCATCTGAAATATTTGTTTTTTTGAATAGTTGGATGACCAGTGAACAATTTTCTGAAACAGGTGATTTTAACTTAGAAAGATCCTTGATAAAATAAAAGGTTGTTCTTTAAATACATATGGTTAATTTGATTTTAGGTGGGATGGGTAAGAAGGATATGGAGAAGTATAAATGATTTAATATTCAGATAGAGTATTTTCACCATTTATAAACAGAAATTATGAAAACTATGTTTTCATAATCAAAAAAATATAATCAAGTCATAACAAGAACCTTTGTGCAATTAAATTTCAACAGGAATCTACAATAACATATAGCTTTGTAAATTAATCTCTTAATCAAATTACAACTTCACAGTGAAACAAAAACAAAAATGAGATTCAATTAAATTTCCCATTGGATAACTACTAATGAATTAAATTATATGAAGAATACATAATGAGAAACATAACAGAAATAACTCACAGGAACACAAGCCATATGAAGTAAATCCAGAATCCTTGATTATATCAAAAATGCTCCAGCTATTACAAATTTGTTTGATAACTAGCTCAAGGGTGCAACCTCGAATACTTCTATGAATGAAGTATTTAAACAAAAAAAATAAAAATTACAATAAATGCCTGAGTGACAAGGCAAGCTAAAATTTCTCATAATTAACAGAAAGGAAAGGAATTCGATCCAAAGGAATGAATCTCCATGTCTGGCCCTATTTTGATGGAAAACTGTTGCTAAGTGGCCACTATTATGGTGTTGCACTCGTAAAACTGATTTGTCTTCTAATCCTGATATTCGCATAGCTTTTCCCACCTTTCTTGATTTGGAACGAATAAGGTTAACAGGCGGATGAGCTATCAAATGAGGTGGCAGTAGCGGAATGACGGATGCTCAACGGTCAGGTAAGTGGTATCGAAAATCAGCTTTTCGAAGGGGGGGTTGAGTGGTTTTTGGTTTCACTCATGGGGGGTCCGAAAAGATGAGGTGATGACACGTAATGAGGGGAGGTTTTTCTTTACCACTGAGTTCGAACCCCCCCCCCCCCCGATGATAAAGTTCAAATCGTGAAGGGGCGCCGAAAGACTGTGAGATCCGTCGAATGTGTGGAGATATGGTCGAATGGGATGCGATGGAATGGTGGGGTCAACATATATCACAATTCGGGAATCGAAGGAGTAAACCATTAAACACAAAAGGTAAGTTTTGCAGATTGCGAATTGAAACGGGATGTTAGATGACGTGGCAGGAAGGGGTGGTCCCACTTTATATCGCAATTGGGGAAAGGAGGCAGAAGTAAGTAGAAAAGGTAAGTAATGTTGTGATCTTTCAATGTGATGGATATCACACATCGCATGTGATAAGATATTGCGGCGATCGCAAGGATTAAAGACTGGTGAAGTGCGATATGTTATATTCATCGATTTGTGAAGTAGTATGTTTTGTGATGTGCGCTGAAGCGCTAAAAGAAATATTTTGATTTTGTGAAAGGAAAAAGGTAAGGTTAAGTGTTAATCATGCCTGAATCATAATAAAAATGGTTTAAAACGTATTCGAGGTGTATCAAAGGGCAATATGGGTCCCACAATCATCACATAGGGAAATTTATGAAGTGGCAAGTGAGATGCGAAATGGTAAATAATGTGAAGTGCACACATGCGAACGGAGGTGACGTGGAAAAGAGAGGTGGTCCCAACAGTCTTCGTAAATTGCTTTTTGGGGGTTTGGAAGAGGTAATCAGTGGACTTTGAGATATGCCGATGCGAAAAATAATATGAGTGTGCAGTAATGAAATAAAGGGGAATGACTTAGGGAAATGAAAATGAAAAGGGATGAATGGCGAGGTATGTCAATATGGTGTTAAAAACTTAGGATAGTGTTAATAATGCTTGTTGAAAATGCAACAAGATGATGGAGCTTAGTGAAATGAAGTTTCCTTCACTAGGTGGGCTCGCAGGCTATTTTTGGCGCAAAGTCTATTTTTAGACATATGGAGCATGGTCTAGGAGTTGCAGTATGTTATTCTTGGATGATTGGTCAAGTTGGTAAAAATAGATGGACCTCTATTTTTAGACATTCAGGTCGAAGTCTATTTTTAGACTGCCTGTCTAAAAATAGGTCAGTCAAATATTATTAGCCCTTAATAATATTTGGACTCTAAACTTCAGTTTATTCTCTTACAGCACTTCAGTTGGAGCTACGGATGTGGCCCATGCATCTGATAGAAGGAATTATGCTATTCCTTGGGGTTTGGTGAGCTCATGCATGGTTGACTTCAGTTAGGACTTCAGTGGCAGAAGTTTGGTGGAGTTGATGAGACAGTTGGTGGAGTTGTGTTCGGTTTAACTTAGTTGAACTAGTTGAGATTAGTTTAGCTAGCTAATCAACTAGTAATGAGTGGAGTGAATTAAATATTATTTAATTCACTAATTATTAACTCATTATTCAACTCAAGAACACATCAGTTCACTACAGTGCATGGACAGTTCAGTGGAGACCGGTGGAAGAGGTAGATGAAAGGGTGAGTTTGCTATTAGTTGCGACAGCAGTTGTGCATGAGATTTGCACAAGCATTGGAGGAGATTGCCAATGATGATTGCGTAGTTGGAGCCAGTGAGATTCGAACTTGGATCTCTCATTACACCAGCCTTGATTGCGCAATAGAGGCAGGCAATTAGTGGATGAGTTTTGAACCCTTGACTTGTTCAAAACCAAGCTAGTTTGTGTGTAACTTTTGGAGACAGTACTGAGTACTTGTGAGGAGTATTGTATTGAGATTGTTACATGTTTCTCTTCTATTATAATATACAAATAGCTGGGGGTTTTCAGCTATAAGCTTTCCCCATTACATATTGTGTTTATGTGCGCATGCGACTGTTTCCATTTCCGCAAATTGATGATTGATTGTAGAAGAGATTATGTGTTGCATATGAATTAGAATTAGTATGTGATCAGGATAATCTCGGTGGATAAATCTTCATTATTCAGAAAATTTCTACATGGTATCAGAGCGAATTAATCATCGGGATCTATTGCAATGATTACAATATTATTTTGGTAGACAGAGTCTGTAACGGGCCAGGTAGCCTCTGGATCCATCCTTTCTCTGAAAGGTGATATATCCAGTAAATTCCCTTACAGTCGATCTCTGTGCTAGAAATAATTTGTTCTCACAGATCCAGAAGCAGTTGAGTTTTTGAGCTTGGAATTCGAATTTTTGCAGCAGTTTGTTTTCTTGGTGCCGGAGTTGAAAATGTCTTTCAACGGTTTGCGACTCGAATATGCTCTTGAAGGCAGTTTGAATTATGTTGCATGGAAAGATCGCATGGAGGCAGTATTAGAAGATAATGGACTGAAGGAGTTCGTAGATACGGATGTCCAAAATCCCACTGATCCTGCTGAAGTCGAGGCTTGGCAAAATAAGATGGCGAAATGTCGAAGGATTCTGTTGGAGGACATGAAGGATCACATTGTATCCATCTTGCATGGAAAAGCTTCTCCATATTTGATGTGGAAAGCATTGACAGATCTATTCCAGAGTAAGAGCAACCAAAGGAAGCTGGCGCTCAAGGATAAGCTCAGAAACATTAAGATGGAGAAAGGCGACAGTATCGCCAAATACCTCACGAAGTTCACTCAATGCAGAGATGAGTTGGGAAGTGTGGGGGTGACTGTCGAAGAAGAGGATATGGTAGACCTGGCTCTCCTTGGTCTTCCGAAAAGTTGGCATGCATATCAAGATAGTGTCAATGGTCGGGAGAAGTTGCCGGGATGGGAGCAACTTTGGGCGGATATCATGCAAGAGGAGATAAGGAGGACTACCAGGGACGGATCTTCATCAAAGGTATCTGATGAAGAAAATTGCGCTTTGGCTGCCAAAGCAAAGAAGGGGAAGAGCAAGAAAGCTTCTTAGTCTGGTGCGAATGGCAAGAAGCAAGACATGTCCAAGGTGAAGTGCTTTCACTATCACCAGCACGGACACTATGCCACAAATTGTCCGCAGAAGAAGAAAAATAAGAAGGCTGCTGGATCTGCAGCGGGAGAGGCATTGGCTTCACAGTTCAAGCTTGACTTTTCACTGATCGCATGCTTGGTTTCAAGTGTGATGGGATCGGTGTGGTTCTTGGACAGCGGTGCGTCATTTCACATGACCGGAGATCGAGATCTGTTTTCAGATCTGGAGGAAAAAGATCTTGGAGTGCACATCGAGATGGGCGATGATGGTAGATACAGTGCGATTGGTATCGGTACCATTTCCTTTGAGAGGGAGTCTGGTAAACCTTTCATATTGAAGGAAGTTTTGCATGTTCCAGGATTGATGAAGAACCTGATCTCTGTGGCGATGTTGGAAGACAAGGGGTATGATGTGGTCTTCAGCGAAGGAAAAGCCTTCCTGTGCAGTAAGACTACTAGTGAGAACCGAAAGATAGGGGTTCGAGTCAAGAACCTTTATCAGTTGCAAGTAGATGGCTGTGTAGCAATGGCATGAAAGGCGGGAGAAGTGGTGAGCCAGGATGATGAGGGCGAACTGTGGCACAGGAGATTGGGCCACCTTCACCATGGAGCTTTGAAGATACTGCAGCAGATTTCTACTGGGCTTCCTAAGGGCACTCTTGCGCGGTGTACCTTGGGGAAATATGTGAAAGCCACCTTTCACGAGAAGGATAGTCACGCCACGAAAATCCTTGAGAGAGTTCACACGGACGTGTGTGTTCCTTTCTCAGTAGCTTCGACAGCAAAGCACAAGTACTATGTGATCTTTGTTGATGATTTCTCTCGGAAGTGCTAGATCTTCTTCATGCAGAAGAAGAGCGAGACATATTCAAAGTTCTATGAATTCAAGGCGCTGGTTGAGAAGGAATCGGGGAAGCATGTGAAGGCTCTTAGGAGCGAAAATGGTGGTGGGAGTCGCATCTCTCTTTGAATTGAGGGACTTGCGAGAAGGGATTCAGAGAGAGCTCATCGCACCCCATAACCCACAGCAGAACGGGGTGGCTGAGCGGAAGAACAGAATGATCGTGGGTGCTGCACGGGCGATGTTGCATGATCAGGGCCTACCCCTTCACTTGTGGGCTGAGGCATGCAATACAGCAGTATATGTGCAGAACCGTTGTCCTCACAAGATTCTTGGCATGAGTACACCGGAGGAGGCGTTTTCTGGCAAGAGGCCTGATATTTCTCATCTAAGAATTTTTGGCTCACCTATCTACATGCATGTGACGAAGGACGCCAGAAAGAAGCTGGATCCGACTGCAGAGGTTGGAATATTTGTGGGGTACACTGATACACCTCACAACTATCGGGTGCATTTGCCAGACAGTCGCAAGACTGTTGTGCAATGAGATATCAAGTTTCAGGAGGAGAAAGCCATGCAGTGTTCGCTTGAGAGGGAGCCACACTTGCATGCAGATGAGGAGCTATTAGTTCCTAAGGAGGAGCTTCCGGATGTGGATCAGCCACAAGAGGAAGTTCATGAGGTGGAAGAGACCACCCATGCAGCGCCAACCATCAAAGGGCGCAAGCGCACTACAGAAGCTGAGCGACTGGCTCGAGATGCAGAGAAGGTTATAGGACCACCTACAACACAGCGCAGACAGAGGCAGTCACCGGATCGGTACACTGGATACATGGCTCTTATGAGTCAATGTGTCGTGACGGAGCCATCCTCTTTTGAGGAAGCTATGGAGGAACCCGCATGGGTAGATGCCATGATCAAAGAATATGATTCGATCATCAGAAACAGTGCATGGGAGATTGTCCCAAGACTGGAGGGGAAATCAGTGGTGGGTTCGCGATGGATCTACAAAGTGAAGCAGGCGGCTGACGGGAGTGTGGAGAAGTACACGGCGAGATTTGTTGCTCGTGGCTTCTCACAGATCGAGGGGATCGATTATGAGGAGACCTTTGCACCTGTCGCAAGGTACTATTCCATACGGACGATCTTAGCTCTCTCAGCGCAGATGGGATGGCACATCCATCAGATGGGATGGCACATCCATCAGATGGATGTGAAGACTGTGTTCCTCAACGGAGTCATTGAGGAGGAGGTGTACATAGAGCATCCTGAAGGTTTCGAGATCTTTAGCAGTGAGTCACATGTGTGCCGACTCAAGAGAGCACTGTACGGGTTGAAGCAAGCACCTCGTGCTTGGTACACACGGATTGACAGTTATTTCACCGGGCTTGGATTTTCGAAGAGTGAGGCGGATCCTAACCTGTACTAGATTGTGGTGGAGGGGAAGCTGCTGATCATTATACTGTATGTAGATGATCTGATTTTGACGGGTGATGAGCTGTTGATACTTTCATGCAAGGAGGATCTTGCTATAGAGTTTGAGATGAAGGACTTGGGCCTCCTTCATTATTTCCTGGGATTGGAGATTTGGCAGCGCAGTGGAGGACTGTTTGTTTCTTAGGGTAAGTATGCCCGGGAGATACTGGAGAGGTTCAACATGCATGGCTGCAAGCCTGTTGACACTCCTCTTCCTGGTGGTTGGAGGAAGGAGGATGCTACTTCAGTGGAGGTAGTGGATGCCACTGTCTATCGACAGTTGGTGGGGTCGCTTATGTATCTGGTCAATACACGACCCGATATATGCTATGCAGTTAACCAGCTTTCGCAAGCTATGGTTAAGCCTACCAAGCTCTTTTGGAAGGAAGGCAAGCATGTATTGCGCTATATTAGAGGCACATCGGGATATGGTCTATGGTACAGACAGGAGGATGGAGCGAAGCTTTCTGGCTTCACTGATGCAGATTGGGCAGGGAGTCCAACGGACCAGAAGAGCACATCTGGAGGAGTTTTCAGCATTGGGTCAACAACAGTTTCCTGGTACAGCAGGAAGCAGAGATCCGTGGCACTCAGTTCAGCAGAGGCCGAGTACATGGCAGCTAGCTTGGCTGCATGCGAGGCTATTTGGATGAGGAAGATCCTCGCAGGTTTGTTCAGGTTGCATTTGGAGCCTACAGTGATCTACTGTGATAACTAGAGCTGCATCAAGCTCTCGGCTAATCCAGTATTTCATGATAGGTCCAAACACATCGACATCAGGTACCATCATATCAGAGATTGTGTTCAGCGGAGAATCATGATGCTTTCATATGTTCCCACGGAGGATCAGGATGTTGACATCTTGACGAAGGCGCTCACCAGGAGCAAGTTCGAATTCCACAGAGGCAGGATAGGGGTTGCAGATAATCCATATCTTGTTGAGAGGGAGTGTTGAAAATGCAACAATATGATGGAGCTTAGTGAAATGAAGTCGCCTTCACTAAGTGGGCCCGCAGGCTATTTTTGGCGCAAAGTCTATTTTTAGACTATGTCTATTTTTAGACTATGTCTATTTTTAGACATATGGAGCATGGTCTAGGAGTTGCAGTATGTTATTCTTGGATGATTGGTCAAGTTGGTAAAAATAGATGGACCTCTATTTTTAGACATACAAGTCGAAGTCTATTTTTAGACTGCCTATCTAAAAATAGGTCAGTCAAATATTATTAGCCGTTAATAATATTTGGACTCTAAACTTCAGTTTATTCTCTTACAGCACTTCCGTTGGAGCTACGGATGTGACTCATGCATCTGACAGAAGGAATTACGCTATTCCTTTGGTTTTGGTGAGCTCATGCATGGTTGACTTCAGTTAGGACTTCAGTGGCAGAGTTTGGTGGAGTTGATGAGACAGTTGGTGGAGTTGTGTTCGGTTTAACTTAGTTGAACTAGTTGTGATTAGTTTAACTAGCTAATCAACTAGTAATGAGTGGAGTGAATTAAATATTATTTAATTCACTAATTATTAACTCATTATTAAACTCAAGAACACATCAGTTCACTACAGTGCATGGACAGTTCAGTGGAGACCAGTGGAAGAGGTAGATGAAAGGGTGAGTTTGCTATTAGTTGCGACAGCAGTTGTGCATGAGATTTGCACAAGCATTGGAGGAGATTGCCAATGATGATTGCGCAATTGGAGCCAGTGAGATTCGAACTTGGATCTCTCATTAGATCAGCCTTGATTGCACAATAGAGGCAGGCAAACAGTGGAGGAGTTTTGAACCCGTGACTTGTTCAAAACTAAGCTAGTTTGTGTGTAACTTTTGGAGACAGTACTGAGTACTTGTGAGGAGTATTGTACTGAGATTGTTACATGTTTCTCCTCTATTATAATATACAAATAGCTGGGGGTTTTCAGCTATAAGCTTTCCCCATTACATATTGTGTTTATGTGCGCATGCGACTGTTTCCATTTCCGCAAATTGATGATTGATTGTAGAAGAGGTTATGTGTTGCATATGAATTAGAATTAGTATGTGATCAGGATAATATCGGTGGATAAATCTTCATTATTCAGCAAATTTCTACAATGCTTAGGATAATGTTTAAACCATATAAATCATTCTTCTTTTATTGGTGCATTTAGATTAGCAGCGAGTGAATTTTTTAAAACATAAATGAAGCTTTATTTTTCTTTTTGCTTCCCTAACATTTTATTTTGATTTGCCTTCTTTATTTAGGGCATCTAACACCTATAATTTTAGTGATATGGATGCCTATAAAACATAAATTTTTCCTAACATTTTTTAATACTTTTATTCTTTTGCATCCATATCCTACCTTAACATTTTCAAAATTATTTGACTAATTTTGCTAACTTATCAAAACTAGATAATGTTACAACATGGTAGATCTTCTTTCAAAAGAGGGCTACAGTTGTGAATAGGGAAAGATCTTATACTCTACATTAAAAAATTATTCACAATTCAGCAAGGGGGCCATATAAATATTTACCTTTCCCAATACTATTCTTTTGCACAATTTGTTTACACAAATAGATGTTAATTTTGGTTTGGAACAATGTGTACTTAGGGAACAACAAGTAAACTCACAATTTGTTTACACAAATAGATGCTAATTTTGGTGTGGAACTGTGACAACTGCATTTAATGTTAACTAGTTAAATGACTTTTTATTATTTTTTTAAGGAAAAAGACTGAGACAATTAGTTTTTTGCTGGAAAAGTTATTTTCTTTTTAATTATGAATAATGAAATTAGTTATGGAAAGTAATTCCATAAAAAGTAAAAAGGCTAATGGTAAATGTTTTCCAAGAACTGAAAAGGTGGTTGGACAGTTTGAACAGTTACCTACTCCCCTAGGGATAAGAGACTCATCCCAGTGAGGAATGGGGTTTTGTCCATGGGCTAAGGAAGGAGTGGAGATTTTCTTGAGCTAGTAGAGACCAGTGGAAATCACTCAGTAAATTCCTGAATTTTTCTGGCACTGATTAGACTTGGAGTCCTAAGGTCACAAAAGAAAATCTATTGTCAACCTGTACCTCTTCAGGAGTGGAGCATGGGGGCAAGAGGAGGACATAATTACCTCTCTTGAAGGTTGGGTGGACACCAACAACCAATTATATTGTCAGATAAGTAACTGTTTTCATAGAATTAATTAGACAAGAAGGTTGTTTATGAGTTATTTGTACTCGGTTAAGTGTGTTTTAATTCAGGAGAAAGTTGTTTAGTTGTTGAACATTTACTCGCTAATAGAAAAATGACAAGTTATTATTTTAAAACAATTCAGCAGACAATAGTAAACTCTGTGATAATTTCTTTAAGATTTATAGAGGAGTTCTGTGTATTTTTTTTATATAAAAGAAGACATTACTGTTGTGAATTGCTTGGAGCTACAACAAATAAAATAACAAATATAAACCAGAAAATACGGAAAATAATTATGCTACAGAACATGCAATGTTCTAGTCGGAATTTCCCTATTTGTCCATATGCATTCAAGAAAACTAGGACTGAGAGATATGTTGATAAGGAAAATGTTATTAAACTTCTAAATTGTTGTGAAAAGAAACAAATGTTAAAATATCACTGTCTATTAAATTAGTACGGGGTGAGTTGTTGATTTTGGACCGAGGATGAAACCCCAGTCCAACATCTGTCGCCACCCCTAATCCTCTATACATGGACAGATTTGTTAGGTGGTCCGACCACCGAGTCGTAGCCTTAAGCAGAGGCGAAAACAAACAGATATACATCTTAAGAAACGAAAATAAGTTGGAGATGAAGAATACTATAAATGACAGTATATTGACATTTATTTCTTCTAAAAACAGAGCACCGGACCTGAAGAATGAGCATAACCATATATCTATGTATTCGGTTAAATAGAGAATATTATTCATATCAGGAAATAGAACTAGAGTATGTATTCTTTCTATGCACAGTTCTATACGAAAACCAAGCTTAAATTTCAGGGATAAAATGAAAAAGAAAGAGTGTTGAAACATGTAAATACATAAATATATATGGAGCAAAAGAAAATCTATTCCAAGAATTATTATTACAGTAGAAGCCATTTCTGAAAAATGGGAACTAAACAAGAGTCGAATCTTTCCAAAAAGAACCCTTAGTAAATTACGGATAAAACATAGCACGATGAGTATCCACAGTAAATTAAAATTCTAGAAAGACTGAATCGAGGCCTCAAGGCTTCTGGCCAAGAGAGGGTTATTAAATCTCACAATATTTAATTAATTTTACAAATTGGGGAAATCTCGGAACTCAAAATGAGACCGACAGACAATTCTCAAAAGAAACCGAACCAACACTTGGTTCATAACCCAGAGAAGGCTATAATATTTGCTGGAGATGGAAAGACCTCTGAGAACTATGAGGAAACTGTAGACATACCTGAAATAATAAGTGTAATGATGAGCTAAGACATCCGGGTGCAATATGAAGAAATCGACGTAGGTAAATTTGCCAACCAAGGGAAAAACTAACCTGCAACTATTAAAAATCTGGAAGAAGTCAGTGAGCCACGAATTTTTAAGATGTTTCCATATCTACAAGAAGGAAATGAGCCAAAAGGAAGGAGGAAAAAAAGAGTTACCTATGGAGGAAGATGTGCCTCATTGTTCTGGTCATCGAACCATAAACCTTAAAAGAAAACACCCGAGAAAACGAAAGTATTAAACACGGTAAGCGATTTAGGGGATAAAATCTGAAATCCGAGAATGTAATGAAGAAGAAAATTGTAAATTTAAAGACAATGGAATATTACCTGAACATTGCAAAGTGAAGAGCATAAGAACCGGTACTGGAGCAGTTGCCATGGCAACAGAGGAAGATTTATACCAGCAACTCATCGTGGTTGACATCGAGACCTCCTCTCCACAACACCACAGTATCATGGGAGCCCGATAACCTCACAGGTCCAGTGGAAAACTTATTATTGGCGGAGCCAAAGATCAAAGATGCCACAGAACCAAAACCCTCAGAGCGAAAGAAATTTCTCGACAACGACACAATAAAAAATGGTGGTGCTAGCTAGGGTTGCGGGGTTATCTATGTCATTTCTCGCCGGAAGTGATTCGTCGTCAATCTCTAAGATCCAATGGTGAAGATCTATGGCCGAACCATCGAATCTCGCAATGAATCCTGTAAATCTTACATCTGTCAGAGGGATTTAATTTCGAGTGCTTACCGCATTCAATATTCACAACGTGCCAGCGATACCTCAAAGGAATCAACAACACCGATAGGTTTTATATGGTGGGCAAATGTTAAACCATAGTATATAATCAAAGATTGCGCCGATGAAATAGTATAATTTCCATTCATGCTTTAACTATATAACAATTAAGTATTCCACGGCAAATGGAATTATTTGTGGGTGATTAATTAAATCTTATATGAATAAGGTTTAAGACCTCCATAAAAGCTTTAGTTAGTTATTTAATTTATGTGATGAGACTAACATAGCTATTGTGAATAGTTTTATTGTGACCCAAATTGGTGAGTATAGTTATCATTAAGGTAAAAGTAATTTTTTTTTTGGTATGTATGTGACAGGAACAATGTGTACTTAAGGAACAACCTTCACATATTTTCACTGAGATATTACATTGTTTCAGCAATGTGGATTAGTTTATGCATTTTGAACATAATAACTAATTTTATAATGAAAGCAGAATGACTATTTTCTTGTGAAAAAAAGAAAGAAATGGATTAGATGTTATAGTTATTTTCTATTTTTTTAATAATTATCTATTTTTCTTATTTATCAAAGTTAATGTATATTATTTTATTTTAATCTATATATAAGTAACATAAACTTAATTCAAAAATATGTGACATATATAATTATTATATTAAATAATTTTTTAAAGATAAATTCTTATTTATAATAAATATTTATATTAAATTTATCACAAATAATTTTTGGAAGTTATCTAACCATTTATAAAAATTTAAGTTTATCCAATTTTATTTTAACTTTTAAAAATATAAAATTTGCATTTTTACTTATCTTTATCGTTTAAACTATGCATAAATAATATATTATTACACCATTCATGTGTTTTGATAGCTATTTTAATTTTCTTTAATTTTACTAATATTTTTATTTATTTATTAAAATTTGATGTGATTGAATTTCTATTTTAATATTGTACGAAAATAATTATTTATAGGTTCATGGATTCTTGGTTAAATGGAATAGATTTAATTCTCTTCCAGTAATGTGATATGTTGATGAATATGGAATAAAAAAAAAGAAGAGAAAATGAAAGATATTACCAAACTTACAAAAAAAAAAGAAAATAATTATGTATAGATATATGAAATTCTATATATTGTAATTTAAAAAAAAAAAAATTATTTTCTATTTTTTATTTTTATTTTAAAGTATATATAATAATTTATTTACTAATTTATATTGTAATTTTTACATTTTTAATTTAATATATAAATGAAATAATATATAAAATAATTTGATTCCATAACATTTTAATTATAATTTACAATATTTTTTAATTTGAAATAATATATATATCAGTAGTCAAGTCTCACTAGTACAATAGGTTAAGGATGTGTTTACTTAGAAAGGTGGCCCATAATAAAACCTCATTCAGGTTGTTGCACCCAAGCTAGGGGGAGGAAACACGCTAAAATCGAGTCAGTTTAGGGCTGGTGTGAACCCTCAGTGAATTTGATGGTTTAGATACCCCTGGGTCGCAGTTTCTCAAGCCATAAGTCAAGCCTGTAAGATCACAAACAACTTGACTATATATATATATATATATATATATATATATATATATATATATATATATATATATATATGCGTAGAAAAAAAAACCCAACAAGCTTTATACTGAAAATATAAGAGGTTGTTTACATATTCGAGATGCCACACACACACACACACACATATATATATATGAGTATAAAAAAACCCCAACAAACTTTATATTGAAAATATAAGAGGTTGTTTACATATTCGAGATGCCACATAATATGCATTGTATGCATCGTATGCATCGTAGTCATCATATATAAAGAAAATAGTCGTTGTGAGATTACCCATATTACAACTAACTATTAAAACTTAGATAAATAAAATCAAATCAAATTCTCATCATCACTCTAATACCTATAGTACAAGCATTGAGGTGAGCAAAATAACAACCCCATATACAACATAGCAAAAGAAACTCAGTAATGATAAATTTTGTCGATCCTTATAATCGGTCATAGGAAAAGTAGGCATAGTTTATTCCCCAGGTTGAAAAGATGTCCTATCTTGGGTAATTTGTCTATCACGTCATTTTTCTCCTTGTAAATGTGTATGAAGTGTACCTCGTTGAAGTGTTCAATCAACTTGTTAATCCTCCACATCCAACACAAAAGAGAAGGAGGTGCAAATATGGATTGCTTTAATACCCAGTCAATCACCAATCTTGAGTCACAAAAAATATCCAACTTCATAAGAGAAATCCATTTAGTGCAATATAATACGCCCCATAAAGCAATGACTTCGGCCCTAGAGTTTGTACCACTGCCACAAAACCAGCTAAAACGGAAATATTGACAAGGTCTAATAAAATTGAAGGTCCTATACCGACCAGAAAATGGAAATATTGACAAGGTCTAATAATATTGAAGGTCCTATACCCACCAGATTTATTGCTCGAAGCCCAATCAAAAAACCCCACGAAGCTTCCCCAAATGTTCTCTTTCGGATGTTCCACATGGAACTTGAAATTGCCACAACGCCAATTTCATTAAAATATGCACAAATTTATATGCAAGTACGGCATATATCTACCTTTTTGTTTTCAAAGATCCCCACGTTCTTGTACTCCAAATTCACCACATTATATAGAAAGGAAGGGTTCAAAAATCCTTATTTTCCTTTATCCATTCTTGGATACAAACATCAAAAGGCATTTGATTCCAATTAGTCATAAGTTTTAAAAAAAAATTCCTCCAGAGCTTATAAACATAATACGCACCTGTGAGTACCCACGTACTGTAAACATAATAAGCACCTGCCAGGACCCACGTATTGTAAGCATAATATGCACCTGCCAGGACCCACATATCCACGTCTATATAAATTGTCCCATGTAAGAATTTGTAGAAATTATATAACTGATATGTTATATGTCTAATATTCTCCTGATCACACACTATTTAACTTCATGCACAATACAGAATCTATTCCACCATTGATCATCACATGCGGAAATTAACACAATTGCAATGCACACATGAAACCATAAAAATTTAATGGGAAAGCCTGAAGCTAAAAAAGCCCAACTATCTGTATACAATATATGTCATAGAGATCATGTAACAATCCTCATACAAAGCTGAACATGTCAAGCTCTCAGTACAATACAATCGCTACACACTAATCAGGTCCGATCTAGCAAATCCATGCACCGATCTCTGCCACCTGCTAGCCTGCCTCTACTGCGCAATCCCTGTTGAAGAATGGCTCTGAATGAACTTGAATCCACCTAGCTTGCATTGCGCAATCCTCATTGGCATCTCCACTGAGTGTTGGATGCAACCAATGCATCACTATAGTCACAATTGATAGTCACACTTGCTCTTTCACCTACCTCTCCACTAGTCTCCACTGAAACTGTCCATGCACTGTAGTTAACTGATGTATTCTTCAGTTGATTAATGAGTTAATATTTAGTGAATTAATTATTAATTAATTCACACCACTCTCACTAGTGTATCAGTCAGTTAGACTAGATACAACTAGCTCAACTGTGTCTAACTGAGTTAAACTGAACACAACTCCACCAACTACTTCTACAACTCCACCAAACTCTGTCACATGAGTTCTAACTGAAGTCTCCATGCAATAGCTCCACTTAACCCTCGGGAATAGCGTAATTCCTTCTGTCAGCTCCTGTGCCACATCTGTGCACTTAACTGAAGTGCTCCAAGAGAATAAGATAATGTTTAGAGTCCAAATATTATTAAGAGCTAATAATATTCGACATATCTATTTTTAGACTGGCAATCTAAAAATAGATTCCGCCCAATATGTCTAAAAATAGAAGTCCATCTATTTTCCAACTTGACCAACCATCCACAAATAGCATCCTGCAACTCATAGAATATGATCGACATGTCTAAAAATAGACTTTGCGCCAAAAATAGCCTGCGGGCCCACTTAGTGAAGGCGACTCTTTTCACTAAGCTCATCATCTTGTTGAATCTCAACACTCCCTTTCAACAAGATAGGGATTATCTGCCAACCTGATCCTGTCTCTATGGTATTCGAATTTTCTCCTCGTGAGCACCTTCGTCAGAATATTAGCATCCTGATCCTCCGTAGGAATGTAAGATAGTAACATGATCTTCTGTTGCACACAATCTCTCATATGATGGTACCAGATGTCAATGTGTTTAGATCTATCACGAAATACTGGATTAACCAAGAGTTTAATGCAACTCTGATTATCACAATATATCACAGTAGGATCTAAGTGTCAACTGAACAACCCAACCAGGATCTTCCTCATCCGTATAGCCTCGCATGCAGCCAAACTTGCTACCATGTACTCGGCCTCTGCTGAACTGAGTGCCACAGATCTTTGTTTCCTGCAGTACCAAGAAACTGTTGTAGACCTGATACTGAAAATTCCTCCAGATGTGCTCTTTCTGTCCGTTGGGCTCCCTCCCAATCTGCATCCGTGAAGCCATGCAGCTTCACCTCATCCTACTGTCTGTAACATAGTCCATATCCCGATGTGCCTCTGAGATATCTTAATACATGCTTGCCTGCCTTCCAAAAGAGCTTGGTAGGCTTAACCATAGCTTGTGAAAGCTGGTTAACAGCATAGCATATGTCCGGTGGTGTATTGACTAGATACATGAGCGAACCAACCAACTGTCGATAAACAGTGGCATCCACTACCTCTGCTGATGTAGCATCCTCTTTCCTCCAACCACCAGGAAGAGGAGTGTCGATTGGCTTGCAGCCTTGCATGTTGAACTTCTCCAGTATCTCCCAGGCATACTTGCCTTGAGACACAAATATTCCACCCTTCCGCTGCCAAATTTCCAATCCCGGGAAATAATGAAGGAGGCCCAAGTCCTTCATCTCAAACTCCTTTGCAAGATCAGCTCCCTCTCAAGCGACAACTTCATGGATTTCTCCTCATGAAATTTGATATCCCGTCACACAATAGTCTTCCGACTGCCTGGCAGATACACACGATAGTTGTGGGGTGCTTCTATGTACCCCACAAATATCCCAACCTCTGTGGTCGGCTCCAGCTTCTTCTTGGCATCCTTCGTCACATGAATGTAAACAGGTGAGCCAAAAATCTTCAAATGAGAAATATCAGGCTTCTTACCAGAAAACGCCTCTTCGGGTGTACTCATGCCAAGTACTCTATGACGACAATGGTTTTGCACATAAACCGTAGTGTTGCATGCTTCTTCCCACAAGTGTATGGGAAGGCCCTGATAATGCGACATCGCCTGTGCAGCACCCACGATCCTTCTGTTCTTTCGCTCCGTGACCCCATTCTGCTGTGGGTTATGAGGCGCTATGAGCTCTCTTCGAATTCCTTCTGTGCTGCAAAAGTATTTGAATTCACCAGAGATGAATTCACCACCATTATCGCTCCTAAGAGCCTTCACCTACTTCCCCAACTCTTTCTCAACCAATGCCTTGAACTCACAGAACTTTGAGTATGTCTCGCTCTTCTTCTGCATGAAGAAGATCCAGCACTTACGAGAAAAGTCATCAACAAATATCACATAATACCTGTGCTATGTTGTTGAAGCTACTGAGAAAGGTCCACACACGTCTGTGTGAATTATCTCAAGGATCGTCGTGGCGCGACTATCCTTCTCATGAAAGGTGGCTTTCACAAATTTTCCCAAAATACATCCCTTGCACTGCTCTGACTGCGCAAGTGTACCCTTCGGAAGCCCGGTAGAAATCTGCTGCAAAATTTTCAAAGCGCCATGGTGAAGATGGCCCAATCTCTTGTGCCACAATTCGCCCTCATCCCGGCTCACCACTCCTTCTGCTTTGCCTGCCATTGCTGTGCAGCCCTCTACCTGCAACTGAGAAAGGTTCTTAACTTGAACCCCTACCATGTGGGTTTCACCAGTTGCCTTACTGTGCAGGAAAGCCTTTCCCTCGCTAAAGACAACATCATATCCCTTGTCTTCCAACATCGCCACAAAGATCAAATTCTTCTTCAATCCTGGAACATGCATGACATCCTTCAAGATGAAAGGTTTTCCAGACTCCCTCTCAAAGGAAATGGCCCTGATACCAGTCGCACTATATCTACCATCATCGCCCATCTCAATGTGCACTCCAAGATCCTTCTCATCCAGATCAGTCAACAAATCTTTGTCTCCGGTCATATGGAAAGACGTACAACTGTCAAGAAACCACACTAATCCCATCACACTTGAAACCAAGCATGCGATCAGCGAAAAATCCAACTCAAACTGTGAGGCTAAGGCCTCTCCATCTGCAGATCTAGCAACCTGCTTATTTTTCTTATTTTGTCGACAATTAGTGGCGTAATGTCCGTGTTGGTAAGAGTGAAAGCACTTCACCTTGGACAAGTCCTGCTTCTTGCATTTCGCACCAGATTGAGAATGATTTTTCTTTCCCTTCCCTTTCCTTGCTTTGGAAGCCAAAGCGCAATTTTCTTTATCTTCATTCTTCGACGAAGATCCATCCCTGGTACTCTGCCTTATCTCCTCCTGCACAAGATCCGACCAAAGTCGCTCCCATCCGGGCAGTTTCTCCCGACCATTGACAGAGTCCTCCTAGGAATGCCAACTCTTCGGAAGCCCAAGGAGATCCAAGCTCACCAAGTCCTCTTCATCTATAGTAACCCCCACACTTCCCAACTCATCCCTGCACTAGAAAAACTTCGTTAAGTACTTGGGTATACTTTCGCCCTTCTCCATTTTTATTTTTCTAAGCTTTAAGCGCCAATTTCCTCTGGTCTCTTTTGCTTTGGAACAATTCTGTCAAAGCTTTCCACATCAAGAATGGAGAAGATTTACCATGAAGGATGGACACTATGTGATCCTTCACACCTTCCAATAGAATTATTTGACATTTTGTTGTCTTCTTTTGCCATGCGTCAAGTGCGGCTGCATCGCTAGAAGCAGGTTTTGGAATTTCTGCATCTATGAACTCCTTCAACCCATTATCCTCCAACACTGCCTCCATCCTGTCCTTCCATGAAATATAATTCGAGCTTCCCTCAAGGTCATACTCCAATCGCAATCTGTTGAAAGACATCTCAACTTCAACACCAAGAAAACACTGCAGCAAATTTGAATTCCACCAGCACAAAACTCAACCGCTTCAATAATTGCAATCTGCTCCAATGATCAACTCCTCTGATACCATGTAGAAATTATATAACTGATATGTTATATGTTTAAGATTCTCCTGATCACACACTATTTAACTTCATGCACAATACAGAATCTATTCCACCATTGATCATCACATGCGGAAATTAACATAATTGCAATGCACACATGAAACCATAAAAATTCACACACATTAACACAGTGATTTAATGGGAAAGCCTGAAGCTAAAAACCCCAACTATCTGTATATAATATATGTCATAGAGACCATGCAAAAATCCTCATACAAAGCTTATCACAAGTTATCAGTACAATCCAATCACTACACACTAATCAAGTCCAATCTAACAAATTCATGCACCAATCTCTGCCACCTACTAGCCTGCCTCTACTGTGCAATCCCTGCTAAAGAATGGATCTGAATGAACTCGAATCCACGTGGCTTGCACTGCGCAATCCTCATTGGTGTCTCCAATGAGTGTTGGATGCAATCAATGCATCACTATAGTCACAACTGATAGTCATCTTTCTCTTTCACCTACCTCTCGACTGGTCTCCACTGAAACTGTCCATGCACTGTAGTTAACTGATGTATTCTTCAGTTGATTAATGAGTTATTAATTAGTGAATTAATTATTAATTAATTCACACCACTCTCACTAGTGTATCAATCAGTTAGACTAGATACAACTAATCAATTGTGTCTAGCCGAGTTCTTGAACACAACTCCACCAACTACTTCTACAACTCCACCAAACTACGTCACATGAGTTCATAAATTCCTCCATGAAATAGCTCCACTAAACCCTCGGGAATAGCATAATTCCTTATTAAATCTCTTTTGTGCCACATCGTACTTATTGAAGTGCTCCGAGAATAGAATAATGTTTAGAGTCCAAATATTATTAGAGCTAATAATATTAAATATCTATTTTTAGGCTGGCAATCAAAATAGATTCCACTAATATGTCTAAAAATAGAAGTCCATCTATTTTTCCAACTTGACCAACCATCCACAAATAGCATCCTCTGACTCATAGAATATGATCGACATGTCTAAAAATAGACTTTGCACCAAAAATAGCCTGTGGGTCCACGTAGTGTTGGCGACTCTTTTCACTAAGCTCATCATCTTGTTCAATCTCAACACTCCCTCTCAACAAGATAGGGATTATCTGCCACCCTGATCCTGTCTCTATGGTATTCGAATTTTCTCCTGGTGAGCACCTTCGTCAGAATATTAGCATCCTGATCCTCCGTAGGAATGTAAGATAGTAACATGATCTTCTGTTGCACACAATCTCTGATATGATGGTACCAGATATCAATGTGTTTAGATCTATCATGAAATACTGGATTAACCAAGAGTTTAATGCAACTCTGATTATCACAATTTATCACAGTAGGATCTATGTGTCAACCGAACAACCCGACCAGGATCTTCCTCATCCATATAGCCTCGCATGCAGCCAAAATTGCTAGCATGTACTCGGCCTCTGCTGAACTGAGTGCCACGGATCTCTGTTTCCTACTGTACCAAGAAACTGTTGTAGACCCGATACTGAAAATCCCTCCAGATGTGCTCTTTCTGTCCATTGGGCTCCCTACCCAATCTGCATCCGTGAAGCCATGGAGCTTCACCTCATCCGACTGTCTGTACCATAGTCCTTATCCCGATGTGCCTCTGAGATATCTCAATACATGCTTGCCTGCCTTCCAAAAGAGTTTGGTAGGCTTAACCATAGCTTGTGAAAGTTGGTTAACAGCATAGCATATGTTCGGTGGTGTATTGACTAGATACATGAGCGAACCAACCAACTGTCGATAAACAGTGCCATCCACTACCTCTGCCGATGTAGCATCCTCTTTCCTCCAACCACTAGGAAGAGGAGTGTCGTTAGGCTTGCAGCCTTGCATGTTGAACTTCTCCAGTATCTCCCAGTCATTCTTGCCTTGAGACACAAATAGTCCACCCTTCCGCTGCCAAATTTTCAATCCCAGGAAATAATGAAGGAGGCCCAAGTCCTTCATCTCAAACTCCTTTAGAAGATCAGCCTTGCATGAGAGTATCAATTGTTCATCACCTGTCAGTATAAAATCATCTACATAGTGTACAATGATCAGCAACTTATCCTCCACCACAATCTAGTATAGGTTCGAATCCGCCTCACTCTTGGTGAATCCAAGTCCGGTGAAATAACTGTCTATCCGTGTGTACCAAGCACGAGGTGCTTGTTTCAGTCCATACAGCGCTCTTTTGAGCCTACACACATGCGACTCGCTGCTGAAGATTTTGAAATATTCAGGCTGCTCAATGTACACCTCCTCCTCAATGACTCCATTGAGGAACGTAGTCTTCACATCCATCTGATGAATGTGCCAACCCATCTGCGCTGAGAGAGCTAGGATGCTCCGTATGGAAGAATACCTTGCGACAGGTGAAAAGGTTTCTTCATAGTCGATCCCCTCGATCTGTAAGAAGCCCCAGGAAACAAATCTTTCCTTGTACTTCTCGACGCTCCCGTTAGTAGCTTGCTTCACTTTGTAGATCCATCTCGAACCTACCACTGATTTCCCTTCCAGCCTTGGGACAATCTCCCATGCATTGTTTCTGACAATCGAATCATACTCTTCCACCGTGGCATCTACACATGCAGGGTCCTCCACAGCTTCCTCGAAAGAGGATGGCTCTGTCACGATACACTTGCTCATCATAGCCATGTATCCAGTAAATCGGTCAGGTGACTGTGACTGTCTGCACTATGATGTAGGTGATCTTACATTTTGCGTTCCATCAAGATTCAGTCGCTCATCTTCTGTAGTGCACTTCTGCCCTCTGATGTTTCGCGCTGCATGAGTGGTTTCTTCCACTCCATGAACCTCCTCTTGTGGCTGATCCACATCCTGAGGCTCATCCTTAGGAACTAATAGCTCCTCATCTGCATGCAAGTGTAGCTCCCTCTCAAGCGATAACTTCATGGCTTTCTCCTCATGAAATTTGATATCCCATCGCACAATAGTCTTCCGACTGTCTGGCAAATACACACGATAGTTGTGGGGTGTTTCTGTGTAACCCACAAATATCCCAACCTCTGCAGTCGGCTCCAGCTTCTTCCTCGCATACTTCGTCACATGAATGTAAACAAGTCAGCCAAAAATCTTCAAATGAGAAATATCAGGCTTTTTACCAGAAAATGCCTCTTCGGGTGTACTCATGCCAAGTACTCTATGAGGACAACGGTTTTGCACATAAACCACAGTGTTGCATGATTCTGCCCACAAGTGTATGGGAAGGCCCTGATCATGCAACATCGCCCTGCAGCACCCACGATCGTTCTGTTCTTTCGCTCCACGAACCCATTCTTCTGTGGGTTATGAGGCGCTATGAGCTCTCTTCGAATTCCTTCTGCGCTGCAAAAGTCTTTGAATTCGCTAGAGATGAATTCACCACCATTATCACTCCTAAGAGCCTTCACCTACTTCCCCAACTCTTTCTCAACCAGTGCCTTGAACTCACAGTACTTTGAGTATGTCTCGCTCTTCTTCTGCATGAAGAAGATCCAGCACTTACGAGAAAAGTCATAAAAAAATATCACATAATACCTGTGCTTTGTTGTCGAAGCTACTGAGAAAGGTCCACACACGTCTGTGTGAATTCTCTCAAGGATCGTCGTGGCGCGACTATCCTTCTCATGAAAGGTGGCTTTCACAAATTTTCCCAAAATACATCCCTTGCACTGATCTGACTACGCAATTGTACCCTCCTTCTACTTTGCCTGCCATTGTTGCGCATCCATCTACCTACAACTGATAAAGGTTCTTAACACGAACCCCTATCCTCCGGGTTTCACCAGTTGCCTTACTGTGCAGGAAAGCCTTTCCCTCACTAAAGACAACATCATATCCCTTGTCTTCCAACATCCCCACAGAGATAATATTCTTCTTCAATCCTGGAACATGCATGACATCCTTCAAGATGAAAGGTTTTCTAGACTCCCTCTCAAAGGAAGTGGTCCCGATACCAGTCGCACTGTATCTACCATCATCGCCCATCTCGATGTGCACTCCAAGATCCTTCTCATCCAGATCAGTAAACAAATATTTGTCTCCGGTCATATGGAAAGACGCACCACTATCAATAAACCACACTGATCCCATCACACTTGAAACCAAGCATGCGATCAGCGAAAAATCCAGCTCAAACTGCGAGGCTAAGGCCTCTCTAGTTGCAGATCCTGCAACCTGCTTATTTTTCTTCTTCTGTGGACAATTAGTGGCGTAATGTTCGTGTTGTTAAGAGTGAAAGCACTTCACCTTGGACAAGTCCTGCTTCTTGCATTTCGCACCGGATTGAGAATGATTTTTCTTTCCCTTCCCTTTCCTTGCTTTCGCAGCCAAAGCGCAATTTTCTTCATCTTCATTCTTCGATGAAGATCCATCCCTGTGTTGAGACTTAGAAATGTCGTATTTCCATCCACATTTCCCTCCACTATTCCTTACATCTCATCATCCCATTAACCTTTCATTATATCATTTCCATAAATACATTTGGGTTTCACCTTCTTATTTTCCACTTTATTCATTTTTGTATTATAAGTGACTTTATGATTAAATATTAGAAAATATACATGTTTTTATATATATCTCAAGAATGTGTGAGCTTTGTAATGTGTAGGAGAAATGTGAAGGATTAATTCTAAGAGACTTCTGGAATATCTCCTCCACCATATTAAGGAGATAATTATTCAAGCCTATTCCTAAGGAGAAGATCATGGAGGATTTGGTTGGAATATCCTATTCAAGATATGTGAGAGATGTGTGGAGGATTCAAAGGGATCATGTCTTGTAATAATGGGAAAGTAGTTGAGAGTGGTTGAATGAGATGGTTATCTTCTTCATGTATATAAGAGAGTGCTCTCTCTTCATTTTGATGAGCTCAAGAGTTCATAAGTTCATTAGTTTTGGAGTTTTCAGAGATAGTCTTGTAATTAGGAGAAGGGGATTCTTAACTGTGATTCATATTCTTTTATTGTATGCTTTCATGGTTTGCCATTTGATTCTTGTAATGTAATTTGAGATAGCTTTATTATTGTGAGCTCACATATGTTGTTTGTCATTCAGCTCTTCACATGTTGTATTGCTTTTCCTTTATGCAATTTCCTGCTTTCCTAGATTAATTTGATTTCAGCAATTTAGATTAGATTAGTTCCACTTCGGTCCTGCATATATAGTGCATGTGCTTCGTAAGCCTACGAACCTCGGATTGACAAAATAAATGGTTTGGTAAGTACTACAACAGAATTAAACAACAAGAGTTTCACCCAACATTTTGGCGCCGTTGCCGGGGAAGCACGATGGATTGAAGTTCAGTTTGATTTTTCATGCAAGTGTGTTTAAACATGTTCCTAACTCAGAGGTGACAGGGTTGTAAGACGTGGGGAACAGCCTACGCATCGTTCGACATACTGTAACGGGCTCGGCCTCATATGGGTCAGGATATGTAGGTGTGACTGATATCAGGAAACAGGTGCTGAAGATTCCTGCTTTGAGGAATAGGGTCCTGTTCTCTGTTGATTAATCTTCTTTTTCTGTAGTGTGACTGATATCAGGAAACAGGTGCTGAAGATTCCTGCTTAGAGGAATAGGGTCCTGTCCTTTGTTATGGTTGATTGATCTTCTTTCCTGCAAGTGTGGTTTTCAATTTCTGCAAGTGTGTTTGATTTCCGCAACTGTGAAGAGTGTTTTTTTATCTGTTTCAACATGAGTGCTTTTATTTATGCAAGTAGTTTATTTTCATTTAATCTTTTTAGATTTAAGCTATGGGTGCAGTAAGAATCCCTTTTTCAACATGGTTTAACAATGAGTGTCAGCTTGGAACTACTCACTCAGATCCTAGCAGAAGTCGGGATCTCCTCTTCCTTGGAAGAAGAGATCTTGACAAGAATTAAATGTTCAACTACCCCATCCATTTCTTCGAAATTCTCGTCAAAATATTTCAGAGTTACATAATTTTATTTCCTAAATTTCGTCGATGAAGACAGAATGTCGGCTTAATTTTGATTTTATTTAAACCAACATAGATCCATCTAATGCGTTAAAACATGTTTTTTTTAATAAATCTGTCACTGTGCACCATGTACCAACATTTTGGAGATTAACTCTTTCGATATTCAATGGGAAGTTTGCCAAGATAGGTTCAACAAATGGTACTCCTGTTTCAGTGAAACGTGAAAGAAGTACTACTAGAAAAAACTCCTTTGAATACAGCCTTGGTGATGTAAAGTATTCAAATCATTCCTTGGAGGAAGTTGCTGGAATGGTACAGGACATTATATCTGTTTATGAAACTAAGGTACAAAATGCATTCTAGGAACTTGAGCAGTCCAATTTTCTTCGTCCATTTATGAAACGAGCAATTCGAGAAATATCTAAAGCATGTTCGGCCTTTGAAGGGAAGGACTGTGCACCCATGAATGCAGTACAAACATTGTTTGCATTACGAACAGAAGTTATGAAGGTTTCATATTGAGGCTCTGCTATTGTCAATGATGAATATTGGGTACCAGTATCTATTCTTGAACGTAATGGATCAGCTTTTGCTATTTCTTCTTTGCCTCTATCCTTTCGTGAAATTCTGGTCTCCGCAATGGATGAAATTAGTGAGTTGGTGGAAACTTTGAAGTATGATTCGTCAAAGGCCCATGATATGAATATGGAAGTTCAGCAAATGCAGGATTCCGTGAGATTCACCTTTTTTTTTTAATTGTTTTCTAGAGTTTGCAGGATCTCTGGAGAAAATTGCAGCTGAGATCTCTCAAATCAGGGGCAAGAACGTTTCTGCAGCCTTAGAAAATGGGCACTAACAAGTATTCGGAATTAAATTCACTGGTCTGCAGCCATGGGTAGAGATTGCAAGTGAACATCAAAAGCTACTCATGGTCCTGAGTAATATTGGTTTCTGCAAAAGTCAACTTTTACCTGAGCTGTCCAACAAATACAAACTTATTTGGGAGATATTCAAGTGAATTAAAATTTTCAATAAATATAACTTATACAGCAAGAGTAAGGTTAGAATTGATGTGGAGGAAATGAAGCCATATTATCAGATTTGAAAATCCTGTGGAAAAGTTTAAATCTCCTTCGTCTCAATTGCCAGTATAACGACACCAAAAAAAGACTGTTTCGTTCTGTGAACGGATTTGTCATACTGATTGAAACTCTGAGCCTTATTTCAATAAACAGGGTTCCTGTGGGTAAGGTTCCAGTGGGAATTTCAGCTAAAAATATTGCAGATATTCAAGGCCATTTTCAGCCATACCTATCTAGTCATGTGGATTCTGTTACTGTGGGTTGGAGTTCAGGACAAATGGGATTTGGCTCCTCAGATACTGCAATGCCATCGCTTCCAATTGCTTGAATGAATTTAACGGTGCATCTAAGAAACTGAATCAGCAAGAAACTGAAGATTTGCTAGCGCCGAGACAATATTGCTACACTTTGCAAAGCATGCCAAGAAATGGAGATCTGACTTTAATTTTGTTTGTTTTGTTTTTCTTTTTGCCTTTAATTTCATAAAAATTGCAAATGGACCTTTTAATAAATTCCTGAAAACAATACGAATGCATGTATTTACGCTTAACACTAATTTGTTTTCTTGAAGTCACTTTGACAGCGATCGATGATGAAATCAGCACAGGCGACAGGTTAACACACAGTTTCTTTCTTTTGCTCGCATTTGTACTTATTCTTGCATCTTACGTTTTACAATGCTCTCACGAATTTTTCATACAGGATTTGTACTAAGTTTTTTTTCAGGTTTCGGAAATGATCGCATTTTGCTGCTGAAGTGATTTTCAAAGATCACAGAACTTTTGAGAAACATGCTTTCATAAACAGCTTGAAGGAGCTGTAACTCATCATAAACATCATGATGTTTGCGCCTTTTGATTGTTGCTGTTACACAGCGACCACGCTGATACACCAACATTTCCACTTTTTCCATTATCCATGTTGTAACACTGTAACACTTCTCCTTCAAAGCCGATTGATTATCCTTGTGTTGAAGCCCATTTTCCATTACCTTATCTTTCACGACCTCATGCACAGTTATTTTTCTGAATCGCATACATTCCTTTATCCTTTCCAGTTTATTTGCCTTCTAGTTTTCCTTTTGAATAAAACCTATCCCCTTTCCATAATTACATTGCCTTGCTTTCCTCGCCATGTTGATCCACACTGCTTGTCCATGAGTTCTTTCTATTTATAGTCCTACCAAATCTCTTTGTACAAACTCGCATTGACTGATGTGGGATTCCTTAAGGCCCACCTTTCAACAAGTCTTGCCCCATCGACCTCAGCACCTTATATGGGAAATAGACTAGAGTTCCTTTTGGGTACCTTGAGACTTGCATGCCTTAATGGCAAGTTCTCTCGCTGACAATCATGAGAATACATCAATGTCCCTTGATCGTCAGATCTTGCAAATGGCTCGACGTCAACCCCTATATTCGAATTTCGCAAGATGTACTCGGGTACCTTGGCACTCATTGACATCAATGGTGAGTTTGCCTCGCATTGGTTAACGACATTCATCAATGGCCGGTAATCCAATGATTTCTCTTCATGCTCGACATCAACACATTCTTTCGCATGATTAGACTTGTACCATCAGTTTTGTAGCAGACGAAGACTATGCACTTTTTCATGACTCCCTCAGCAGTTACCGCAACATGAATTATGATCGATGAGAGTACCACAGTTCCATTTTCAGCCTTTATCTTTTCCATGATTCAGCATCAACAATTCAGATTCCTTCATTTCACAGGATCCAGTTACAGCAACATCAGCATTCACAGTTACATTTGCATGATTCTGCTGCAGTAAAACCTTCCATGTTCTAGCAGTTACAGCAGTTGCAGTTACAACAGTTTCAGCCACAGTCACATATTCTCCAATGTAGCAGTCACAGCAGTTGCAGCTACGACACCAGTCACGTTTTCATGATTCAGCAGTAGCAGCAGCTACATTCCTATTGCATAGTTCATCATTCTTGGATAAGTGGAAGTATGTTGTTTTCTAATCTTTAATCATGCAATTCCGTATATGCTGACTTGAATATTTTGGAAAATTCCCTCATCATGCTCCATTTCCTTTCATGACCCACGCCAAGTTGCATGAGGACATGCAACCAATTCAGTTGGGGGGGGGGACTATATTCACTACATATTCACTACCATGATTCCATTTCTCCACCACTATCACTCCATTTTTTTCTTATTTACCATTCACCAACATTTCTTTTCCAACGATACTTTGTTGCACTTTGCTTCATATGCATTAATATACATATTGGCATGCTTCATGAATATTACAAAAGGGCTTTCTTATGCACATTGATAGCTTATGATTTCCAGTGAGTGTTTACATTATTATTGCAGAAAAGAGAACAGAAAATGAAATGAATGTTGTTGACACAAGAACCAACATTCTTTGTATTCATGGTTGTCACACAAGAACCAACCATAAGAAAAGAGAACAAAAAACGAAATGAATGTTGTTAACACAAGAACCAACATTCTTTGTATTCATGGTTGTCACACAAGAACCAACCATAAGAATATGTAAGCTGTTACTCATATCCTTCACATATCCTGGAAAAATTCATCATCATGTAAAGTCAAAGTTCAGATGCCAAACGTTCTTAAAAGAGATCCATGCATGGTTGCATGAGGACATGCAACAAGTTCAGTTGGGGGGGATGTTGGGACTTAGAAATGTCGTATTTCCATCCACCTTTCCCTTCACTATTCCTTACATCTCATCATCCCATTAACCTTTCATTATATCATTTCCATAAATACATTTGGGTTTCACCTTCTTATTTTCCACTTTATTCATTTTTGTATTATAAGTGACTTTATGATTAAATATTAGAAAATATACATGTTTTTATATATATCTCAAGAATGTGGGAGCTTTGTAATGTGTAGGAGAAATGTGAAGGATTAATTCTAAGAGACTTCTGGAATATCTCCTCCACCATATTAAGGAGATAATTATTCAAGCCTATTCCTAAGGAGAAGATCATGGAGGATTTGGTTGGCATATCCTCTTCAAGATATGTGAGAGATGTGTGGAGGATTCAAAGGGATCATGTCTTGTAATAATGGGAAAGTAGTTGAGAGTGGTTGAATGAGATGATTATCTTCTTCATGTATATAAGAGAGTGCTCTCTCTTCATTTTGATGAGCTCAAGAGTTCATAAGTTCATTAGTTTTGGAGTTTTCAGAGATAGTCTTGTAATTAGGAGAAGGGGATTCTTAACTGTGATTCATATTCTTTTATTGTATGCTTTCATGGTTTGCCATTTGATTCTTGTAATGTAATTTGAGATAGCTTTATTGTTGTGAGCTCACATATGTTGTTTTTCATTCAGCTCTTCACATGTTGTATTGCTTTTCCTTTATGCAATTTCCTGCTTTCCTAGATTAATTTGATTTCAGCAATTTAGATTAGATTAGTTCCACTTCGGTCCTGCATATATAGTGCATGTGCTTCGTAAGCCTACGAACCTCAGATTGACAAATTAAATGGTTGGGTAAGTACTACAACAGAATTAAACGACAATAGTTTCACCCAACACCCTGGTACTCCGCCTTATCTCCTCCTGCACAAGATCCGACCAAAGTCGCTCCCATCCTGGCAGTTTCTCCCAACCATTGACAGAGTCCTCGTAGGAATGCCAACTCTTCAGAAGCCCAAGGAGACCAAGCTCACCAATTCCTCTTCATCTACAGCAACCCCCACACTTCCCAGCTCATCCCTACACTGGAAAAACTTCGTTAGGTACTTGGGTATACTTTCGCCCTTCTCCATTTTTATTTTTCTGAGCTTTAAGCGCCAATTTCCTCTGGTCGCTTTTGCTTTGGAAAAAGTCTTTCAAAGCTTTCCACATCAAGAATGGAGAAGCTTTACCATGAAGGCTGGACACTATGTGATCCTTCACACCTTCCAACAGAATTCTTCGACATTATGTTGTCTTCTTTTGCCATGCGTTAAGTGTGGCTGCATCGCTAGAAGCAGGTTTTGGAATTTCTGCATCTATGAACTCCTTCAACCCATTATCCTCCAGCACTGCCTCCATCCTGTTCTTCCATGCAATATAATTCGAGCTGCCCTCAAGGGAATACTCCAATCGCAATTTGTTGAAAGACATCTCAACTTCGACACCAAGAAAACATTGCGGCAAATTCGAATTCCACCAGCACAAAACTCAACCGCTTCAATAATTGCAATCTGCTCCAATGATCAACTCCTATGATACCATGTAGAAATTATATAACTGATATGTCATATGTATAAGATTCTCCTGATCACACACTATTTAACTTCATGCACAATACAGAATCTATTCCACCATTGATCATCACATGCAGAAATTAACACAATTGCAATGCACACATGAAACCATAAAAATTCACACACATGAACACAGTGATTTAACGGGAAAGCCTGAAGCTAAAAACCCCAACTATCTGTATATAATATATGTCATAGAGATCATGAACCAATCCTCATACAAAGCTTATCACAAGCTATCAGTACAATCCAATCGCTACACACTAATCAGGTCTGATCTAGCAAATCCGTGCACCGATCTCTGCCACCTACTACCCTGCCTCTACTGTGCAATCCCTGCTGAAGAATGGCTCTGAATGAACTCGAATCCACCTGGATTTCACTGCACAATCCTCATTGGCGTCTCCAATTGGTGTTCGATGCAATAAATGCATCATTATAGTCACAACTGATAGTCATCTTGCTCTTTCACCTACTTCTCCACTGGTCTCCACTGAAACTGTCCATGCACTGTAGTTAACTGATGTATTCTTCAGTTGATTAATGATTTAATAATTAGTGAATTAATTATTAATTAATTCACACCACTCTCACTAGTGTATTAATTAGTTAGACTAGATACAACTATAGCTCAATTGTGTCTAACTGAGTTAAACTGAACACAACTCCACCAACTACTTCTACAACTCCACCAAACTCTATCACATGAGTTCTAACTGAAGTCCTCCATGAAATAGCTCCACTAAACCCTCAAGAATAGCATAATTTCTTCTGTCAGCTCCTGTGCCACATCTGTGCACTTAACTGAAGTGCTCCAAGAGAATAAGATAATGTTTAGAGTCCAAATATTATTAATAGCTAATAATATTCGACATATCTATTTTTAGACTGGCAATCTAAAAATAGATTCCACCCAATATGTCTAAAAATAGAAGTCGATCTATTTTTCCAACTTGACCAACCATCCACAAATAGCATCCTGCAACTCATAGAATATGATCGACATGTCTAAAAATAGACTTTGCGCCAAAAATAGCCTGCGGGCCCACTTAGTGAAGGCGACTCTTTTCACTAAGCTCATCATCTTGTTGAATCTCAACACTCCCTCTCAAAAAGATAGGGATTATCTGCCACCCTGATCCTGTCTCTATGGTATTCTAATTTGCTCCTGGTGAGCTCCTTCGTCAGAATATTAGCATCCTGATCCTCTATAGGAATGTAAGATAGTAACATGATCTTCTGTTGCACACAATCTCTCATATGATGGTACCAGATGTCAATGTGTTTAGATCTATCATGAAATACTAGATTAACCGAGAGTTTAATGCAACTCTGATTATCACAATATATCACAGTAGGATCTAAGTGTCAACCAAACAACCCGACCAGGATCTTCCTCATCCATATAGCCTCGTATGCAGCCAAACTTGCTACCATGTACTCGGCCTCTACTGAACTGACTGCCACGGATCTCTATTTCCTGCTGTACCAAGAAACTGTTGTAGACCCGATACTGAAAATCCCTCCAGATGTGCTCTTTCTGTCCATTGGGCTCCCTGCCCAATCTGCATCCGTGAAGCCATGCAACTTCACCTCATCCGACTGTCTATACCATAGTCCATATCCCGATGTGCCTCTGAGATATCTCAATACATGCTTACCTGCCTTCCAAAAGAGCTTGGTAGGATTAACCATAGCTTGTGAAAGCTGGTTAAAAGCATAGCATATGTCCGGTGGTGTATTGACTAGATACAGGAGCGAACCAACCAACTGTCGATAAACAGTGGCATCCACTACCTTTGCCGATGTAGCATCCTCTTTCCTGCAACCACCAGGAAGAGGAGTGTCGATAGGCTTGCAGCCTTGCATGTTGAAATTCTCCAGTATCTCCCAGGCATACTTGCCTTGAGACACAAATAGTCCACCCTTCCGCTGCCAAATTTCCAATCCAAGGAAATAATGAAGGAGGCCCAAGTCCTTCATCTCAAACTCCTTTGAAAGATCAGCCTTGCATGAGAGTATCAATTGTTCATCACCTGTCAGTATCAAATCATCTATCCTCCACCACAATCTAGTATAGGTTCGGATCCGCCTCACTCTTGGTGAATCCAAGTCCGGTGAAATAACTGTCTATCCGTGTGTACCAAGCACGAGAAAGCAGAGCCTTGCACCCATACACGCTCCAGCCCGCACATAAAGTGACTTCGCCGCGAAGATTTCAAAACCTTCTGCCGCGACGTACACCTCCTCCTCAATGACTCCATTGAGGAACGCAGCCTTCACATCCATGATGAATGCCAACCCATTCAAGGGGCCGAGAGAGCTAGGATGCTCCGTATGGAAGAATACCTTGCGACAGGTGCAAAGGTTTCTTCATAGTCTATCCCCTCAATCTGTGAGAAGCCCCGAGAAACAAATCTTGCCTTGTACTTCTCGACGCTCCCGTCAGTAGCTTGCTTCACTTTGTATATCCATCTTGAACCTACCACTGATTTCTCTTCTGGCCTTGGGACAATCTCCCATGCACTTTTTCTGAAAATCGAATCATACTCTTCCACCATGGCATCTACCCATGCAGGGTCCTCCACAGCTTCCTCGAAAGAGGATGGCTCTATCATGATACACTTGCTCATCATAGCCATGTATCCAAGAACTCCAGCCAGGGATTGTTCCCCCGTCCGCGATGTGATGTAGGTGTTCTACATTTTATGCATCAAGATCTGGCCGTTTCACCTTCATAGTGCGCTTCCACCCTCTGATGTTTGGCACTGCATGAGTGGTTTCTTCCACCCCATGAACCTCCTCTTGTGGCTGATCCACATCCTGAGGCTCATATTTAGGAACAAGTAGCTCCTCATCTGCATGCAAGTATAGCTCCCTCTCAAACGACAACTTCATGGCTTTCTCCTCATGAAATTTGATATCCCGTCGCACAACAGTCTTTCGACTGTCTGGAAAATACACACAATAATTGTGGGGTGTTTCTGTGTACCCCACAAATATCCCAACCTCTGCGGTCGGCTCCAGCTTCTTCCTGGCATCCTTCGTCACATGAATGTAAACAGGTGAGCCAAAAATCTTCAAATGAGAAATATCAGGCTTCTTACTAGAAAACACCTCTTCAGGTGTACTCATGCCAAGTACTCTATGAGGACAACGGTTTTGCACATAAACCGCAGGGTTTCATGCTTCTGCCCACAAGTTTATGGGAAGGCCCTAATCATGCAACATCGCCTATGCAACACCCACGATCGTTCTGTTCTTTCGCTCCGCAATCCCATTCTGCTGTGGGTTATGAGGCGCTATGAGCTCTCTTCGAATTCCTTTTGCGCTGCAAAAGTCTTTGAATTCGCCAGAGATGAATTCACCACCATTATCGCTCCTAAAGGCCTTCACCTGCTTCCCCAACTCTTTCTCAACCAGTGCCTTGAACTCACAGAACTTTGAGTATGTCTCGCTCTTCTTCTGCATGAAGAAGATCCAACACTTACAAGAAAAGTCATCAACAAATATCACATAATACATGTGCTTTGCTATCGAAGCTATTGAGAAAGGTCCACACACGTCTGCGTGAATTCTCTCAAGGATCGTCGTGGCGCGACTATCCTTCTCATGAAAGGTGGCTTTCACAAATTTTCCCAAAATACATCCCTTGCACTGATCTGACTGCGCAAGTGTACCCTTGGGAAGCCTGGTAGAAATCTGCTGCAAAATTTTCAAAGTGCCATGGTGAAGATGGCCCAATCTCCTATGCCACAATTCGCCCTCATCCTGGTTCACCACTCCTTCTACTTTGATTGCCATTGCTGCGTAGCCATCTACCTACAATTGATAAAGGTTCTTAACTCGAACCCCTATCCTCTGTGTTTCACCAGTTGCTTTACTATGCAAAAAAGCCTTTCCCTCGCTAAAGACAACATCATAACCCTTGTCTTCCAACATCGCCACAGATCAGATTCTTCTTAAATCCTGGAACATGCATGACATCCTTCAATATGAAAGGTTTACCAGACTCCCTCTCAAAGGAAATGGTCCCAATACCAGTCGCACTATATCTACCATCATCGCCCATCTCGATGTGCACTCCAAGATCCTTCTCATCCAGATCACTAAAAAAATATTTGTCTCCGGTCATATGGAAAGACGCACCACTGTCAAGAAACCACACTGATCCCATCACACTTGAAACCAAGCATGCGATCAGCGAAAAATCTAGCTCAAACTGCGAGGCTAAGGCCTCTCCAGCTACAGATCCAGTAACCTGCTTATTTTTCTTCTTCTGTGGACAATTAGTGGCGTAATGTCCGTGTTGGTAAGAGTGAGAGCACTTCACCTTAGACAAGTCCTGCTTCTTGCATTTCGCACCGGATTGAGAATGATTTTTCTTTCCCTTCCCTTTCCTTGCTTTGGCAGCCAAAGCACAATTTTCTTCACCTTCATTTTTCGATGAAGATCCATCCCTGGTACTCCGCCTTATCTCCTCCTCCACAAGATCCAACCAAAGTCACTCCCATCCTGGCAGTTTCTCCCGACTATTGACAGAGCCCTCGTAGGAATGCCAACTCTTCAGAAGCCCAAGGAGAGCCAAGCTCACCAATTCCTATTCATCTACGGTAACCCCCACAATTCCCAGCTCATCCCTGCACTGGACAAACTTCGTTAGGTACTTGGGTATACTTTCGCCCTTCTCCATTTTTATTTTTCTGAGCTTTAAGCGCCAATTTCCTCTGGTCGCTTTTGCTTTGGAACAAGTCTATCAAAGCTTTCCACATCAAGAATGGAGAAGCTTTACCATGAAGGCTGGACACAGCTATGTGATCCTTCACACCTTCCAACGGAATTCTTCGACATTTTGCTGTCCTCTTTTTCCATGCGTCAAGTGCGGCTGCATCGCTAGAAGCAGGTTTTGGAATTTCTGCATCTATGAACTCCTTCAACCCATTATCCTCCAGCACTGCCTCCATCATGTCCTTCCATGCAATATAATTCGAGCTTCCCTCAAGGGCATACTCCAATCGCAATCTGTTGAAAGACATCTCAACCTCGACACCAAGAAAACACTGCAGCAAATTCGAATTCCACTAGCACAAAACTCAACCGCTTCAATAATTGCAATCTTCTCCAATGATCAACTCCTTTGATACCATGTAGAAATTATATAACTGATATGTTATATGTCTAATATTTTCCTGATCACACACTATTTAACTTCATGCACAATACAGAATCTATTCCACCATTGATCATCACATGCGAAAATTAACACAATTGCAATGCACACATGAAACCATAAAAATTCACACACATTAACACAGTGATTTAACGGGAAAGCCTGAAGCTAAAAACCCCAACTATCTGTATATAATATATGTCATAGAGACAATGCAACAATCCTCATACAAAGCTTATCACAAGTTATCAATACAATCCAATCGCTACACACTAATCAGGTTCGATCTAGCAAATCCATGCACCGATCTCTGCCACCTACTAGCCTGCCTCTACTGCGCAATCCCTACTGAAGAATGCCTCTGAATGAACTCGAATCCACCTGGCTTGCACTGTGCAATCCTCATTGGCGTCTCCAATGAGTGTTGGATGCAATCAATGCATCACTATAGTCACCACTGATAGTCATCTTGCTATTTCACCTACCTCTCCACTGGTCTCCACTGAAACTGTCCATGCACTGTAGTTAACTGATGTATTCTTCAGTTGATTAATGAGTTATTAATTAGTGAATTAATTATTAATTAATTCACACCACTCTCACTAGTGTATCAATCAGTTAGACTAGATATAACTAGCTCAACTGTGTCTAACTGAGTTAAACTGAACACAACTCCACCAACTACTTCTACAACTCCACCAAACTCTGTCACATGAGTTCTAACTAAAGTCCTCCATGCAATAGCTCCAGTAAACCCTCAGGAATAGCGTAATTCCTTCTGTCATCTCCTGTGCCACATCTGTGCACTTAACTGAAGTGCTCCAAGAGAATAAGATAATGTTTAGAGTCCAAATATTATTAAGAGCTAATAATATTCGACATATCTATTTTTAGACTAGAAATCTAAAAATAGATTCCACCCAATATGTCTAAAAATAGAAGTCCATCTATTTTTCCAACTTGACCAACCATCCACAAATAGCATCCTACAACTCATAGAATATGATCGACATGTCTAAAAATAGACTTTGCACCAAAAATAGCCTGCGGGTCCACTTAGTGAAGGTGACTCTTTTCACTAAGCTCATCATCTTGTTCAATCTCAACACTCCCTCTCAACAAGATAGGGATTATCTGCCACCCTGATCCTGTCTCTATGGTATTCGAATTTTCTCCTGGTGAGCACCTTCGTCAGAATATTAGCATCCTGATCCTCCGTAGGAATGTAAGATAGTAACATGATCTTCTGTTGCACACAATCTCTGATATGATGGTACCAGATATCAATGTGTTTAGATCTATCATGAAATACTGGATTAACCAAGAGTTTAATGCAACTCTGATTATCACAATTTATCACAGTAGGATCTATGTGTCAACCGAACAACCCGACCAGGATCTTCCTCATCCATATAGCCTCGCATGCAGCCAAAATTGCTAGCATGTACTCGGCCTCTGCTGAACTGAGTGCCACGGATCTCTGTTTCCTACTGTACCAAGAAACTGTTGTAGACCCGATACTGAAAATCCCTCCAGATGTGCTCTTTCTGTCCATTGGGCTCCCTACCCAATCTGCATCCGTGAAGCCATGGAGCTTCACCTCATCCGACTGTCTGTACCATAGTCCTTATCCCGATGTGCCTCTGAGATATCTCAATACATGCTTGCCTGCCTTCCAAAAGAGTTTGGTAGGCTTAACCATAGCTTGTGAAAGTTGGTTAACAGCATAGCATATGTTCGGTGGTGTATTGACTAGATACATGAGCGAACCAACCAACTGTCGATAAACAGTGCCATCCACTACCTCTGCCGATGTAGCATCCTCTTTCCTCCAACCACTAGGAAGAGGAGTGTCGTTAGGCTTGCAGCCTTGCATGTTGAACTTCTCCAGTATCTCCCAGTCATTCTTGCCTTGAGACACAAATAGTCCACCCTTCCGCTGCCAAATTTTCAATCCCAGGAAATAATGAAGGAGGCCCAAGTCCTTCATCTCAAACTCCTTTGCAAGATCAACCTTGCATGAGAGTATCAATTTTTCATCACCTGTCAGTATCAAATCATCTACATGAAGTACAATGATCAGTAACTTATCCTCCACCACAATCTAGTATAGGTTCGAATCCGCCTCACTCTTGGTGAATCCAAGTCCGGTGAAATAACTGTCTATCCGTGTGTACCAAGCACGAGGTGCTTGTTTCAGCCCATACAACGCTCTTTTGAGCCTGCACACATGTGACTCGTTGCTGAAGATTTCAAAACCTTCAGGTTGCTCAATGTACACCTCCTCCTCAATGACTCCATTGAGGAATGCAGTCTTCACATCCATCTGATGAATGTGCCAACTGTAGAAATTTTCTGAATAATGATTAATTATCCACCGAGATTATCCTGATCACATATCAATTCGAATTCATATGCAACACATAATCTCTTCCACTCAGATCATCGCACATGCGGAAATAAAACAAGCGATAGCACATCAATTCATCATACACATTAACACAGTATGTATGGGGAAAGCTTATAGCTGAAAACCCCGCAGCTATTGTGTATATTACAATGGAGAAATCATGTAACAAACTCAGTACAATACTCCTCACAAGTACTCAGTACTTTCTCATAAAGTTACACACAAACTAGCTTGGTTTTGAACAAGTCACAAGTTCAAAACACACCACTAATTGCCCTTTCCTCTATTGCGCAATCATGGCCTGTCTCCCGCCTTGCATGCCATTGTTGCGCAGCCATCTACTTGCAACTGATAAAGGTTCTTGGTTCGAACCCCTATCTTCCGGGTCTCTCCAGTAGTCTTACTGCGCAGGAAGGCTTTTCCTTCGCTGAAGACCACATCATACCCCTTATCCTCCAACATCGCCACAGAGATCAAGTTCTTCTTCAATCCAGGTACATGCATGACATCCTTCAACACAAAGGGTTTACCAGACTCCCTCTCAAAGGAAATGGTACCGATACCAGTCGCACTGTATCTACCATCATCGCCCATCTCGATGTGCACTCCAAGATCTTTTTCCTCTAGATCTGAAAACAAATCTCGATCTTCGGTCATGTGAAATGACGCACCGCTGTCCAAGAACCACACCGATCCCATCACACTTGAAACCAAGCATGCGATCAGTGAAAAGTCAAGCTCGAACTGTGAAGCCAAAGCCTCTCCATCTGCAGATCTTCCCGCTTGCTTGTTTTTCTTCTTCTTCAGACAATTGGTAGCATAATGTCCGTGATCATGGCAGTGAAAACACTTCACTTTCGCCATATCCTGCTTCTTGCCCTTTGCACCGGAATGAGAAGTTTTCTTACCCTTCCCCTTCTTTTCTTTGGCAACCAAAGCGCAATTTTCTTCATCAGCTCCCTTTGATGAAGATCCATCCCGAGTATTCCTCCTTATCTCCTCCTGCATGAGATCCGCCCAAAGGCGCTCCCATCCCGGCAGCTTCTCCCGACCATTGACACTATCTTGATATGAGTGCCAAGCCTTCGGAAGACCAAGGAGAGCCAGTTCGACCATGTCCTCGTCTTCGACAGTCACCCCCACACTTCCCAGCTCATCTCTGCACTGAGTGAACTTCGTGAGGTATTTGGCGATACTGTCGCCCTTCTCCATCTTGATGTTCCCGAGCTTATCTTTGAGCGCCAGCTTCCTTTGGTCGCTCTTACTCTGGAATAGATCCGTCAAAGCTTTCCACATTAAATATGGAGAAGCCTTTCCATGCAGTCTGGATACAATATGATCCTTGACGCCCTCCAACAGGATCCTTCGACATTTCGCCATCTTCTTTTGCCATGCTTCGACTTCAGCTGCATCAGTGGGCTTTGGGACATCCGCATCTACGAACTCCTTCAGACCATTATCTTCTAACACTGCTTCCATGCGATCCTTCCATGCAACATAATTCGAACTGCCTTCAAGAGCATATTCGAGTCGCAAACCGTTGAAAGACATTTTCAACACCGGCACCAAGAAAACAAAACTGCTGCAAAATTCGAATTCCACTTCAAAGCTCAACCGCCCTTGATCTGTGAGAACAAATTATTTCTAGCACAGAGATCGACTGCAGGGTCGTTTACTGGATATATCACCTTTCAAAGGAAAGGATGGATCCAGAGGCTACCTGGCCCGCATGCAGACTCTGTCTACCGAAATAAGTTTGTAATCACTGTGATGATCAATCTTTTCTTCAATAGCTCCGATACCATGTAGAAATTTGCTGAATAATGATTAATTATCCACCGAGACTATCCTGATCACATACAATTCGAATTTATATGCAACACATAATCTCTTCCACTCGATCATCAAACATGCGGAAATAAAACAAGCGATAACACATCAAATCATCATACACATTAACACAGTATGTATGGGGAAAGCTTATAGCTGAAAACCCCGCAGCTATTGTGTATATTATAATGGAGAAATCATGTAATAAACTCAGTACAATACTCCTCACAAGTACTCAGTACTTTCTCATGAAGTTACACACAATCTAGCTCAGTTTTGAACAGGTTACTGGTTCAAAACTCACCGCCAATTTCCTTGCCTCTATTGCGCAATCCAGGCCTGTCTATATAGAGATCCAAGGTTCGAATCTCCTTGGCTTGAAAGCGCAATCATCATGGGAAATTCCTCCAAGTGTGGTGCAAATCTCATGCACAACTGATGTCGCCACTGATAGCTAACTCCACCCTTTCATCTACCTCTTTCACCGGTCTCCACTGAACTGTCCATGCACTGTAGTGAACTGATGTGTTCTTGAGTTGAATAATGAGTTAATAATTAATGAATTAAATAATATTTAATTCACTCCACTCATTACTAGTTGATTAGCTAGTTAAACTAATCTCAACTAGTTCAACTAAGTTAAACCGAACACAACTCCACCAACTGCCTCATCAACTCCACCAAACTTCTGCCACTGAAGTCCTAACTAAAGTCAACCATGCATGAGCTCACCAAACCCTTAGGAATAGCGTAATTCCTCTGTCATATGCATGAGCCACTTCCAAGGCTCGAACTGAAGTGCTCCAAGAGAGTAAACTGAAGTTTAGAGTCCAAATATTATTAAGGGTAAATAATATTTGACTTCCCTATTTTTAGGATAGGCAGCCTAAAAATAGACTTCGACCTATAGGTCCAAAAAATAGAGGTCCATCTATTTTTACCAACATGACCAATACTCCAAGAATAACATACTGCAATCCCCGAACCATGCTCCATATGTCTAAAAATAGACTTTGCGCCAGAATTTGCCTGCGGGCCCACTTAGTGAAGGCGACTTCATTTCACTAAGCTCCATCATCTTGCTGCATTTTCAACACCAACCCATCTGCGTTGACAGAGCTAGGATGCTCTGTATGGAAGAATACCTTGCGACAGGGGCAAAGGTTTCTTCATAGTCGATCCCCTCGATCTGTGAGAAGCCCTGGGCAAAAAATCTTTCCTTGTACTTCTCAACACTCCTGTCAACAGCTTGCTTCACTTTATAGATCCATCTTGAACCTACCACTGATTTCCCTTCTGGCCTTGGGACAATCTCCCATGCACTGTTTTTGACAATCGAATCATACTCTTCCACCATGGCATCTACCCATGCGGGAGCCTCCATAGCTTCCTCGAAAGAGGATGGTTCTATCACGATACACTTGCTCATCAGAGCCATGTATCCATTAAATTGGTCATGTGATTGTCTCTTTCTGCGCTGTGATGTAGGATGTTGGTGTTTCTTGTACATCAAGATCGTCGCTCGGCTCCCCATGGTACCTTCCCGCCCTCTGATGTTTGGCATTGCATGAGTGGTTTCTTCCACTCCATGAACCTCCTCTTGTGGCTGATCCACATCTTGAGGCTCATCTTTAGGAACAAGTAGCTCCTCCTCTGCATGCAAGTGTAGCTCCCTCTCAAGCGACAACTTCATGGCTTTCTCCTCATGAAATTTTATATCCCATCGCACAACAGTCATCCGACTGTCTGGAAAATACACATGATAATTGTGGGGTGTTCTTGTGTACCCCACAAATATCCCAACTCTGCCCGGTCGGCTCCCGACTTCTTCCTCATGGCATCCTTCGTCACATGAATGTAAACGGAGTGAGCCAAAATCTTCAAATAGAAATATCAGGCTTCTTACCAGAAGGCAGCCTCTTCCAGTGTTAACTCCGTGCCAAGTACTCTATAGGGACAACGGTTTTCTATGCGCCATGGTGTGCATGCTTACGCCCACAAGTGTATGGGAAGGCCACGATCATGCAACATCGCAGGTGCGACACCACGATCATTGTTCTTCTGACTGTTATTCTGATAGCAGGATTTGGCTTATCAGGCTCTCTTGGACTCATGCTGTAGTACAAAAGTCTTTGAATTCACCATAGATGAATTCACCACCATTATCGCTCCTAAGAGCCTTCACCTGCTTCCTGACTCTTTCTCAACCAATGCCTTGAACTCACAGAACTTTGAGTACGTCTCGCTCTTCTTCTGCATGAAGAAGATCCAACACTTACGAGAAAAGTCATCAACAAATATCACATAATACCTGTGCTTTGCTGTCAAAGCTACTTAGAAAGGTCCACACACGTCTGTGTGAATTCTCTCAAGGATCGTCGTGGTGCAACTATCCTTCTCATGAAAGGTAGCTTTCACAAATTTTCCCAAAGTACATCCTTTGGACTGATCTGACTGCGCAAGTGTACCCTTGGGAAGCCCGGTAGAAATCTGTTGCAAAATTTTCAAAGCGCCATGCTGAAGATGGCCCAATCTCCTGTGCCACAATTCGCCCTCATCCCGACTTACCACTACTTCCGCTTTGCCTGCCATTGTTGTGCAGCCATCTACCTGTGATAAAGGTTCTTAACTCGAACCCCTATCCTACGGGTTTCACCAGTTGCCTTACTACGCAGGAAAGCCTTTCCCTCGCTAAAGACAACATCATATCCCTTGTCTTCTAACATCGCCACAGAGATAAGATTCTTCTTCAATCCTGGAACATGCATCACTTCCTTCAATCTGAAGGGTTTACTAGACTCCCTCTCAAAGGAAATGGTACTGATACCGGTCACACTGTATCTACCATCATCGCCCATCTCGATGTGTACTCCAAGATCTTTCTCATCCAGATCAGTAAACAAATCTCGATCTCCTGTCATGTGAAAAGACGCACCATTGTCAAGAAACCACACTGATCCCATCATCAGAGCTTGGCACTCCCCGATGATGAAAAATCCGGGTCAAGCGCGAGGCTAAGGCCTCTCCGACGCGGATCCGGCGGCCTACTTATTTTCTTCTTACGTGGACAATTAGTGGCGTAATGTCAGTGTTGGTGACAGTGAAAGCACTTCACCTTGGACAAGTCCTTCTTCTTGCCTTTCGCACCGGATTGAGAAGGATTTTTCTTTCCCTTCCCTTTCCTTGCTTTGGCAGCCAAAGCACAATTTTCTTCATCTTCATTCTTCGATGAAGATCCATCCCTAGTACCCCGCCTTATCTCCTCCTGCACAAGATCCGACCAAAGTCACTCCCATCTCGGCAGTTTCTCCCGACCATTGACAGAGTCCTCGTAGCTATGCCAACTCTTCGGAAGCCCAAGGAGAGACGAATTCACCAAGTCCTCTTCATATACAGTAACCCCACACTTCCCAGCTCATCCCTGCACTAGACAAACTTCGTGAGGTACTTGGGTATACTTTCGCCCTTCTGCATTTTTATTTTTCTGAGCTTGTCTTTAAGCGCCAACTTCCTCTGGACGCTTTTGCTTTGGAACAAGTCTGTCAAAGCTTTCCACATCAAGAATGGAGAAGCTTTACCATGAAGGCTGGACACTATGTGATCCTTCACACCTTCGAACAGAATTCTTCGACATTTTTTTGTCTTCTTTTGCCATGCGTCAAGTGCGGCTGCATCGCTAGAAGCAGGTTTTGGAATTTCTACATATATGAACTCCTTCAACCCATTATCCTCCAGCACTGCCTCCATCCTGTCCTTCCATGCAATTTAATTCGAGCTGCCCTCAAGGGAATACTCCAATCGCAATCCGTTGAAAGACATCTCAACTTCGACACCAAGAAAACACTGCAGCAAATTTGAATTCCACCAGCACAAAACTCAACCGCTTCAATAATTGCAATCTACTCCAATGATCAACTCCTCTGATACCATGTAGAAATTATATAACTGATATGTTATATGTCTAAGATTCTCCTGATCACACACTATTTAACTTCATGCACAATACAGAATCTATTCCACCATTGATTATCACATGCGGAAATTAACACAATTGCAATGTACACATAAAACCATAAAAATTCACATACATTAACACAGTGATTTAATAGGAAAGCCTGAAGCTAAAAACCCCAACTATCTGTATATAATATATGTCATAGAGATCATGCAACAATCCTCATACAAAGCTTATCACAAGCTATCAGTACAATCCAATCGCTACACATTAATCGGGTCCGATCTAGCAAATCCATGCACCGATCTCTGTCACCTGCTAGCCTGCCTCTCTTTAGCAATCCTGTGCAGCCAGCTCTGAATGAACTTCCAGAATCCACACAGGTTGCTGCCCTGCGCATCATATTGGCATCTCCACTAAGTGTTGGATGCAATCAATGCATCACTATAGTCACAACTGATAGTCACACTTGCTCTTTCACCTACCTCTCCACTGGTCTCCACTGAAACTGTCCATGCACTGTAGTTAACTGATGTATTCTTCGGTTGATTAATGAGTTAATATTTAGTGAATTAATTATTAATTAATTCACACCACTCTCACTAGTGTATCAATCAGTTAGACTAGATACAACTAGCTCAACTGTGTCTAACTAAGTTAAACTGAACACAACTCCACCAAACTCTGTCACATGAGTTCTAACTGAAGTCCTCCATGGAATAGCTCCAATAAACCCTCAGGAATAGCGTAATTCCTTTTGTCAGCTCCTGTGCCACATATGTGCACTTAACTGAAGTGCTCCAAGAGAATAAGATAATGTTTAGAGTCCAAATATTATTAAGAGCTAATAATATTCGACATATCTATTTTTAGACTGGCAATCTAGAAATAGATTCTGCCCAATATGTCTAAAAATAGAAGTCCATCTATTTTTCCAACTTGACCAACCATCCACAAATAGCATCCTGCAACTCATAGAATATGATCGACATGTCTAAAAATAGACTTTGCGCCAAAAATAGCCTGTGGGCCCACTTAGTGAAGGCGACTCTTTTCACTAAGCTCATCATCTTGTTGAATTTCAACAGAATTTTGTTTTGACAAGCTAGTGAACCAAAACACTTGAATTTGAGGGGGATATTTTGTTTCCAAATTTTATAGGACCAACTAATTCCCCCACAGGACACCAGCCTAGTGATGTAGTTGTATGCATCCTTGACCTGGATATGATCTTTGCAAACATCCCATCTAAAATAAAATTATCCCCATGACCATCAAGAAAAATCCCCACCATAATTAGTTCATGTATATATTAATCTCATTCCATAGCTAAAACCTCATATAAACCCAAATCCCTTTAACAAATCCAAGTTGGATATTCACTAACTATCCTTGTGGTCACTTGTATCTAATTTATATAATAGATACCAAGGTTATGTATATGTTGAATAGTAGCGCAGACAATATATGGCCATCGATAAACCCAATAATAGGGTCCAAACCTATCTCCACACTAGATTCATCCCTAATCAACCATCACAAATTACCCAATAACCACTTCTTAATTTTCATCAAAGAATTCCATATATATGATGTGAAGACGGGAGACCTAGTTACCTCTTTAATCCACACTAATAGGGATTTATTTTTAAGATGTTTTTCCTTGATAATAGACTGCCATATACCATCACCAGGTAAAGTCTTCCACACGGTTTTCACCCCCAAAGGCCAACCAAATTTTTCAAAGTCCAAAATACCCCAACCCCATCATCAAAGTGTTTAGAAATATCCTCTAGCCTAATAAGACGTTTTTTTGTGTCAAATAAGTCCACTGAGATCAACTTTGAAATTATAGAATTGAAAGTGCATTCAATACACTAATATGCTTTGAAGAACAAATTGAACCATAATCAATCTACCATTCATCAATATACAACCACTTATACAACAAACCTATGTTGATTAACCAACACCAATCCTCAATACTATAGTTATTTGGTTTCAAAATGAATCTAAGATATTTGAAACCAAAGTTTCAAAATCAATGGAAGAATAATATAAAACAAAAAAATAAAATTACTCATATCAAAGTGGAAACATAAAAGCATTTCATTTTAGAATGTGAGGCTTTCAATGAAAGTAGAGAAAATTATGCAAATATTCTTGAAGCTAGCTATTGGGATAATCTATTTAGCGAATAGTTTATCGAGAAGCTGGAAGTGTTTATTGTAAGGCTCCAGATTAAAAGAGCCAAATACAAGAACCAGATAGAAAAGCAATCTGCCCTATAAACCATTTTTAGCTTCGTAAACTGAAAATTCATGCTTTCTTTCTTTCTCAATCACGATTATTTTTTAACTATTTAATATACATGTTTGAGCAAATTTTGATGCGATGACAGCGAGGTTCGTGGAATTCATCAACTGAAATGGAAATTTTGCGTAACTACCCAATCAACAATATAAAAAATAAAATTTAAAAAAATGCCCGAGGGGTTTGTTAGATAGGAATGACGAGCAGTGATCAAAATTGAACACGTCAGAGCCCTTCAAAGGGCCTCTGGCACGTCAGAGAAGTGCAGAATGAAATTTACCAGTCAAAAAAAATTTAAATTTAGATTTTTACACGTCCGAAAAAAATTTTGAATAATATTATAAAACTTCCCCCGAAGTGCTGTAGCCTGTCAGCTTGTCAGATTTTTTTAAATTCCCAAATATGGTGAGTTCCATCGGTGGTTTAATATGAAGTTTTTCGAGGACTTCGGGTACTCAATGCCATGTGCTGTGCCATGTGTTGAACGAGTAATTTAAGCCATGTGTTGAACGGGTACTCAATGCCATGTGTTGAACGAAGAATCCAAGCTACCGCCAAATCTATCTTACGAAGAATCCAAGCTACAGCCAAATTTCATACATCCAGTGAATTCATTTCAGAAGCACCAGCTTTGAAAAGATCCATAGAACTCACATAGGCGCACATTTCCCGCCAACTCTCGCTGGAGTTCGTCAGCGCGATTCATTGTGGTTTTTATTTTTGTGACCTCACCGCAGATTGGGAGACCCCAACTCACCGTCGAACTGGAAAATCCGTAAGCATGATGGAACCTTTTCCACTGTGTTGCACTTTTATACAAATTTTAAGGTTCCGCCTCTACCTCTGCTGCTAAACCAGGTCATCTCCGTTCCTTATACTACGCAAGCTTGCGATTTCAAACTACCCGTAATTACCAGGGTGTATGACCTGTATTCATGCCAGCTATGGCAGCTTTTTCATTGGAATAATTGGTGCCATCGTATCGTAACCGGTGAGCTTATAAACTGAACTCCAAAGGTGATGACGCAGAGGGAGACGAAGAAGTTTGGATTTGGAGGCAGAAAAGATCCAAGAGATCCACACCGAACTCGAATGGTGATGACGCGGAGGGAGACGAAGAAGTTGGAGACACAGAAGTTTGGATTTGGAGGCACGAAAGATCCAAGAGACCCACATCGCCAAAGAGTCGGGCGCGAATAGGCTCCTTCTCTGCCCTTGCTCTTTGCTATTCTCAGAAGCAATCTCGTCATCGTTTTAGCTGTTATTTGCTGTATTTTCACCGGGAGTTTTGAGGATCGAAGAGTTCTCCTGATTTTACAGCGATTAATAACACAATGAGGTAAGCTCTTTTACTTCAATGAAGTAAGGCTTTTGAGTTCTGATTATCGTTGCATTTCATTTGCTTTCTTTTGGGTTTTCAAAGCTCTTCTGATGGTTTGTATGCTTGAATTCCAAGAACCAATTTTAGTTTTCCTTGATTAAATGCATTCACGGTGTGCCGTGCTCTGGGTTCTCTTATCTATTCGAACTTGCAACAAGCCTTTGGCAGGCCCTTGCTTTTTAGTTTTATCTAACATGCATGGAGGGTTTCAGACAAGGTTTTTTTGATAATACAAGGGCAATGCCTTTATTTCTAAGTATTATTGGCAGTTCCTTCGTTATATTTTTTGGGGAGTTATCTATTTTGCAGGGTCTTAAGTAGATTAAAATTAAATTTGAGAAATGTGTTTTTTTATTTTGTAATGTAAAATTGGGAAGTATGCGGTAATAGAATGCAACATGACTTCTCTGGTAATACTAATTGTTCCTTTACTCGTTCTCTGAATTGACAGTAAAGCTGATAATTTGTATAATATTGTTTTGATGGGATTTTCGTGTTTAAAGTGCTGTGTATTTCTTTTTTTTTATTCTATCGGTGTCTCTGTTTTTCGCATCTGCATATGCTAGGGGTGAACAAAGAGGTGATCCTGTGGTTTTAAACAGTTAAGTTCTCAATCATACAATTGATTGACAACATCAATCAATGGCTTCTAGGTTGGAACCTTAGTATCCATGCCATTTTATGAAATTGCATTTCTTTATAGTTAGTGAGGTTGTCAATATAAATAATAATCTGTTTTTAAAGTCACAGCGTGAGCCGAACAATCGCTCAATTCGTGGTGACGGGTGGTGTATGAGCCCCTTCTTTATGTGACAAAAAACCTATTCTGTGTATTGAGAAAGAACCTCCTCTTTGCAGTGATTTGATTCAATTGGTGGTGACTGCTGGTGTATATCTGCAAACAACGTTTCAAATATATAAAAAAGAGTTCTATAAGAAAAATTCAGACCTCCATGTTGCTGCTCCTTGCTCTTGTCAGACGAAGTCAAAATTACATTACACAACAGTTTTTTATTAACATAAAGATTGATGGTTTTGTCTCTCTGAAAATGAAATGTAAAAATAATTTGTTGTGGTCAATTGAAAAGATTTTTTTTTTTAAGCTTTTCATCATGGAAGGGCGACATAAATATATGCCCTTCTAATTGAAATTTGGACCTGCCCTTCAAATTATTTGATCACTGATGACGAGTCGTGAAAAGGTGGGCGGGGTGGGGGTTACAAACAGCCACCCGTCCTTACCCAAAACCGGAAAACGTCCACAACAACCAAATGAAAAACCAGCCATACCCACTTAAAACCAGAAAGCGTCCACAACAACCAAATGAAAAACCAGCAACGGAATGGATTGGATTTGTGACACCCGCCGATAGAATTATCCAGTGGTTTGGGTTTTATACACTGTTGTCTTCCCTTCCTTCCTGTTGGCTTTGTGTATAACCAACACACATATAAATATACAGCTAAATCTCAGTGCAATATCAGTAGTCTGTAACTTCACAATAGTTATTGTTGTTTGTTTTGTTTGCTCTACAATTCCGAATCTAAATCCAAAGAAAGGAAGAAAGAATGATGAATTCTGTTTCAAAGAGGGCTTCTTGTATGGTGGTTGTGGGAGCAATCGAGGGTTTCAGAATCTTCACAGATCAGAGGGCCTTCAATTTCAAGAATCTACTAATAACGCCCAAGTTATTCTCTGTTTCTCCCAATACTTTTGGGCTTACTTCTCTCACTGGCGTTGGCGCTGCTGCTGTTGCTCAGAAATGTGCTACTACTTGTGAAAGGGATCTGAAACCCCATCTTCAAGAAAGAGCAGCAAAATCAAAGAAAGCAGAAGCAAAGGATGATTCATTGAGATGCGTGATGTATCTGAGCTGTTGGACCCCAAACTGAAATTGAAATATGATTCAATTCCGTCACGATAGAGAGGAATAGAGAGGAATCGGGAGAGGGATCGATCACCTGCTGGCGCTGTTGCTGTTGCCCAGAAATCTGCTACTGCTTCTTCTGCCTCTGAAGCGAATCTGAATCCCCATCTTCAAGAAGAAGCAGCAAAATCAAGAAAAGATGATTCATTGAGATGCGTGATGTGATGTATCTCAGCTGCTATTGAAATATGATTCAATTCGGTCACGATAGAGAGGAATCGATCACCTGCTGGTCGTCCAACCACCGCTGGCATATAATTTGTATATTATGGATGTATTTTGTAAATCAATGAATTCATTGCAATTTTATGGATTCAATGGGGCAGAAATTTGGTAATAAAGTTCATGGTTTATTTTATGGATGTCTCGTTGGCAACCATTGTTATTTCGTTTTATTTCAGTGTTAAACTACAATGGCAATTGACAGAGTTATGTAACCATCATGGTTTTCTGTAACCTCCTCTTCCTCTGAACTTCAACAAATGTTGCAATCCCCGTGCTGGTAAGACTATCTTTTAATCCTATAATTAATACTGTTTTCCAGGTTTTGATTTCTACCCAATTGAATCAAGTTATCTTAAACCACAATAAATAAATCTCAGTATGATAATCTCAAATGCAACTTCAGAAATTCGAGCCATATGCATTGTAACAAAATCTGGAGAAATTAAGCGCAGGACACAGACAGCCAGTATTAACTACATTTGAAAAAATACATCAAAATAAGAAAAAGGTACTTCTTATTAAATGCTCGTACAGCGTTCAGGAATTCGATCTACTTGTGCAAGGGAGGAATATCTACTTTTTTATCTAAAAAGAAAATTTATAAATCTCAGTGCTTTACAAAGTTAAAGCTATTAAAATTTGGTCAACTGGCATTAATAATTAAATGAAAAAGTTTAAATATATATATTTATAATTCAAATAAATAAAATAAAATGTTAATTTATAATATAAATATTTAAATTAAAATTAATTAAATATCAAAATTATTATTATTTTATAGATATTTTCTATTATTAGTTTATTTTATTTTCTATTTATTATTTATTATTCATATTAATATTAATGAATAATAATTAAGACAAAATTTTCTATATAATGTGAATTTGTTTTTAATGAATAATAATTAAGACAGAATTTTTTATATAATGTGTATTTGTTTTTAAAGTGGTAAAAAATCAATTTATTTCTAAATTTTTCTATTTGTTTGTGTTTTTTTCAAAAATTCAATTAAATTCTAAATTTCTAAAAGTAAAATAATAAAAATTTAAAATTTTATGTGCTATTTATTAATACTAGATTTGCACTTTCAATACATTGTGTTTTTGGTAAGTTAGTCATGAAGTTGTATTAATTAAGTTGAAAAAATCAATCTTATGATTACTAGTATGTGCCTAGGTAAACTAGACCAATAACATTAGTATAGGATTTGTCCAAATAAAGAGTCTCACCATAATGACACAATATTGCAAAATAAAAAATCAAATCTAATTCCATTAAGAAAATGGTTGACTAGCTTATCACTATAATTGATAAGAAAATCATAGTTTTGTTTAAACACCAAAATATAAGAACTATTAGGTTGTTGAATGGTTCATTTAAAAGGTATCAAGATTTTCTTCCTCTTCATTACTATCAAGGAATTCTAGACCTACATTTTTCTTTGCCAAAGTGGACACCTTGTTATCTAATTTCTTTAATTGCAACCACAAGGCATTGATGATGAGGAGAATTTATTAATTTCTTATTGCGCCTCACTCCTTTCCATAAAACCTTCCTACTGATGGTATTAATTTGTGAGTAAAGATCATTGGTATACATGCATTGAGTTTTTCATGAGTGATCTTTGTGGGGGTTTCGTATCTAGTGACCAACATTCTCCTTGATTATGCATCCAAATAAACCTCCTTTCTACCCATGTTTCATTTTGCACCACATTAATCTCCTCCCACCTAGAACTAGGGGTATTCTCTTAGTAACAAGTTGCCAACATCTCAACATTGAGTTGGACTCTCATATGAGGATGCCACCTTCTCCCACTTCAACCACAATGACCATGGGAGGAGCTAGGATACACCATGGTGAAGGAAAAAACATGGTGTGGAGGGATGAAGAGAAAGCTCATCGTGAAAGGGACACTAAAAAGCACCAAACTCAACCATGACTACAAAAGGGGAGGATATAAAGAGAGATTTGGAAGGAAAAACAAGGCCCCAAAATAGAAAACCAAGGAAACAAAATGTTTAAAAGGGGGTATGAAAAAAATGAACAAAGATGGAAAAAGGGAGGAGGCCACCCTACCTCCTGAATAGAAGGGTAAGAAAAAAACAAACATTGTGCAGAGACAAGAGATGAAATAGAATAATAATCTAGGCATAGGGAAACTTACCCAAAAAACACAAAAATATTTGATCATTTAAATTTAGTGATTTGGAAACCAAGGTCATCGCTATCATGGTTCATTGAAGTGCAAGAGCTAAACTACAATAATAGCAATGTGTGGAGTAAACACTGCATACACTTGAACTATAACCCATCATCTGTGCCAATTCCATCAAAGTTTATGAAGTCGGTTCAAGTGAGTTGGGTGTTTTATTTTTTTTATTTACATGTTGTGGCATGCATATTGGTAGGACTAAAAACTCGTGTGCGAGTCGCCCCAATCGTTGTGAAATTTTTTGAAAATCAGGACACCAAGGTGGGATTTGATGCACTTATGTGCACGAGCCACAAAACCATTTCATATAATCTCTCTCTCGGTGCAATCACAAGATGGGATTTGATGCATTTATGTGTACAAGCCACAAGACCATTTCATATAATCTCTTTGGGTGCAACCACATGTTTGACCACTACCTAAAAAGTATCCCCGTAGTTTTAGGCTAGATCCTTATTGGAATTAAACTTTACCAAATGATGAAATACTTCTCACTTTTCACATTTAAATGCAACTATTTTAAACATTTTCAATATATTATTAAAATATCGAACCTAAATATTAAGATAAATTTCTCTTCATTATTTTTTATTATATTTAATAATCCAAACCATACCATTTTTATTTCTAAACATTTCAAAATTAAATAAAAATAAATAAATAGTTTCTAAAGTTTTATATTCCATATTTCTATTTTAAATGGTGGGTGAAAATGTGAAGTTGGGAAACACTTTTTGCCCTTTTTTGACGCTGAAAATTGTAATTTTCTATGATTTTCAACTTCAACTCCACTAAACTCATATTTTTATTGCAAACTATGCTTTGACATAAAAACAAGAATTGTAGAGAATTGTCTTACCTCCATACCCATATTTTTTTTTTTAAAAAATATTGACATATAGAGGGGTAAATTTCTTGTTTACTAACTGCATATACTTGAAATTTTCAGGCAAACATAAATAGTCACTTTATCATCCTTTACTTTTTTTAGCGAATGTTATTCATTTTTTGGAAAAAAACCATAGCATCATAATCTGCATATATTGCGCTAGTGCACAGACTATTTTTCGGTAATTTTCGGATTAAATCACTATTTTTTATTATTTTTTGAAATGGACGAAGACAAAAAAACAATGATGTTTCAGTACATTTTATCATCCTTTGATTTTCTTTTCAATGTGATCGTCAATAAGAAAAATGAGAGTACCATTTTGAAGTAGACAGGGAGAGGAAATGCAGTATGATTTTTTTGAATTTTTTGGTGTCCTCATTTGAAAGTTATTGAATTTTCATTCAGTGCAATTTTTCGAACAATGAAATTCCACAGTGACACAGTTTAGTAAAAAATTAATAAAAAATTGAATTTTTAATGAAACTCCACAAATCTCATATCATCAGAAACTAGATTCAAAGATGAATCTAATGGTACTTTGTCCGACATATAAATTTTTTTTTTTGTAGGTGTTCTGCCCCTCCGAAGTTGCAGGTTCCTGAATACTGCAGAATTCTGTGTGTTTTTCGTTGACCAGAAACTCTCGGACGAGAAATTTCTCAAACTCTCGACCGAGAAATTTAAAACTAGTTGAACCCGCCTAGAGTTAGATTTACCGCGCGTGGAAACTCTGGACTGAAAGTTAAAAAACTCTCGGACGAGAGTTTTCACCCCGAGAGTTTTCCGAGAGTTTAGAAAACTCTTGGCCGAGAGTTTAAAAAACTCTCGGCTGAGAGTTTAAAAAACTCTCGGCCGAGAGTTTAAAAAACTCTCGACCGAGAGTCTAGAATGTGATTAGTATTCTCGTTGAAGAGGTAAGAGAGAACAAAACTAAACAAATTATTATGCACGCATGCAACAACCTAAGCATGATAAAATGAAAAAAGTTGACACTTGTCAAATCCAATTATAACATGATTTGTATCGCTGTTAATGAAACTCGTGTTACCCACTATTGATATGTGTCACGCCCCTACACCACGGGTGTCTTCCAACCACGTCTTGTAGGCAGGTGCGGCACTGCCGTACTTTTTCTTTTTCTAAATACTCAAGTACCCAGACTACGCCTATAGCAACATTCGTTAGTTATATTACAAATGTTCTTTCAATGTGCGAAATAAAACATAAACATCAATATCAATCCACAAGTACGCCCATACATACAAGGGAGGGGCAACTCCCTTTTAAAATGAGTCTGCCTAGATATTATGTTTCATAAAAATATGATTACAATGTCCAATCCCGCAAAAACCACTTTTGCTCCTTGGCAAGGCTATTTGCCTTTTGGTCAAGCTCTAAGGCTTACCAATCATCAAACTAGCTTACAACAGACTTTTACAACCATTTACAATCATCAAGTTCACCTTCGGAAGTGCTGCCCCAAACTGCCCAAGTGCTGGTAACTCAGGTCACTCAGTCGTTGCTCCAAATCAGTGTAGAGTGTTTTCTGAGCTGACCATGCATCCAATCCATCCCTCACCCATATGGCTGGATGCGTTTTGGAAATACGCACCTTCTGCAATTTACGGAACCTCAATCCGATACCCGACGCTCCCGAAATCGCGTTTTTAGTGTTGGGCCCCTGCCGTTACTCGGTGCCCAGAACCGACCCGACTCAACCCGACCGTCGTGCAGCTGCGCCCGACCCGACCCGACCAGAACTGTGGTGCGGCCTGCGGTGTGACGTGCACGAGCTCGACCCGACTCGACTAACGCCCGTTCGTTGTCATGCCTTCGTCGTTTCTTCCACCAACGAGTTGTTGGCAACTCGTGGTGCGACTCCCTTGATGTTGTTCGTTGATTGATCTTCGCTTTTCGCTTGATGCCTCCACTCTCCATCACACCATCATATATATATACGCACGGTCAAGTGAAGTGTGGTCGCTCGTTTGCCATGAGTCGACCCGCCTGTTTATTCATCCACCCACGAAACGTCGCGTCGTGGGGTGTGGAGCACTCGGCCGACCCGAGCCGACCCCCACGTTTGGTTGCTCACCCACGAAGTGTGGCGTTGCCCACAAAGTGTGGCGTCGGTCGCACCAACACCTGCATTTTGTGTTAGAAAATTAAATATTACAGAGCAATTCAACACATAAAATATACGGAAAATAAAAGCACACAAAACACATAAAACTAGAGAGACACAGATATACGTGGTTCACCCAGTTTGGGCTACGTCCACCCCGAACAGCCAGTCCTTCCTTTCTATTATCCAACAAAAATGAAGAGACAAAACCTACAGCAGATCCGCTGTAATATCCTCTGTTCTCTCTCTCAGTATCCCTTTCTGTTTCTCGCTCCGAGAATACACTCATAATACATAGCCGCAATATAATACCCTCATATATACAAGGGGTTGCCTTCTAGGGCAAAAAAACCTAATCTAAACATAACTTCTATCGTCAGATCATTTTCCTAATGAACGGCCCAGATTGACTAGAAATTACTATACTTTTACAAGGTACATCTATTTTTTAACCCGGGCGCGCACGAGAATGAACCATGACTCAGCAGCTACCGCCCCCACTGAATTTAAACAGCGATTAAATTTTGGGCGGCGTTGCCGCCCCTTTTTAAGGTACAGGGGTCCAATGCTGTGATACAAAGTAAACAAGATAATCAGGCTCCACACCCAACAATCTCCCACTTGGAGACTGATTGTAGCAACTCCATCGCTGCTTCATTTGCTGGACAATGACTCCTCTTTGGACCTGGCTGTTTCTCATCTTCATTGTCATCCTTGAAGACCAATTGAAACTGAGCACATTCTCAGTTTCTCCCTGGTTACAACTTTTGTTAGCATATCTGCAGGATTTTGGCTAGTGTGTATCTTTTCCAGCTTCAACTCTCCATCTTCCAATACTGACCGTATGAAATGGTACTTGAGATGTATATGTTTAGTCCTAGAATGAAATGCTAAGTTCTTTGCAAGATGAATAGCACTTTGGCTATCACTGTATAGTGTGCCCATATCATACTTCTTACCCAATTCATCCATAAACCTTTGTAACCAAATCATTTCTTTACTAGCCTCTGTAGCAGCAACATACTCGGCTTCTGTTGTTGAAAGTGAAACAACACTTTGGATTTTTGAAACCCAACTGACAGTTGTTCCACCTACGGTAAATACATATCCTGTAGTGCTCCTCCTGTTATCTCTGTCACCTGCCATATCTGCATCAACATATCCCTGTAGAGCAATGTTTGAACCACCAAAGCATAATGCTTGATTTGTGGTACCTCTCAAATATCTGAGAATCCATTTTACTGCCATCCAATGTTCTTTTCATGGATTGTTCATATACCTGCTTACAACTCCCACTGCATGTGCAATATCAGGCCTTGTGCAGACCATTGCATACATTAAACTTCCAATTGCTGATGCATATGGAACTTTAGACATATAATCCATGTCTTCTTGGGTCTTTGGGCACATATCCTTACTAAGTTTGAAATGGCTAGCAAAAGGTGTACTAACTGGTTTTGCATTTTGCATATTAAATCTTTTCAACACCTTTTCTATGTACTCATTCTGAGACAGTGTTAATTTGCGATTTTTCTTGTCTCTAGTTATCCTCATACCAAGGATTTGTTTTGCAGCTCCCAAATCCTTCATTGCAAATGAATTTGCCAATTTTTGTTTGAGCACATTTATTTCCTGCATGTTAGACCCTGCAACAAGCATGTCATCTACATACAATAACAATATGATATAGCTGCCATCAGTTTTCTTTTTCAGATAAACACAATGATCAAAGTGACATCTAGTATAACCTTGTTCAGACATAAACTTGTCAAATTTTAGATACCACTGCCTTGGAGCCTGTTTTAAGCCATACAAACTCTTCTTTAACCTGCACACCAATTTTTCTTTCCCTTTTACCTCATATCCTTCTGGTTGCTGCATGTATATCTCTTCCTCCAAATCGCCATGGAGAAATGATGTCTTTACATCTAACTGTTCAAGATGTAAATATTCCGCTGCTACAAGACTTAAAACAGTTCTGATTGAATTCATTTTAACAGCAGGAGAAAATATTTCATCAAAATCAATACCTTTCTTCTGTGCAAACCCCTTCACCACAAGTCTAGCTTTGTACCTCTGTTTTCCTCCATCTTCTTCCTTCAGCCTGTAAACCCATTTATTCTGCAATGTAGTTTTACCTGCAGGCAACCTGACTAAGTCCCAAGTCTGGTTATGCATTAATGAGTCCATCTCTTCTTCCATGGCTAGCTCCCACTTCTTCCTGCTTTCAACCTGCATTGCTTCTTCATAACATTCAGGTTCACCAGAATCAGTCAACAATAAATAATATAATGAAGAAGAGTATCGTTCAGGGGGTCTACTTATCCTGGTAGATCTTCTAACACCACTTTCAGGTGTTTGAGGTGCCTGTTGCTGTTGTGGTGGTTGCTGCTGTTGTGGTTGTTGATTATTATTATTTTGAGGCACCTTTACTTTTTCAGTTATCTCATCAAGAACCGTGTATTCCTTGCTTTCTTTTTCCTGTTTCTTTTCCTGCAACTGATTCTTATACAAGACCTTTTCATTGAATATTACATCTCTGCTCCTAATGATTTTGTGATTTTCATAATCATATAAGCGATAAACAAAATCATTAGCACCATATCCAATAAAGGTACATTTCTTTGATTTTGCCTCAAGCTTTGTTCTATTTTCTTTATTAATATGGACAAAGGCCTCACAACCAAAAGGCTTTAAAAAAGAGTAGTTTACCTTTTTACCTGTCCATGCTTCCTCTGGAATACCACCATCAAAGGAACTTGAAGGCCCTCTGTTTATTAGATAAACAACAGTATCTACAGCATCTGCCCAAAATTGTAAAGGCAATCCTGCATGCAATCTCATGCACCTTGCACGCTCCATGATTGTTATGTTCATCCTTTCTGACACACCATTTTCTTGTGGTGTTCTTGGAACTGTCTTCTCTCTACGAATTCCATGCTCTGAACAGTACCTATCAAACTCTTTGCTGCAATACTCACCTCCATTATCTGATCTGAGACACTTCAACTTCTTTCCTGTCTCAATCTCAACCAAAGCTTTCCATTTCTTGAAAGTATCAAATACATCAGATTTATTCTGAATGCAATAAATCCATGTTTTTCTAGTTGCATCATCAATAAAAGTAACATAATAACGAGAGCCACCGAGAGATGATACCTGAGCAGGTCCCCATACATCTGTATGCACAAGCTCCAATTTTTTGCTCTTCTTTTCTTTCCCAACTCTGAGAAATCTGACTCTCTTTTGTTTTCCATAAATGCAATTTTCACAGAAATCCAAATCAAAATTCTTCAAACCTGGCAACAAATTGCTTGAGTGAAGAATCTTCATTTCCTTCTCACTCATGTGTTCGAGCCTATGATGCCATAATGCTGCATCTACTCCTTTGGAAGTTAAAGCATTGACAGAGTTAGAAATACCATTGCATAAATACAATGTACCAACCTTTTCACCTTTTTCTATTACCAGCGCTCCTTTGGTGACCTTCCAAGTTTTATCACCTTGAAAGTTGTCCTGACCTTGCCAGCCCTACTTCTGCTATTTGAAATCGATTTTCTTGGTCCATGGAACATGCCTTACACCTCCTTTAGCGACCATTGGTTTCCGATACATTTGTTTCTGAGCTTTACCCATTCCAACAATTTTACAGGGTTTATCATTACCCAAACGAACTTGTCCAAAATCTCCTTGAACATAGTCATGAAAATATTTCTTATCAGGTGTGGCATGGAATGAAGCCTTTGAATCTACAACCCAAGAATCAGTAACATTTTCGAAAGAAAGAATCAAAGCATCTTGTAACACATCACCTGTCACATTTGCTTCATGATTGTTTTCTTGCTGTGTGTCTCCTTCTTTTCCCTTCCGAGATCTATAGTCTTTCTTTAGGTGTCCTTTCTTTCCGCAATTCCAGCACACTATCCCCGATCTGGACTTGGATCTGCCTTTCCTTGATTTACTGCGATATCCTGAGCTCTTTCCTCTTTCCATTCTTCTTCCCCTAGACTCTTCACTCAAAGCATTACCTGATGTCTCACCGGAGCTTTTCCGTCGCATTTTCTCGCTAAGGATAGCACCAACAACATCATCAAACTTTAAAGTACTAGATCCAGAGATAGAGTTACTAATGGCCATTACTAAACCATTCCAACTCTCTGGAAATGAGCACAAGAATAAAAGAGCTCTAACTTCATCATCAAAGTTTACCCCTACAGAACTTAACTGACTGGTAACTGTATTAAATTCATTTAAATGGTCTGCAACAGATCCACCTTCCGACATCTTCATATTAAATAGTCGTTTCATAAGAAATACCTTGTTTGAGGCCGAGGGTTTTTCATATAGTTTCGCCAACGTGCATCAAACCCTGAGTTGTTCCTTCGAGAAATATGGTGCAGAGAACTTGGTCGAGGTCCGATGTTTCGGCCGTCTTTTATTCAGGTACGTTTTATCAGCTTGTTCATTAAGCGTCTGTCGTTAAGCGGCTTCTTTGTTTTTCAACTCGATATGTAGGTATAGATATTTGATCTGAGATAATCTTCCATCGCATCTTCGATTGCAAAGTTTTGGCGTTAAATTTCTCGACCCTAAACTTAACTATATTCCGCCATTGCTCCCACTCAGCGGAACCCTTCTTTCCTTTTGAATTTTGAAGCCAAATAGACCTTTGGCTACGATATCGATTCGTATAAAATTACATATGTGTAAATACAACATAAGGTATGGCAAAAACACAACTTCAAAACACATGGCCAGGGAACACGGATATACGTGGTTTCACCAAGTTTGGAGCTATGTCACAGAACAGCAGTTAACTTCCTTTCTGTTATCCAACAAAATGAAGAGACACAACCTACAACACGTATACGATGTAATATCCTATGGCTTCTCTCTCACGGTCTTCGTCTCTATATTTCTTTCGCTCATAATCACATATAATACACAATCGCGTAAAATATCCTCAACACCAAGTGAGGTTTTATGAGAAAAAAACAATAAACTAAACATAGCAACTTCCATGTAGTAAAGGCATTTGATTGACTGGAGGTCAGTATACTTTTACAAGGAAATTTTACATCTATTTTTTAACAGGGCATTGCCCCAAACACCCACGCGGGGGGGGCTCAACAAAGCTGCAGCCAACCTCCCCACCCCCCTCAGCCTCCCGAGGAAGCATTTAATTTTGGGCAAAATTTCCATGTTTCATTAAGGTACAAGGTTCAATTCTTTTGTGTGATACAAAATAAACAAGATAATCAAGCTCCACACTGACAGGAGAATGGAAAGAATTAGATAGATCAGAAGATGGTCTAGGATCTTTCGATGGGGGAAAGTGCGGAAGTTCTAAAGGACCCTATAGATACCCCCAAAGTGAGGAGCGGGAAGATGAGCTGAAGGCTAAAAAATAAGTGAGATGAAAATTGGTGGAACAATACAAAATTACATATTTAGAAGCTCATCCCACTGACCCCCACTACGGTGTTGGGGTTGTGGAAACCTCATTATCAGAATTGTATTCCACCAGAAGAAGGGCACAATCAACATCAAACATTCAATAAAGCATCTGCAATGGCCTAGAAAGTAGTAAGAATTTTAGAAGTAAGTGCATATTTGGAGGATCACATGGTTGGAGTATCGGCCATGATGGAAATATGATTTTAAGGTAGAATTTTTAACCAGTTGTGTATAATATCAATTACCTAGAATATTCTAAGTTATATAAGTCCTCAAAATTGTACCAGACCATTGCCAATTAAAATCCCAAAAATTTCAATAATTTTGTGGCTAGTATGATTATCTATGAAGCAAAAGCAAGAGTTATAGCTAAGGTAGAGAATGTACAATCAAAATGATGATTATTTTAGACATTGCTAATTTAGATATTATACTTTTAGGGTCCTATGATGTCTTAATAGGCATGAATTGGCTGAAATACTGCATGGGATTGTAGTGAGTTGCTTCAAAAATATTTCATGAATTTTATGGATGAAGAAGGAGCTAGGCATGAGATTCACGGAATTAGAATACCTTGAAATTTGAACTGATACTTCTTCCTAATTGGCAAAGTGCATCTCGAAAGGACAGAAAATCTATTTAAAGTACACCAACAGTGGAATTGACAAGGATAGAATTTAGTACTTGGGCCATGTGTCAGGAAGGAATTGTGGTGAACCCTAAAAAGAATAAAACTATCCTGGATTAGATAGTTCCCATAATAACTATAATATCCAATCCTTTTTGGGATTAGTTGGATATTATAGACATTTCATAGAAGTTTTTATAGGGTGGCTTGCCTCACTTGTCACTTGTAGAAGAAAGGGAATAATTTTATGCGGACAATAGAGTGTCGGGGAAAATTTTATTTGATTAAATAATTTACTCAATACAACCCCTGTGTATTGAAAGTTGTTGATCTAGAAGTTGAATTTTTACAGTACGCATAAATATGAGGAAAGGAGTAGGTGGAGTTTTTGATATAGGGAGGCACAATAGTATCCTACATATCCGGAAATAAAGGCATGGTATATTACGTATATGGCTGGGATCTAACGGTTGTAGTGCATGCTACGCATAAATGCTGGTGGAGTTACCTCTTAGGTAAGAAAAATATTTTTAAAAACCGATCATAGTAGTTTGACTATTTATTTCAGTCAACCTACCTTTAATGCTAAGCAAGCCGAGTGGGTTGCATTTTTTTAATGAAATTTAATTTTGAAATCAAACATTTCAAGGAATAGGGATAATGTAGAGTAGTGGATGCTCGGAAGTAGGAAACTTCACTATGTATATGAGATTTCAATTAGTGAGAGTAAAATTAATTTCATGATTTGATTAAAGATGCTAGTTTGAAGGATCCAAAGTATAATTTTTTCTTCCAACAAGATAAAATTAAAAACAGCAAGGAAAATAAGTTGGGTTATGAGGTTGATTCAAGAGGAATGTTTGTAGTGAGAGGAAAATTATGAACACAGCGATGGTATGAAACAATCAATCCTTGAATAAGTCACAATACTCATACGTCTCATCACTAGGTACGAGAAACTAAATACATCCCTAAGAAAGAACTATTTTTTCTACAACTGAAAGGTGGAGACTTCTAATTATTTGGCCAATTGCATTGAATGTAAACAAGTCAAAATTGAGCATCAACATCCTACGAAATTGTTGCATCCTCTACCCATTAACAGGTGGAAATGTGAAACTATCACACTATATTTCATCATAGAACTCCCTAAATAAGATACGGATGATTCAATAATGTTAACGAGTCAATAAATTAAGTAAGTGTGCATAGCTTCATGCTAATGTAGTTTAGATACCAAATTTGCAAAAGTCGTGACATTTTTCAGGACGATTTTCCAACATACATATTACCAAAGGTAGTAATGTCATAATGAGATATTGAAATTCACCACTTTCTGGAAAATATTTTTTGGATTAGGTACGCAAGTTCAGGTTCAACACCACATACTACTCTTTTGACCCACGAGCAAACTCAGCGTGTTAATCAAGTGCTTGAAGGCCATGTTGAGAATGTTTATAATGAAACAACCATCTAAGTGGAAGAATATTTTCATTTAATTTAAATTTATGCATTAATAACTATCATGCATTTTGAAAATGATTCCATTCAAATTTTTATGTGGACGTAAATATAGGACACCCATTAATGCAGGTGGTTCAAAAGACAAGTTGTTATTAGGACAGGATATGATAAAGAAATGAATACCATAAGATAAGAAAAAAATTTGAAAGTGGCCGAGACATACATAAAGTACGTATGAATGTGTGGCTACGAGGTTTCAAGTAGTCGATCATACGTATGTGCGAGGTTAGACCTAATAGGCACATGCAATGGGCGGAGAGGATGTGTCAAATTAGCTCCTTTATTTTGTGGCCCTTTTCAAATATTGCCCCACATTGAACATGCTTCTGGGTTAGCTCTCTAAAAGGAGGCATATATACACACACATAATGTATTCCATTTTCAGTATTAAAAAAGCACATTTATGATCCTAAACATATATTGAATTGGAAGGAGATACGAGTAAATCTCTTGTGATAGTAATTATAATAAGTGAGTGCATGTATATGTATGATTCTTATAAACAAAATTTTCTTGTAATGACTATGTATCAATGAATGTGGACATGTGAACTGGAGTGGGAATTTCTGGCAAGTACCATGCTGCTAGATCAGAGAAGTAATGGTGAGGCCAGGCACTATCACCCAGGTGCAAGTGTTGTGCGAAGCACTCTATCCTTGAAGAAGCTGCTTGGGAAGACGAAGGATGCGCAAGAGATTCTTATCATGCTTTATTTTATTCGTACAGCAAGAAACACTATGATTTTTTCACTGGGAGAAAAAGTGTAGTATACATGTTGAAAAAAAATGTCTATTTTATTTATTATTTTATTTATAAAATTAAATAAATACAATTATATTTGTTTAAGAATGAAATTTTGTTAAATTATCATGATTTATAAAGAATGCACAACTTGACCATAAGTAATCCGTGACAAAATGTGAGTTTTGAGGCAATTGTGGGAAGTGGCGAGGTGGTTACCTGGACTCCTCACCATTGTTAAGAGAAAAAGCCAATAGAGTCATTGATCTAAGGCGAGAGAGGGGAGAACAATGTTTTTTTCTTTAAATATGGAATGGATTACCAATAAATGAGGAGAGATCATGTTTGGTGGAGATAAGAATGATTATGATCTTATTCAATGTAGCCAAGTCGCAAGTGTGCAATAGCTCGGGAGACGTTGGTCACTAGTCTCATAGGTCGGAAGATGCTACTTCAGCTTAAAGGTGAGATTTTTTTAATTCCTTCCAATTAGGCTAGTAGTTCAAGTGTTTTAATGAATAGATATAAATATAGTTAAAATATTAGTTTGTTTGACATAGAAATAGAAAGTGCTTGTACGTGTGAATAAATATGCTTGTGTAGAAACTCTATAAAAATACATATATGCATTGTTACATGATAATAATCTTGGCCCTAGCATAAGTCATGTGATAGGAGAGGTGTAATTTATTTGTAAAACTTTGTCCAGGATATGAACTTCATTTATATGAACATTAAATTCAGAGCCATGGGAGCGTGACTATACTTGGAACCTGTTCGAGTTAGAAATATCTAAGACCATAGGTAGAAAATTGAACTCAGAACAAGCATAAATGGGAAACCAAACAATTATGCCTTTGGAGGATAGGGTCTTCTATGTCAATGAATTATAAATATTGCATGTAGACAGACATGAATATAACCAAAACCTTACCAAGCTAGCATTAAAATTTCCTTGTGAAATGGGGATGTGCTTCATTTACATTGCTTTTATATATGTGTCCGTTATAACAAAAGCTTAATTTTCTTTTACTATTGATTTGATATAATTAAAAATCAAAATAAATGTATTTTACCAACCCAGAATGGTAAATATTTGTGGTAAATATACAAGAAATAACTATAGACAAATAGTGGTGCTCTCAGAAATCAACTTTTAACTTGGTAAACTTATGGGTATTAAAGCTTAAAATCAGCTTTCATGATGAGAAAACATAATTATTAAAGAACTTCACAAAATCAGGAGATTAAAACATACTGAGCCCAGAATAGGACACATTATCCAAAGTGCATTAATCAGTGTTTGAGTGTTGACATAGCTAGTGATATGTCATCTAAAAACATGAATATTTAGGAAGTTTCAAGTTACCTACAATTAGACAATTAATCAATTATAGGTTCTAAAATAGCCTTCTAATTTAAAATGAAAATCTTGTAGTGGCTTCCAATTTTTCCAAGAAGGTTTCTTGGCAACCAAAAATTAGAGTTAAAAATTCTGTGTGACATTAAATATACGTAAAATTGGCAAGCATGGACATGAAGAAGAATACTGTATTGTTTGACTGTTGAATACTAGTTGAGCATTCAATAATGGTTGAAAAAATGAAATTTGGTTTCATGCTATCAATAAATAGGGAGTTATGAGTTGAAACAACATTGAAATTATAGGTCTAAGTAAAATCAGAGCTATTCACCTAAAGGTGGCAGTAGAATGAGATATGGGGTTCAAATTTAGCTAAATTTTTGAAGATTAAAACTCCAAGATAAATCACATACACATAAATTGAATCTATTACTACATAAAACTGTTAAAGCTACTAAAACTCAGCTTCATAAAAGCTCAACTCCATGTGCAGTTGACTAACGTGACAAGAGTGAGCGAGGTGAAGACCACTCGATAAGCAACGGATTTCATGTTCGGTAAGGGTCTCGACATCGGATGCAGTGGCAGCACCTCCATTCATCATCGGCCAGGGCCGTTTCAACCGAGCCTCCCTCTGTCCAAAGCACTTTTCCTAACTACTGCGCATCTAGGTCGTCATTTTATGGATACTTGGCGTTAGGATCTGTCATGTTCTCGAAGCTTCGTCAACCTAGGGTTTCAAACTTAACCACATTTATTAAACTTTAAAATAAATATCGTGAGTCAAACACATTATACATATCATGCTGTATGGTAATGATATCGAACTCATCCTAAATAGTCGTCCATGAAATGTATTTTGAGTGTACATGAAATGATATATTACAATTATAATGTCAATATAAACTATTGCCATAGTTTTCTATTGTAAAATGAACGTGCGTTAAACAAAAAAATTTTATGTGGTTATATCTGGAGTAATATTAGAGTCATTACAAACATACATTTAAAAAATAATAGAAATGGAAACTTTCATTTCATTTAAAAAAGAAAAAATGAAGAAGAGCATCATACATTGAACGGTTATATTATTCATATTCAAATTTATCTTTAATGATAAATTTACTTCATAATTTTAAATTATTTTCAATTATATAAATAAAATTTAAAAACAATAATAACATTATTTTGACGGGGTGTTATATAAAGGAACTTTCTAATGTGAAGGTTACTAGTTTAAAATTTTATGGGAAAAAATCATACGGTAAGGGATCCTTTGTGATTTTGACCCTCATTAATAAATACTCAAACCTACTCAAAGAAAATAATAATAATAATAATATACTTAAAATCTTTATTCTTAGAATCATATAAACCAAGAAAATAATAATAATAATAATATACTTAAAAGCTAGCTATAATTTAATAGAATCACAAACTTGATTTTTCTGATTGTAAGGCATCATTATATGAAAACAACTTTCCTATCGTTGTTGTGTATTGTTTCCACGATTAATTTGATGTGATAGACAATCAAAAACATTTCGACCGTCGGATCATCAAAGTCGGTTACACTTAACGCTCCGCTGGAACTTCGTTATGATAATGACCCAAATGGTTGTGAATCATGAGAGAATAAAGGTGTGGGCTTCCCTGGGTATGATTGTGAATTCTCCCCATCATAACCCCTGGTAGCTATGGCTTGCCCGAGGAGGGCTCTCTTCCTGTTCCCTCGTTCCTATTTTTTCCAGCCCCTTCGTTTCCAATGTGGTGGCGGTGTAGCCGTTGCTGATGCACCTTTCTCCTGGTCCATTGCCCATTCTTCCACCCTTTAAAGATTCAAGGGGTGAGTATCTCCATATTTTATATTGAATGAGAATGGGAACATGGTTGTTTGACCCCATGGTTTTCAACTCTAAGTTATCATGAAATCAAATATACCAAGAGTGAAAGTCACTGGTTCCAAATCATTGAGAGGTTGGGAATGTCAGTTACTTCAGCTAATAATTAGGATTCTTGATGCGCTCATGTTGTGTCTACCCGCAAGTGTTTTCATTGTGCAGCAACTCAAGGATGAATATTATCTCTTCAGAAATAAGTTGCAGGAGTTATTTCATTCACCCAACTAATCATGACTGAGTGAATTCATGTTTTTTTTATACAGTTATATTGCTTAATTTATCTTTTTCAAATGCAGCTCAGTAGCTTTTTAAATGCATCTCTGGAGCAGCAGATCTTGTTAGTTGAAAGGGCTTCCTATGATGTTATAAACACTGGAATTCTATACAAGATGCACTAGATTTTCATGCAATGGTGTTAGTAGCTAGGCTGCATCTCCCCAACCAAGCCCATTTATGGTTGCAATGGACGCTGGAGTTGCATTCATGGGATTGTTGTGTTATTTTTGTGTTGCAGATGAATGTGAGGAGTTTGAATTGGTGGGGAGAAGCATTAGATGACCACTGTCATTTGGCTACGTGCCCAACACAACCTGACCTGGGCTTATCATTCATCAATGTCCAATTTGTTCAATCCCAGGCCTCCCGAATCTTGTAATTTACATTGTGCAGTGCCTGTTTTGGTCAATAATATTCCTGTGTAAAAGGATAATGATTACGGTCGGTATCTTTTCAACAAAACAAAACAAAATCACGTTTCATCTTACTTGTCTATAGATATGTATCATGTATTCATGGACGTTTGGAATTACTTGAATTTAGAGTAGCGTTCATGCTAGTACTTCTAATATTTCCAACGTTTAAAGATGTATCTGAGTGCAAACTTGCAAGCGGGTGACAGTTTGTTTGTTTAGTAGATTGTAATGTTTCCATTTTGCAACTCCACACAATTGTTTCGCTGATCCAACAAACTAAAGGTAGTGTGGCTCATAGGAATTTCTGGTAACTATTGTTGCAGTTACCAAACTCATAATAATAACAATAAAGTTTAATGTAGGATAAGTATGCTCCAAACATAACAAAACTCTTTTTTGTCGCGATACGCTTTCATGGGAATTATAGCACGGATTAACTTAGCAGGTACGAACGTACTTTTCGGTTCATATTTAGCTTTATCTATATGACTCGATGTGCTTTCATGGGCATTATAGCACTGTTAACTAACCACTTACGAGCATTTCATTTATCGGTTGATATTTAGATTTATCTATATGAATCGATAAAACTATTCATTATTAATTATCTGAGATGGTTAGATGGTCTATCAATTGGAAAATGTGTTTGAGATTATTCATTTTTATGTTATAAATGCAAGATATATAAAATAAAAAATATATAATTGAAATTATTAATTTTATATTTTTAAATTAAAGATGTATTCATATGTGGATTTAGAAATCTTATGACACTAAGTTAACTCCAAGAGTTTCTCCATTACTAATTGAATTATCATAGGATATTCACTAATTTCTAATTTAGCTCTATATAATTCAAAAATAAAATTTAAATAATAAAAACTATGATTTCATCAAAAGTTGTCTCATCACAAGAAGATAAAAATACAATTTAAATAATGAAAAATTATAATATCATTTAGATTTGTAACATCAAATTTCTCGAAAAAGGCCAAAATGTATATCATTCAAACTCCAATTTAAGAAGCTAATTTATTTAATACATATCATTCTTTTTGCATAGTGATCTCAAATGAATGGAACACCTAATTCTTTATATGTATAAAGGCATGTCGTTATTAACTTCATGTGGAGTAAATAAGAAATTACACCTCTCACTTATACTAAGTATGCATTCAATATTTTTAATCATAATTTGTATTAAAACATTTTTCCTCAATACTTTTTATAATATAATTAAAAATAAATAATTTATTGTTGGGTTGATCAATTTTTTTTCATTCAATAAATAATTAATTTTTTCAATTATATATATATATATAGATTAAAATGTTTTACTTAATATCAACATTCATATAATTTATTTATGGTCAATATTTAAATATTTTCTTTTTTTTAGTATTACATGTCAATTGCGTGTTGAGCCAAAGCAAGATTATATTTAAGTGGCTTAATAGATGTAGGCATTGAATATATTAGTTATGACCCATGTTGAAATATTTGTTTTGTTATTAATAATTTTTTAAAATGTCATGTATTAACTCCATAAAAACTTTTTAAAAAGATTGTACATCTCTTTCTATAGGCTTTCTATGTATTTCCTTAACCATATAACTATCTACATATATCTATCTTAAGCACGAATATATAACATAAGGGCAAGAATAGGATCAAATTTCTGAGGTGAAAATTTATTTTTAGAGTACAAAAACCAATGTGTAATTTTTTATTATTTTAATTGTATTTTTGAATACAATAGAAATTACAACCATTTTACAATGTCCATGTTAAAATTGGTTTTTTAATTAATATTTTTAGTATATGTGAATATTATTTCATATTAAGTGTGTATTCATAACCCACATTGGATATTTTTTATACTTGTGGTAGTGCCTCGCTATTCTTTCATCTTAACAAAAAAATTCTGGAGTTCATTAATATATATTTTTGTTGACCTCAACTTGTAGGTAGGAAACCGGAGTTTGTTGTCCATCTCATAGAGTTATAGGCAATCCAAAATTTAAAGAGTTTAAATTGATCTACGGCTATATTAATAGGTCTATTGTCTAACATAACATATATAAACATATAAAAAAATTAAATGCTATCCCATAGTCTACATATATATAGAGTATTCACTATACTTAGTCATGAAATGATTCGAAAGGTGTCGGGTCTTTGACACTTGACCGGGCATGTCAACTGGTGCATAAAGTTGTCTATCTATTCGTCCAAGGCCAACGTTCTGGCAATAGCTGCTTTGTTGGTGAATCTCTTGGATATCCCTACATGTTTCAACTAAAATGGAAACTGACCTTTAGATCTCCTCCGATCTCTTAAAGGCTATTACAATTGCTTTAGCTAGTAAACACTTCATGGTTCAATAAATATGAATGAGCTTCTTAAAAAGTGATAATATACCTACGGTATGACAGGATCAATTAAGATATGATCCATCTAAATATTAGGAATGTCTTCCTCAACCTTTGTTTTCAAATCTTGTTTTCCCATCTAGAAATCAAAAGATTTAACATTTCTGATTATCCTTTTGCATATGCCTAGAAAAGGTCTCCATGATTTCCTTCTCGGATTTCATTCCCCTTCTACTTGATCTGCTTTTGCCTTACCTTTATCCTTCCCTCCCTCAATCCAAAGCTGTGCTTTAACCATTTTAACTAAGAAGTGGTATCCGTGGCGAGCGTTCACCTAGATCCTACTTGGGGGGTTTTACCACAGAAAATATTTTATTAATGCAACATCAAAATATTTTATTTTAACATTTTCTCTGCATATAAATAGGTATATATGAAGCTTATATCCATCATAAAATATTTTTTAAAAAGTATAAGGTTTAAGCATCTTACTCATATTTTATTTTTTTACTTATAATTAATTTCCATAAAATTATATTAGGTACTATGGACAACTAATTAAGAATTAATAACATTTTTTTCTTTTTTTTATTATAGCCTATATCACTTTTCTATTTAGAAAAATATTTTATTTTTATTTAAAGAGACACACATGTCAACTCCAAGTTGAGCACAAACATACTTACACTTAGCTTTGACCTTTGGGTTTGTAGAATTAGCCCTCGGAGGCCAATAAAATAAATCTCTTTGTAATATCCAAAAATCGGAATTTGCTAGCAAGAGGCATGACTGAAAACGCATTTTCTAGGAATTGCTATTACTGAGAATATAAAATCAACCCTTGGATACCTTATATACGAGTATCCCTAAGTCTGAATCAGAAAGTCAGAAAACAAACAAATAAAATAGGTGAGATAAAAGCAGGGTACCTCGTACTCTAGAATGACTCGAAAATGCCCAATAATGGTACAACGACAATATATAAACACAAGAGCTGGAGATGCAGCAATATATTAATCCATGGAATTTTTAAGAAACACTTCAGCACTCAATTTTATTTACAACATCAAGGAGTATGATCCATTCCCTCCAATCAAAAAGTGGGGAAATGAGCATTTCCGACACAAAACGTTAATTTACGAGATTTGCGTAAAAATAAGGGAAAATGATGGTGGGGATCCTTTATATTAGGTCATGTGGGACTCACATACCAAATTTCATAAAATATAATGACTAATATATGTTAAACAGATCTCCAGTCGAGTATAGTGCTGAAAAAGGCCCAAATCCCTATGACTTATTGTATGCGGAAATTATTGAAGCTCTTTCGATGACATGATTTTATGAGGGTTTAAGATGTAATATGATTTAAATATCAGATATATAGTTGATTACATCAATACATGGATAAAAATAGAGATCTATCCTCTTTTTTATACAAAATGAGATAACCGTGACGAGGGTTTATTGACAACATGAGTACAAAGAAAGTAGATGCTGAATATTCGGTCTAAGAAATAACATAGTTTCTTTGCACCAAAATTACGGTAATATGATTGAAATAAGTAAAATAAGAATTAGAAATCCCTTTTCCTATCTTTTTTGAGGAAGGGTTGACCCTTGCCCAAGGAAACTGTATCCAAAAATCAAGGTATAAAACCTTCTTCACGGCTACTCTACGAAAAATGACGCTAGGTTCTGCCATGACACTATCTTGTAAAAGTGCGAGAGATGCTTTAGCCCAATGCCAAGATGTTATAATATGCCTGAGAGCCTCACTCTCTGATCCTCCAATGGATAGACAAGCTCTCCCACTAAAAAAACAAGCCCATAAATGGCTCAAAGAGATCCTCCTTTGCTTGCACCCTACAACACAACCCAACTCTAAATAGAAAATGCACTATGAGGCTGAAGGAGGTAGCTTGGCAAAAATTTTGGAATGATGAAATGAAGCTCAAGAACTTCTGCCTAAGGATGAGGTAGGGATTCACTGATGGGGAACACCCTTGTGCTAAACAACACTACATCCTTGCTAAGACTATAGCAAGAGGAAGCAGAAAGCCTCAACAAACCAAAAGCAAGAAATAATAATCCAATCATGAATACAATGGATGTCCTCCTCTCCATATATCCAGAGTCTCTCCTCTCCACCATAGGTCCCATCCATATGTGCCACCTAACCCATGCATGTGTGTCCTCCATTAGCCATGGCTGTAGTCCATCATCTGGAGACTACAATATACCTAGGCAGGTGCATGTGGACTTGCTTAAAAGTGACTAGATCAACATGATCAATTCCTATTAACACTGTGGGTGCTCAATCCCAACTATTTTGATTCTTCCTCCTTTCACATGAGGGTGTTATGTCCTCTCAAAGAGGTTAATGGGCCTCCATACCCATTTTATTCCACTACTAGTGATTAAAAAAGCTCTATGTCATTTAGCTTGAAGGCTAAAATTTTGGAATATTACTGGTCCCTCCCCTCCAAAATATTGCTTGTCCTCGAAAAGCAACTGTATAAGGAGAAGAGAAACTCCCTACCCTCCTCCCTTTTTTGGCCTTCTCATCAAAAGTCCCCACCACTTCTCAAAATGATACGCACTACAAATCTATGTTCCAAAGTTTCCTTCTAAGCATGCAAAACCATATGTCTTACATCATAGAAAAGGTGGAATATGTAAGTGGAAACCTATTTCTATCCAACGGCCTCCTCAAGTGAGGGTGATGATGAACATGGAAAATATTATTCCCAATTAGTGACTCCCATACCTATGCATATCATCCAAATGAAATGAGCCAATCTAGTTAGCTCAAAAATATCGTCAACCCCATTTCACTAAAATGTGTTGGGTGCTGCATGGAGAGATTGGATCCCACTCCCCGACAACCAAGTGGACTTTCTCTCTCCATTTATGATAAGTATGAGGGCTCACTGCCGATCTTGGGCTGAAATATCATGACCTCCAAGAGTGGCCCAAGCTACCCCACCAAACAAATAAACCATGCAAGTGCCTCCTCCAAAAAGTCATGTTCTCCAAATGGCTCTCCCACATGAATAAGAGAAATGTAATAATTTGGCAATCATGGACTACCCATTTCCACTCCTAAAACATGCATCATGTAAAGTATGAAATCATACTCCCAATGGGCATCTTCAACTCATATTCTACTTCCCAAAACAAATCTCCCCATGTGAACTACTGAAAATATCAGCAAAACATGGAAGAAAAAACCAATGAGAAACAAGTTGTCATATGACAACCGATGAGAAAGTGGATCAAGGGTCCCACACAAGGAACATGCACAATTCACCCTTTTCCTGCCATCAAATAAAAAAAAACAAGTTCTTTTCACAACCACTTGTTTTGCTACCACAATCATTTTACAAGATATAAACATGAAAGTACAAAAGTGATATCAATGGTGCACACAAAAATCATGTAGCTTCCCCCACAAACCACCAATGATATAGCCAATATCAATGCTACAAATGGCTTCAAGTAAATGATTATAAAATATGCAGAGAGAATACTCCTCCTTGGTACAATATGTTGCTCATATAAAGAAATAAGTACAAAACATAAAGTGAAATTGTGCATTCTCCATCATGTGCTTACGAGATCTTGAGATAGAGAAATGGCTCAGCAAAACTCATCCACTCACCTCCAAGAGAGTAGGGAGGTGGCGTATGACATCCTCTCTATCGGCACATCCAAGCAATGCATCTCTCCATATGTTGAAATATGTCATGTTGAATGCCACTCCCAAATGAACTCCTCTACCAAGGAAAGATATGCAACAAAATGCATGGAAAAGAAAGTCCTCATGTCATGCATGTAGCGACTTCTCCTTAGGACTAGAAGCTCTAGTCAAGAAGACTACATGCCATAAGAATATATGACCACTTCATCCACCATGTATATATCTGTCTCCATCGAATGTCTGAAATTTGGCCAGAATTGTAATCTACGGATAAACTACGCTTCCCTACACCGGTGTCTGGTCTAAGACAACGAGGTGAAAGACTATACTAATGTTTCTCCTAACTCGAGAATAGATGCGGAAGAGAGGATTGGATTCTTACTTGTTTCGGTCACTTCCAAATGGCTTCTTTCTGTCGCTTCCACCTACAACACGCAAATTCAAGTGGTTTCAAATATTTGAATGCATCCTGCAAAGAAAGAACACTAAAACGACGGAAGATGCTAATAATATAGATATCTATTCAAACTAGTTAGCTAAATCGATGAGTTAAGCATAAACTACATTCATTAACTAAGATCTTGCAATATGGAAAATCAAAGTAAACATGGATGCATGTAAGGAAAAACAAGAAGTACTCTTTATTGATGATAGAAGGAGAGGTTACAACCTAGTGACTTATTTGCTAGTGACCTTCCGGCTGAAGTTCCCAAGTCTCACATCACGAGGCACTAAGTCTCTCCAGCGACTAGCTCTCCTGGAAATCAAACTCTCCCCATTGAAAATTCTCCGGCCATTTCCCTACTCAAAATTCTTCCTTCAAAACACTTAGATATGTGTTCAATTTATAGATGAACTATAGGTTGTTTTGTAATCAATAACATTCACACAAAAATAGGCAAGACATGTTTCCATTCATGTAGATGTCAAATGGACGGTTGGATCCAAAGCTTGACACATGTGAAGCTTCTAGAAGACAACGTGCCAAGTGGAGATTCTAGAACAATGCAAACTTTACTTCAATGTGACCAACGCACCTTTTGAATGTCGGGAAGTAGCTTTGCGGGCTAGACCTAGCAGATGGGGCTACTGCATATGCAACGCACTTAGGCCATATAGCCTACGTTGGTGAGCTCCCCCATGTTTAATAATAAGATTCAAACCATGGAAAATCCTTTCTTGATGAAAATCTTGTTTGATTTATGTTTTTTTCCTATCCTAGGGCATATAGCAACTAAGATGATAGGGAATGATAGAACCTTGATCATCGATCACTGGAGATGATGCCTAGTCTAACTAGGTTATTGGGAATGGTGCCCAAATTGACCTATAACAATTTCCCCCTAAAGCATAGAGATCCAAAAAATAAGAACATTTCGATTAGAGATGATTTACACTATGATGAGCACAGAAACTGAAAGCGGAACGGTCACTGCTACATCAATCTTACAATACATTACATCACGATATATCCTCGAATTGATCATAATTGCTTGAGGGTAGACATTCCCATAGTTAGCACATAAAACAATCTAATAACATGTACATATTGAGAATGTCGTCTACGATTGAAATGTTGATCCGGATACGGACACACCTACAAATATAGGCCCATGTTTTGCAGTGACAATCTATATAGTAAGGTCACCATACGGATGATGTGTACAACAATCCTAAAATCATAGACTCTGACGGTGAAACTAGATCAAGGGTCTTCTTATCTCATTCACTTGATCATTCAGGGTACAAGTCTAGCCATGCGAATATATGATTTGTCTATCGAACATGGAAAGGCATCGTTTGATTACTAGCCAATAATGAAAGTTGTTAACAGAAGCACGAGAGAACCACCATTAAGTCAATGGCCTTCAAGGTACTCCAACAAATTTCGTAAGGGCGTGAATGGATAGATTTGAAATCCTGAATGCCAAAAAAAATATTTCGGTTAAAATTCGAGGAAGTGAGGATCTTGTCGAGTCTTGTAACTGTAAAGCCTCATAATACTAGAATGCGATGTACTAAGTGAAATTCTTGGATATTGATTTGTAGTCGATAGGAAGTCACCTTATTGCAAAGCGGAGTTGTGGTTGATGGAGAGACAAGGGTATGACTTGATATAGCAATTTTCATGGATGATGGTCATGAAAATGAAGTTTTAAGAGTATTGCATATGGATGAGTTCTTAATCCTTTCGGATGACTTATCTTGAACATATCGGCGACTGTACTGTGATGAGTTGGCGACCGCATTGACCTAGAACCAAAGTGAAGGTACTGATGAACCATAGGTGTGAATGAACCGTTAATATGATTACTCAATCCAAGCAGGTCACGGACATGGAGTGAAAGAAGTGTCATGTTCAAGAGCGACTTGCTACCAAAAAGAAACTTTACTTGCTTTTCCCAAATTTTCTCCGGTCATTTGTCAACCGGTACCTCTCTATTTTTTTAATAAGCTTGAGGAGGATAACATTTTCTTGATCTATAATTCAACCCTTCGAGGTGAATAAAGAATAAAGAAATATCAGCTATTTAATAATACTAACGAGTCTAGCGATGAATGAAACTCGATTCTTGCCATGATTTACAAGCCCATCGCTATTTTATGTTTTAACGAGATTAACAACGGTGATAGCTCGGTCCCTTTTTTTCATGTTTAGAGTACGAAAAAGAGGAACGAATAGAGGACTCCAAAAGGTACTTTTTCATAAATTTGTCTCTCGAGATTCAAAAAATTATAAAATAATATACGAAAGATTACCTCTTTGGTCATGTTTTAACCAATGTATTCCTTTTCGTAAAAATAATCCATCTAAGTCGAGAAAAGGGTTAAACTTATACTGAGTAGATATCAATTCATTTACTTTAACGAGCTCGAAATGACAAGTGCTCGACAATATTTTCACATTATTAGATGTACGAAAAGAGATGAAAAAAAGACTCCAGGGGTTCCTTTTTATCTGTTACTCGAACTCGAAAAAGAGATAAAAGGTGCGCTTCAGAATGCTTTGTTTTTAACAAAGCTTAAAAAATAAGGAGAAAGAAAAGTATGCTTTGTGGTCAAATCATTCTTTGAATAAATATGCACGACTAATATGTTCACATCGAGTTGTATTTCTTGTTTAGAACATAAACATCGAATGGATTAAATATACCTATTTCATGATAAAAAGAATAATAAAACTATAGTCATAGAAATAAATTTAACTTGAAAACAATTAAATTACTATTTAAAAAGTAGTTTTCACTATTCATTTTTACCATTCCCATAGTTACCATTTGTATTTTGGAACTCGAACTTGATTTTCCCCCTGACTATTAGCGGTCAATTGCGTCCAATTTCGTTGAGAATGTTTTAAAATACGCCCTACAAGAGCACATGTCAAATGCCTCCTACAAGACCAAGCTTCATTTCATTCACCTAAGTAGATTATTGGTTACTAATAGTTCGATGGAATGAAGGTTCATTTACGGATCGGGATGGAAGCACTCGTCGTAATTAGGAGAGGGATTTGTTCATTTTTAAGTAACGCTTGACACGGGTAAAAGAACATTCTTCAAAAGGCATTTGTTTCATTTTTTAACGACGTTGACACGAAGAAAAAAGAACTATCCTCATAACTCGGTTTCATTTATTAATGAGGGTATGTACAACGAAAAGAACCATCCTCATGCAGGAACTGTTTCATTTATCCAGGTTGACACATGAAAAGAACTATCCTCAACACTCTTTGTTTCATTTTTTAATATGAGGTTGACACGGGGAAAATAGAACTACATTCTCATTGTGTAGTTGGAGTATTGTGTGCTTTGGAAAATATGTAATCTAAAGTAGTCATCATTTAAGGAGTTTGATGAATACCACAAATGATAAGACTATAACATGCGTTGACGGGTCTTCTCTACATTTTTTCATTGAATTTAGGAATTTCTAAGGGTAACCTATGTGGTATCACCAACCGCAAGGAGAGGAACAGGATAGGATTCCGACTGATGACATGGGTGAATTCAATGGACAAAACTATCGAAAATGTAGCAACAACGGATGTTGTCGCGATACCGAAAATAGATAGTTCAATTTGGGATGTTATCTTAGCCATGGTCAAATATGAGAAGTGTATACCCCTATAGAATCTCACGAAAGCTAACATGAAAGGTGAAGCAAGATCAACAAAAGCGAGAGGAAGGTGATTGAGGAAAAGACTCATACACGGTAAAGATCCTACGAAAATGAGTTCTGAGTTAAGAGTGTCTCGTCTTGTGATATTTTTCAATCAAAATCAAACTAGGTGGAATAATTTTATCGAAGTCGAGCCTGAAAAGTATATTTCGAGGGATTGGTTGGCTATGACGATATAGGAGACTTAATGGCTTCGATATATTGTGGGATGACCAATTCGGGAACAACTTCTGATTGTTCGACTTGGAGATCGGGATTTTCTCCACTTGGGGGAATATAGAAACCGAATTATAAGGGGATGATAGACACTATTTCATTGGTCCTAGGGGATGATGTCCGAGTTTGACCAATAATATCTTCCCCCTAGAGAACAATGGGATCTCGATCAACTTCCAATTGAACAACATCGGGTTCGGGAGGTATGGTCTCACTGATTGGATAACGGATGGTGACCACGGGTAGCTTAAGGACTTTGTCTAGAGCAACGGTATGAGCAAACTAGGATTTGTAGAAACAATTTGTGCCAATGCTAGTATATGGGAAGATGATGCTTCACGGAGAGTGCGATGGTACTGGTTTCGGGTAGAGTGATGTCTACCCAAATGACGAGGAAAAGGATTTTGTTCTTCCATAATGACTAATTATATTTTAACCAAAAGAAAATAATCCCAAAAAGGGTGATGCTAGGAAAAAAGGTTTTACCACGAAGCGCGAACTACGAATACCTCACGGCGACAGCTTATGTATGTAGCGAGTAATCTCCCCAAATGTCGTGTTCGGTGTATCACCAATTTCGGGGCGGCGAGCTCGGTTCACTATGGATGAATAGCACCTAAAATTTGTCCTCCCAAATATACCGAAGTACATGGAGGCCCAAGTGCAGTAGTAGCGGCTTTGTACGTGCCTTTATACTTATTATGTTGCTAACCTTTGTAGAGTATACCGAGAAAAGTACGTGGAAGAGCTATGATATACTTATATACGTGGAGTGAGGTATCACACTCGGGAGAATGTATCGTAGACAAGTTAACGACGGTTGCTATGTTTTATGACACCGAAGAGGGTCTCTAGCCTGAGACCTGCTAAATGTTATCGTTAATCGTTTCGAAGCATTTTTAAGTAAATTGAGATTTATTTTATGTTGATCTTGCTTAACAATTTTCCTTTTAGGTTCACCACGATGATGTATATGAAAATTCCTAAAATGCAAGCTAAGAATGCTAAACAAACTTTCACTTTCAACTTTTTGATTGAAAACCTAGCTACTAAGGTAAAGAAAGAGATGCTATTATTTTGGAAAGAGAACAAATAATTTAGTGAGCGAACAAATCAATGAACAAAAACAAAATCAATGAATCACAAACTAAATGTAGATTTCCTAATGTTCCCTTTTACACAGCACAATCCTACATGCAAATGAAATTTTTCTTTTCATTTTCCTTAATTTTATGAATGCGAAAAGAAACTAGGTGCACTAGATCAATAATCGAAATTATTTTTACTTTCAAGAAATGAAGAATACAAATAACAATTTCTCTTTTTGAAGGAAAAATCGGGTTTTCAATAACAATTTATCCTATCAAGGAAATGAATATATTACGACAATTTCCTATTTCGAAAGAAAATGATTCTTAATGCGACCATAAAAGTACTTTAGGAAATCAACTTGTCAATGATAATGAAAAACTTTTTTTAAATCAACATTGAAAAAATTTTTCGGTCAAAGGAGAAGAGGATATATAGAGTTACTTGGTAAATAAAGCATCAAAATTTTCGAACAAATCAACAGCTGAAGCAAATTACAAAGTCATATTCAAGGGGATTTGGTCCTTTCGAAGGGATCCAATGGAGTCTCAAGGGGAGACAATGCTCTACAATGCGGAGGTTGACAAGGGAGGCAGGTGCTCTACGAAGAAGCGTGCGAGGCCAAGGGAGTGCGTTGAGCGTAGTAAACAAATAAACAGCTATTGTTTGTCTCACTAACTTTACAAATTAAGCTTTGAAAAAGTCTAATATTTATGTGAAATAGCTACGGCTTGATTTAGAAATCGGGATCATAGAATAAAACACCTAGAAACAAGAGAAATTATCCACAGGTGGAGTCATGAGTTTGTTGGAGGCTAGAATTGTAATCTATGGATAAACTGCGCTTCCCTGGGCGGCGTTTAGTCTATAACAACATTCTGAAAGACTATACTAATGTTTCTCCTAACTCCGGAATAGATACACGAGGGGATTGGATGCTTACTTGTTTCGGTCGCTAAGCTAAATGGCTCCTACTCTGTCGCTTCCTACGAGCTTCAAATTCAAGTGATTTCAAATAGTTGAATGCTTGCTACTTGCAGAAGAACATTGAAATAACGGGAATTATGCAATAATATAGATATGTCTATTCAAGATAGTTAGCTAAATCGAGTTAAGCAAAAGCTACATTCATCAGCTAAAGATCTTGAAATATGGAAAATCAAAGTAAACATGGATGCATGTAGGGGAAAAATAAAGTACTCTTTATTGATGATAGAAGGAGAGGTTACAACCTAGTGGTGATTTGTAGTGAACTTCCAACAAATTTCCCAAGTCTCATCACGACATAAGTCTCTCCAGCAGTAGCTCCACAAATCAAACTCTCTATTGAAAATTCTCGAGCATTTCCTTACTCAAATTCTTCCTTTAAAACACTTATATCTTTTTTCAATTTATAGATGAACTGTAGGCTGTTTTGTAATCAATAACATTCCAAAAATAGGCAAGACATGATTCCATTCATGTAGATGTCAAATGGACACTTGGATCTGAAGCTTGACACATGCAAACCATCCTAGAAGACACTAGCCAAGTGGAGATTCCGGAACAATGAGAATTTCTCTCCCAATGTGACCAATGCACCTTTGAATGTCAAGGAGTGCTTTGCGGAAAGCAGCCTTCAATGGGGCTAACTTACATATGCCTGCGCACTCAGGCCCTTTCTTATAGCCTATGTTGGTGAGCTCCCACATGTTTAATAATAAACTTCAAACCACATGGAAAATCCTTGCTTAATGAAAGTATTGTTTGATTTATGTTGTTTTCTTGTCTTAGGGCATATATCAACTAAGATGATAGGAAATGATAGACCCTTGATCATCGGTCACTGGAGATGATTCCCGATTAACTAGGTCAGTTGCAATGGTGCCCAGAATTGACCTATAACGGGGTCATCCAGAATCATGCAAGCACAAAGATCCTTGGAGTAGTCTACGAAGTTGAGACCTCCAATATGGATCAATCCTCCCAGAGAGCAGGTTCTAGTGATCTAGCATGTGCTGGTCTATCCTAATGTTCATGCCTTCTACTTTCGACATCCCCCATATCGATTCTCCCTCAAAACTCTTCACACTCTCAGAAATCCCAAGAGTGGTGAACCAATTACTGAATTTCTCTTACCAACTCCAAATCTCGTGGCCTCCCCCAGGTGGGGATGCCTCCATGTAGTGAGACATCCATGGTGAGAGAAGACTCTCCATATGGTTGGGAAACCTTGCCCTTTCCCTCATAGTGCAAACCATTCTTCCTCCTCCTTGCACCATCTCTCTAAAAAATATAGGGGTGTGTGCTCCTCATCAAATGATGATGTCCTCCCTCCCTACCTTCTCCTTCCATCAACATCATCTGACAATCATGTTGATCCTTGATTTTACTTTGCCTTCCATATGTGAGATCCTGGGGAACTTGTTGCAAGGATACAAGAATCCCTTTTTTTGGAGCATGTGCTCCCCCTTCCTCTGCATGAGGAGTGCTTTGGATGTGTCACTCTGAATGTGACATCCTGTTGCCCTCATCTTTGCCTTCTAGCCAGTCAATAGCTATAGAAACCCTCAATAATTGGATCCTCTTGTGAAAAAAGAGATCTCGATGCCCTCCTATTTAGGAATATATAGAGATAGATTTCTTTCTGTAGAAAGCTATCATGAAATATGTGAGCTCCTCCAGATGAGTTCTGGGAAGTGGTTTTTGAGTTTGTAGGTCCTTCCGACTTATGTAAAAGTTTCATTGGTTTGATTGTTTGATGTTTTTTATCAAAGTCTTTCTACATAATCTCTTAGTGAAATCTTTAAAAGAAGAATTATTAACATTTCCTAATGAGTATGAATCAAACAACCACCAAAGCATAGAGCACTTACTGAGTCGAAAGTGCGGCATTGCAACTCTAATGGCTTCATCTTCGGAAACTTGTGATCTTCTTCTTTGCCAAATAAGTATACTAACTCCTCCACCCAAGCTTTGGATAAACAAGTTGGAAGTCCATCAAAGGGAGATAGAGAAAATCTATCACATCTCATGCAACTTGATCCTTTCCATTTTGATCTTGCAAAACTCTTTGAAAGTATCCTTGATCCTCTCAAACACTACGATTTGAGATTCATACTCTGCCCTGATACTACTTAAGAGTTCCCCTCCTTAGGAATTTCCTCTTCCTCCATCCATCTTTCAAACTAGGAAATGAGCATTTGAATATGCTTGTGCATAATAGGGTCTATTTTCATGCTCACACCTATCATGTTCCCAATCAGAAAGATATGGCTCTATATCTAAACTCCTCGGGAGATTCCACCTCTCCTCTCATCTTCTTAAGATCTTCGATGATGCACTACCACATGATTTTGGAAGAATATTTGTAAGCATATCTTCCATTTTTCCCTCCACTTAATGGAGTCATATCTCCCTTCTCTTGAGTGATTGCCTATGTCTGAGTTCCACGAAAGTGAGCCAAGATTGAAGCTACGACTGCTTGTACGTATCCCAAAAATTAGGACTACTAGCAAGCTGCATGCCCAGAGGAAAACGCATTTTGTAGGATAGATTCTACTGGAATATGAAATCAACCCTTGGATCCCTTATATCTTAGTATCTAAGTCCTAAATCCAAGATGAAATTAGAAACCAAACAAACTAGGTGAGATAAACAAGCCTCTCACACCTAGAATGGCTGGAAAATGCCCAATAATGGACTGCATCAATATATAAACACAATTATGGAGCTGAATCATGCTATTCATCCATGTAATGTGTTAATAAATTCTTCAACATCGATTTTATGTACAAAAGCAAGGATTATGATCCATTCCCTCAATCAAAAGTGGGGAAAATCAGTATTTCCAACACCAAAAACGTCAATTTTTGAATTTTCATAAAAATAAAGGGAAAATGACGGTGGGATCCTTTAACTCAGGTCATTTTGGGACTCACATACCAAATTTCATCGAGAGCAAAACAAAATGACTACTAGCTTCATATTAAAGCGGATCTCTGATCCCAATGCATACGCTAACTTTTAAATCATGACTTATTGTATGCAAAAATTACTGAAGCTTTCACAACATGATTTTATGAGGGCCTTAGATGTAATATGATATAAATATCAGATATAGAGTTTATTACATCAATACATGGAGAAAAACAGAGATCTATCCTCTTTTATACATAATGAGATAACCTGACAAGGGTTTCTTGATAACTTGAGTACAAGAGAATTAGATATGAATATTCGGTGCTGAAAAATAACTTACTTTCTTTGAGAAAAATTATATGAATATTATATGACAGAAATAAGTACAATAGGGATTAGAATCCATTTTCCTAGCTTTTCACGGAAGGGTTGGCCCTTGCCCAAAAGCTAGCCAAAAAATCGAGGTATAAAACCTTGTTGTAGCTGCACTACGAAAATGACATAATTCCTACAAAGGGATCATGTTGTCAAAAGTGTAGAAGATACTTTGGCCCAATGCTCAGAGATGTTATAATATACTGTGGGAGCCTCACTTTTTATCCTCCGATGATGGATAGACAAAGCTCTCCAGCCGAAAAATGGCTCAAAGAGATCCTCCTTTCTTGCACCATGCAACACAACTTGACTCTAAATAGAAGGCGAGTTGTAGGCCCGAGAGGAGGTAGCTTGGAAAAAATTTCCGAAATGAGGAAAGTGACTCAAGAACCTCTCTCCTTCACACTGAGGATGAGGTAGGGATTGTCGATCGGGAACAGCCCTTGTGCAAACAACACTGCTGACCGACCGCTAAACATCAAAAGGAAGCAAAGTCTCGGCGGACAAAAGAAAATAATAATCCAAGCATGAATAAAATGGATGTCCTCCTCTTCATATATAGCAAGTTATCTGCCTCTCCACCATGGGTCCCATCCATATGTGCCACCTAGCCCATGCAAAGTCTTTCCTCCATTGGAGCGTGCACCAGTCATCATGGAGATACTGATGTTATCTGAGCGAGTGCATCTGGACTTGCTCAAAGGTGACTAGATCAACATGATCAGGGTCCCTATTCACACTGTGGGTTCTCAATCCATTGCTTTATTCTTCCTCCTTTCACATATGTGACAAGTGCTATTACTTCACTCTCAAGAGGTTAATGGGACTTCACACCCATTTATTCCACTACACATAGTGATTAAACAACTCTAATATTCCATTTATCTTGGGAGGCTAAAATTTTTGGAGATATTACTCTCTCTCTCTCTCTCTCTCTCTCTCGGGGGGTTGTTGATATCTAGTTGGTTGTTAAAAATTCTCTCCAATGTATTTTTACTAGATTAGTACTGATCATTTCTAGAAATTCCCTCAACCATAGATTTTGTGTCAAAGATACTTTTTCATATTTTGAGAAAACGTTTTCATGTATTTATATTTATCTTGTTAAAATGGATTTAAAGCTAAATAAATAAAGAACATACTTAGTGTGTAATAATGTATACTTCCTTTTATTCTTAACTTGGAATCAAAGAGGGATTCCAAGAGTGGTAGAGACTGCTATTCTCCACCCCAATAATACAATTGAATTAATGTTTTTTTGGGGTTTGGGACATTGACACAATCATGTTGAAAAGAATTTCTATACTTTTATTTCCTAATTCTATTTCAAGAAAGATATATTCCCTCTAGATCATTGGATATTCACAACTTATCATCCAAAGACATTAAGGAGACACTATCAAAATAACTAACTTTAATCAGTATTTCCTCAGAAGGTATGGAGGATACTAAAGAAGTTCAACACTTATGAGTTCCATCATATATTGAGACAAAATAAGCAAATGATTGATTCTTTGGCTAGAATTAGGAACCATCATGAGTGAAATGAATAACTAAGTTAATTGCAATAAAAAAATTTAAACCCATACCATAATGTAATGATTAACAAATTATAATTTAGTGGTGAGAAATGTGAGCATCAGAAGTAGAAGTCATGTTATTCAAGGTATTATAAAACAAGGTGCAAAAAATAGGGTTGAGAAAATTTGGTACCTTTGCTTTTCATTACCCTAAAGGGTGTAAGGCTTATGAGACTACTCTATGTATCGATCCTATCTACTCCTTTCAAAGTATAGATTTTGCATATAAGTGCCCCATAGCCCCAATACACATAATATAGTCGAGGTACATTGGTCCTTTTCCAATAGGATTTAAGGTATGAGGCGAGTAATTGTGACATGATATTGACACTTTGTTTCAATGTGTGTGGCTTAAATTTGTGTAAAGGTCATCACAATGATGCAAATAAAACTATTTAAATGATTTTATTTAGCTAGAAGGGATTCCTCAATAACCATTACAGAAATTGTTAGAGAAGGAAAGAACTCTATAAATTTCAAAATGAAAGGAGGGAGTCCCCCGAGTTGGAACTCAAAAAAATTGGCAATTTGAATGATATATGGTGATGTAGGAATGGTTTTTGCATCCTTTTTCTCTTTAGTAACTTTTCTGACTGTAGTTCACTCTAAGATTTTGGTTATGCATGTTGTATGGCTTAACTTAAAATTTGAAGGAATAATATAGGAGATCCCATTTTCTACCATGGTATAATATTTTCTTTGTGTGTAATAGGATGTGTTAGGAAGGCTTAAAATAAAGTGGAATGCAAGTCACTCCATACTCCATATTAGTTTTGGGTGCCATTGTTTTTCTCTCCTTGTTGGATTTATCACTGAAAGTCTATATGGTTTGGTTTCCCCTATGTGTTGACTCAAATAAATAAAAAGGATAACACTTTGTTCATTCATGGAATTATTGGTTCAATAAGGCTTATGAAATATTTTTTGAAAGTGTCTTTAAAGCCTATGTTATGGCAACCTAGAGAAGTCACTTTGTGCTCTATAGAAATTGTGGGTGAAAAATATGTATTGCTATGTTGGGTTAGGAATATGTATTTGGTTTGATAATTCATCAATTATCAAGACTCCAAAGGAAATCAAAAATATATTATACATGCATTTCTCTTGATTTCTATCCATACATTTCTTTTTTGTTTACTAGAAATGTGAATAGAGTTCACACTCAAATATGGAAATATCAACTCCACAAGGTTCGTTATCAATTTTGAGTAAGGATCTATTTGTGGTTCTCTACTTTTTGTAATTATGCCTATTGTACCCATACAAAATAGGAAATAGAGAATTGTAAAAGGACTACCACTAAAAACCTAGTTTCCACATTCCAAGGTGGTTTACTTTATTCGACTTTTTAGATGTATCACTAAAGAGAATAGGAAATGTTTACTAGAGTTAGGAAAATTAAACCATGGGTCAGTAAAGAAAATATGTTGCACCTCTCCGCAAGTAATAGGATAAGTTAATGGAGCAGGATATTCACCTGGGAATACATCCTCAATTTTCAAATTTGGTTCAGCCATATGGTTGTAAGTGTGACCACATTCATGGAGCTACTAGTTGGATACCAAGCCATGCTTGAAGATAACCAAAAAATGCGGTGTCAGTGTTCATTTATAAAAGAAAACAAAATTGCCAAATCTCCATAAACAAAACACCTTTATAACACTCTTCTTATATTGAATCTAGTGCACAAAATCTTTCATAATCAAATGCCCCACTTCCTCTAGAGTTTGGGTGTTTAGGATCTAGGAGTGACATATCTCCCCCTAACCATAAGTGTATTTTGTATATTTTAATTTTTTTTTATTTTATGTTGTCTTAATATGGTTATCAAAATAATATATTAGATATTATAGAAACCAAAAACTATTATGAAGTGATACTATCTACACAACCATTTTTCTTAGAATACTAGTTTGGGGCTACTCTCTTCTACTACTGACGTACAGCGGTTAATCCAAACACTACCCCTATAATCTCTAGGAACTTAGGTATGCCTCTTGAGAATGCATAGGTGAATTTGTGGATTTTAAAAATGGATCTTCTCAAACTAATAATTCATTTACATCATATCACGACAAGATTAGGCTTCACTCCATCAAAAAATGGCCCAAGGAAAATGGAGAATAAAGTATATAGTTGTTCTTTGAGAGATTTTTTTTGTAATTGATCCATTTTGTTAGTTGTGATGAGATGAGTCTCACAAGTCCATATAAGGAGGAATCTATGTCCTAATGTATGGCCGTGTTGGAATAAGATAAGATATTTGATGTTATGGATCCAATACATTATTCGAATAATATTAGGCTTTCGTTGGTTGCATTAGTTTCTCATGTTTATTGGAGTGAGAGAATGTGGTTGGTGGAAGAGTTTCCCTCATTATATGAAGAATCAAATACGTTTGTGAGGAAATTATAAAAAAGTGGTTGAGGGAGAAATTATGTGCATGTAGTGGAGAAGATAAGTAGGTGATCATACCTAAACTTACTGACACATATTTTGAGGATACCCAAAGAATAAATTTCTTAGAGCTCATAATCTTCGATGATATATTGGGTGGATATGAGAAATAAATGGAGGCAAGCTATGTAGATGAATATTATTGGGTATCCGAGTTTATGAGATTTGTGCTAGAGTGCATACTCATTGGAGACTACATGAAGGAAGGTTGATCCATAATTGTGAAGAAGGCGTAGCTAACCACATATCTTGTTGAGAGCGTTAAAAAGTTTCGTATTTATCTGCCCAATGGAATGGTCATTGTTTTTCTATGTGTGTGTGTTTATGTATATGCAGTAGTATTTTTTCCTTTGGATGCCACGTATTTAGCTAGGATACTTCCAATATTTAGAGAAAAAAAGATTAATAGAGCATGGATATTATTAAATTTGTGGGATAGTACGCAAGTGTTTGTCCCCTTTCACTCTGTATGATGTGTCCCTCTATCTGGCCAAGAAATTCAAAGGATTCCATGGAGCCAAACATTGATTTCCAAACCCTTAGAAGGGCATTGAGATTTGTTGTGACATGTTATCTATGTTGTGTGAAAACGCCCATAGAATCCAATTTTGACTCAATGAGAAGTCTCAACCTACATTGAATGAAAATATCAGGGTGAAGGCATTGGATGATGTCTAAAAATTAAATTATGAGTGATGTTATACTTGGAAGAAGATTTGATAGAAATAATGAGATATAAGTTTGAGTTTTGTGATGATTTTCTTATTGAGTTGAGGACTCATTCTAAAATCTGAAGTATGATTGTACTATGTGTAACTATATCATGTCCTAAAAAAATTAATACTACAATATAGTATGAGGGGCATGCATAAGTATTCCTAAACAAAAAGAAAGAAAAATTAAATAACGATATAAATTAAATGAGTTTTTTATATTTCACTTTCACTATTCAAGTAATAAATAATATAATAAGATAATTTTACATAGATAAAACATCCAATGTGAGTTATGAATACCAGCAACAGAGCTTGTTTATGATGTTTTGGTGATTCTAGCAACAGAGCAACAGAGCTTGTTTATGATGTTTTGGTGATTCCAGCAATAGAGCTTGTTGATGATGATTTGGTGATACCAGCAACAAAGCTTACTGATGAGAGTAAAAATACTATGGTAAATCTAGTGACTCATATTGTTGATGAAAAATTTGATTAATATTTGGTGGCTAATGATGACTCGTTGCATATGATGCAAAAAAAACATGATATCGACATGATGCTATTTGGTGAGATAATCCCACTTCAATCAGTGGAAGACAACCTATTTAGCAGCAGTACAAGTTAGTAAAGGATAGACAAAGATAGAAACGGAGAGAAAAAATATATCAACGGAGACAAAAACGGTGATAAAGGCAGGATGCTAAACAAAGAATTTTTGCAAAGAGAAAATAGAAGACGAGAGAAGGAAGATACGAGAAGCGAGAGAAAGGAAAGCGCAACGGGAGAAAGCTTCCATTGCGAGAAGAAGAAGGAACATAACCAATGTGGTTTTGAGAGATGTTTTTACACTAACCATTGATTTCAGTATGCGGGTAAATAGATCGATTATGAAGAAGAGTCGATTTTATTGAAACATAGCTTGCAACACCATGTCTAGATGAGGTCTACAAAGAAGTTCGTACATATGAATGTTGAAGAAAACGATCCATGATGAACTTATCAATGAGATTTTAGGTATATGCAGTTTTGAATAGATAAAATATTGTCTTACGTTGTAGTAGATTGATGATGAAAAGCACACTACAAAAGAGAATATGTGGCACGAGTCCACATACAAGTCATTTATTGAAGAAGTCTAGGACATGCTTTCCTGCTGGAGCAATAGAAGACCTGCACAAACAAATGAATAATTAGAGGTTTGACTAATATAACAAGAATAAAATGATGAAACAATTTAGAGGTTGTCGAATCTAGAAAAAGAGAAGAAGAAAACTAAATCTAGTTGAAGTCAATTTTTTGAAAATGTAAGCCTCGCTAAGACATAGACCAGCAGGTACCTTAATTAAATTTTTATGTGGTTGTAATTAAGGGGCGGCGTTGGAGAATTTAATTCCAACGTCCTGCTAAGTGCCAAAATTGCCGATCAAGTGTCCCTAGTTCAATTTGAGTTAGTCCGGTTTAGTCGAGTTACCCTACGGTCATTTAATGTTGATACTCCCCAAATAGCAATATTATTTCACCAATTCATACTATTAGAGAAGAGCAATCCTTTTTCTCCACTTATTTTCAGTTTTCAATTCTTGTCAATAACATTCAAAAAGTGCAATTTTAAATAGTAAATAATTACACATTGTTTTTGCACTCAAAATAAGTTTTTGTAACAAAATAAATTTGATCCCTCTTAGCTCATGTTAGATCCATTGCTAGATCTGTGATGGTTATTTTTATTTCCATGGTATTTTCATGTTTAAAAGAGTGTGACTGCGTGGAGTAGCAAGATCTAAATCTCATTGGTATGTTAAGAACTACTATGTGATGTAGTTATTAGTGAGTGACCTTAAGATATATTATTTCTAAGCTTGCGCGATTTTTGGGTGATATTTGGACAAAAGAATCGGTACTGCTGGGAGATAGGAGTAGCCATTAATGGTTGTGCGAAAGAGTGATTGTCTTGCTTTTTTATTGTGAAGAAAAATAATGCACACAAACTATTAGGAAGCATAATGAGCACATTGTGTAGGGTGGTGGTAGGACAAATCAATGCACGAGTTTACGAAAAATGGTGTGGAGCTCGAGAATCTCGGGTAGGAGAGTACATAGGAGAAATTTCTAGAAAGAAAAAGTGTTTTGAAAAAATTGCATGTGAGTGTATATAATTTGAATTTCTGAGACGAGAAGCATGGAAATAGGTTGATAGGTGCATAGTCAAGCTACGATAACTATATTTACAAGATGGTGAAAAATCAATGTTTTCGTAATGTTATTTTTCATTATTATATATTGGAATGATGGTCAAGATGGTGAAAATATATGTTTTAGTAACATTATTATTTATTTTTTAGGTATATGAATCATGGATGAATGGATTGAGCTTATATATTGATCCTATCTAACGTAATATAAGGTATGGTTATTTTGTTATAATTTATAATTTAAGAAATCAGAAGTATTAGATGACCCAACACATTAAATACGAATAAAAATAACCCTATGGCGTGAACCTTTGCATAAGAAGAAGCCATTATTATGTTAGCTGAGTGTTGACAATGGTTTTACGATCGTTAAAATCATTAATTAGTCTTACAAAGTGTTATATCAATAAATGATTTCTAGCTAAGTGTTTTTATGTAACATACCTCAATTTTTTTAATCTTTTGATGTTGGGCTATTAATTATGCCTTTCCAAATCCACATTTTTCCATCGGTACAGTTTATATCATAATAATTATAATTTCTATCTTATTATATTTCACAGAATACACTTATGGAACACTTACCGAGAAGCACTATGGAACCCATCATAATTCCCCTTCTTCTATTTTTATAACATTGGATGGTCCCCTTTACAGCAAAAGCACACATATTACCATACATGGAATCGTTTCATCATGACTCACTTTATTTTTAACTTGTATTAAATGAGCCCACTGCTACTTTAGACTTATTATGTATTCCACCTTACTATTCGAATTGATATGAACGAAATCGACTTCCCTTACAGATTAAGTGGAAGGTCTTATAGTTAAATTAATTCAAATTATTACGTTGAACATGTGAATATATGGTTTACCCATATTATTATCACATGAAATCATTTTATATCGAATTTCCTTTGATTATTTGTTATAAGTTTTGTGACCTATCACGTCTGGCTTGTGTGAGATAGTACATACAATCTCAAATTGATTGGTAATGATTCCACAATCTTTACATAGAGTATGATTCCACTCAATGTGTCAACTCCGTTGGAGGTTTCGTCTCATGTTGAACTACATTTTAATGTCTATTGTGTACCTCTCTACTATGATATTCGAGCGCCAACCCATTGTTAACCCTACATCAAGTCTGCTACCCTTATCGAGAAGGGAAATGGTACTTGGAAGTCATTTCACATTTATTCACCTAGCCCGAATACGTAAATTCTATCAGCCCGCCATTAAAACCTCCGGGTGCCATTGATCTAACCCTAAATTTACGTATGCCTCTCACAGATGCTGCCATCTGTATGGCTTGGATGCGTTAGGGTTTGACGTTCTACTTAATTGAGAATTTCTCTTGTTACTACCTTCATTTGGTTCCTGCAAGTCTCGTGGCCGAGGTTTCTTCGTGGTGGTGATTGACGTTGCGCTTCCAAGCCTGCGGTGATCACACAATCGCTCGGTTGGCATACGAGGCAGAGGGTTCATAGGGTAACTCGTTCTCCTTATTACGCCATGCCTTGTTTTGAATTTGTTCGCTGGCCTATATTGTATATAGCTCTTATTATGATTATGATTTTAATTTATAGGAGAGTTTGAAATTTGCAGTTCTCTTGTCATGTTTGTGAGTGATTAGCTTCACCTTAAACACATGTTGTATTGTATGACTCCTCACGAGTTCTTAAAGCATTTTTGCGGTAAGTGAAAACAAGAGGATTCACATCCAGACTTTGATTTTTCTCCTGCATTTGGATACAATGAGTCGAATGAGTTTTTTTTTTGGGGGAATTATTATCACTAAATACTCATGGTTTCGTTTCCCCTTTTAGGGTTGGGACTTAACCAGAGAACGTCATACGGCATATTTCTCAAGGTAATTTGATATATATATATATATGCCGTATATATATATATATATATCGTTTATTAAATTCTATTGGCAATTATACTAGCTTATCCTTGCCTTATTAAATTTGGGTTTTGGTTTCTTGTTGCCGTAGGTGATTTAATTACTTCCCGCCATCATAATCGTCATTCTTACCATGCTCTCGTCAATTGTTACAATTTCGCTCTAAGATGTTTGTCTTTGTTTGTGAACTTAGGTTGGTTTCCTCTCGTCGCAGAGACTTTCAATTTCAGTAGTTCGCCCTTCCCATATGTATGGGTCGGCTTTGGTTCTACGTTTTTCTATCTGAGATTTTTTTTACAATTTGTTTTGTGGCTCGGGTGTTATAAATCCCGTTGCACCCCTGTAATTAATTGGACTATCTAACAATCAGCTCTCAGCCTTAGAATACGACCAAGTTTTTTAACTATGGACACGTTCTCATATAGTCTGGTTGTATTATACTATTTTCCTTTAACACTTGCTCAAGAATTTCAATGCTTGGGCGAGGCCTATTGAACTTGTTTAAGACACAGTGTATCTATTTCATAATAGTATGTAGGATTTTACATGTTTGTCATATTCACCGCACACTGATTATTTATTTCTAGGTTTATTCAGTATTTCCATTTGATAGCTATATACATATTAATTTATGGAATTTTTTTAAGGTAACCCCCCGACTACTCTACGAGCGGGAATTCTTAGGTCCTCTTTCTAGCTGTTGTGTTTCTATGATGTCTATACATTGACATATGGTTTATTTATTTATTTTTTTGTAATATCGAGACAAAAATTTATCATATTAATATTTCTCGATTTAACTTGGCTTGATAGTTATGTATGATATTTTGAGTCGGTACAATTTTCCTTTCAATGTAACCCCTAGCAGTTAGGAAATTTATATATCTACCTAAGTACTAATTAATTCAATTCTGTGGAATACTAAGGTTACTTCTATTAGTTCTTCTTGTCATTATGAGTACATTAGGAATAATGGGTATAGGTTAATAAAACCCTTAAAAAAAATTTGAATGAGTACTTTGTGAGGATACAGCTGGCTTACATTCACTTTGCAACGCAATGGAATTTATTGAGTGAGAATCCATTAGGTAAATTTGGATAGTAGAATTTACCGTATCATAGTAGATTGTTTGGTGTACTATTCTTTTCTGTCGTCAAGTAGGCGAGAATCTAACATAAAATTTTCTCATTAAAGACATATCAATGAAATCTGTCTTTTACGTTATAAAGAACTTCATTATTAGCATAAAATTTTTAGTTCTACATATACTAACCCGATAGTTTCATGATAGGAGAATGTCTCTAGTAGGATTTCATTCTTTGCCTTGTATGTTAGTCAAATGTACATATTCATATCAGTCTTGTAAATGATTTAAATTATCAATTTTCTATTTACTTACTTTCTTCGATGTTACACAACTTTAAAGTACTCATGTATTTAATTCACTGCTACGAGACTTATTTACTTCTCATTTCATATTTTCCTTTTTTAAAAATAAAATGATCTACGGTTTATCTACATGCACTTCAATAAGGTATTTGCATGACCAGCTTACTCACTCATAACCTCCTCTAATTTCATAGCTAGTTTTTCATCTTCAAATTCTATTTTCCTATTTCAAACGGGAAATTTGGATTTATCCTTCTACGGAAACATAGTAAAGTTACACTATAATGAATTCACGGAGTAGAATAAATCGTCGAGATTTAAACCATTAGCTTGAGTTTAGAACTTAAGGTGATTTTCCCTTAATTCCTATTCCTACAACTACACATAATTGAGAGGATTAAGTTCTTCTAAACATATTTTGTAAATGTATGGAATACAGTTTACGGCATTTAAAATAAAATAACATCTCCCAGGTCATTAATCACACTACACATTAACAAGTAATTCAACCATTCATAAATATCTTTAGGCATGCCACTTACTGCCAATTGACCCGGTCCTCCCAACCTTAGAGTTCCTCTATCTCCGAGAACTCACCCCAAGCGAGATCATCTCCTAGAATAGACCAACCCCAATCTATTCTAGAGTAGCTTATTTGAGATTATGCACCCTAAAGCCTATTTCTCAATTACTAGCCTCGAGAATTACGGGATACTTTTATTCTGTTTGCCTAGAGCTTCCCTTATATATAGGGACTTTTAAGGCTGCTTTTCAGCACCTAGCTTTTACCTCTTCCCAACTACTCTCCACCTCATTGGGGAAATCTAGATTTTTTTCCTCAAAAATCTAAATTAGAAATAAATTCTTTCAAGGATTTTTTTGAAAGATTTTTGGGGAAATTCTTAGCCTCTTTCATACCTTATGGATTTGGCGAAAGTGATCTCAAAATTCTCATTTGGTCAATATGCACATAAATGTTTTATTCTATTTCTTACAATTGGATAATTAATTACATCTACACCATAATTATCCATTAGGTCCACCTTTAGATAAGTTCAAATGTATAACTTGAAAAACATGAAACTAGGGGTGTTACGAAATTTTTTTTGAGTAGTGCACTATAAGTCCTTCAGTGGCATGGGTAGAGAATGTAAATTTTAAGTTTAATTCTTTTCATATGAGAGACTATATTCTTAGATAGCAGACAGTTAAATGGATAGAACCCATCTATATAGGTAGATGCAAAGAGTTCCATAAGATAATTGATGATCTCTTCATGTGTCAGATTGATATTAGGCATTGGAGTAGAATATATTCTCAGTTAATTTTAGGTACCCATAAAGTCATGATTCATTTCTAGTTAGTTTATGATGAGAGTTATTTAGATGAAGGGAGGAGCGATGGATTTTTTATATATTAAAGTTACACTGCATTTTTTTAATTAGAAAAAAACAATATTGATTGAGAAATCTAAATACTTTCTAATATGAAAGGTGAGATGGCAAGAGGGCGACAAAAGAGAGTCCTTGATAAAGTAGAGACTTCTAGAATTTTGGTCCCATGAGAAGAAGGTGAAAATTGGCTATCGAAGAATTATGAGTAGTAGAGGATATTGGCTATGGCAGAGTGATATTGGCTAATGATGGACAACTAAAATAATTTTGTGTATGTTTAATGATAACTATACTACATGACCATATTGTGTACTATATGTGGCAAACTATATATGTTTGTTTTATATTTGATATATTGTTTATTTAAGGGTTGATCATGTATCGAGTATCTCAATGAGATGGATTCTATTTACTTCTACCTATGTCATGCAAAAAGGGCACGGAATATCATTGTAAGACCTAGAGATGAATCGCATATACCTTTTGCTCATGTATTCCTTGATGAATTGATATGTGATTGTCTTATGTGAAGTAACCTATTAGGGTGTTTTTTAACACTTGGAGTGGCGCATGTGTTGATTGGATTCTTTATGAGTGGACAATATTAGTTGTACACCCTACAGGAGTGAAGTTTTATATTCGAAGTTGAGTTCATCAATAAGTTGAATGAACCATGCACATGAAGCGACATCTTACTAAAACTAGCGAGTTTGTAGTAGCTAGGTATGCATGAATTTCAATGGATGGTTGTTATTTTATATGGACATTAACATTTTGGTGATGTCTTCATAATAAAGGTAAAAAAAATGAACTTCTAAGCTGGTATTCGAAAATCCATAGTGGATCATATGTTGTAGAGAAGCTAATTGATAGTTAAAGAGGTTATCATTAAGGAATGCATATTAAGTATCTCTTAATTGTTTATGGTGTGGTCATATTTGATTGTGATATGATTGATCATTATTTGGTAGAGTTCTTATGACAAAGAGGAGTTTCTTTTGGAGGTTATTCAGCACCTAGGTGTAGAGATTTTTGCAATCTAGTCGACTTCCTAGATTAATGTGTGGTTGAGATATTCTTAAGCCAATATGTGCGTAAGTACAATTAAGATAGTTTTCCTATGTTGAGATAAAAGTTTCATATTTTATATTTATTTCTATTATATTAAAAAAAAACCGACTAATAAATTTTATCGTATAATAATATATACTATCATCTTTATATATAAATTAGCATATTTTACTTATAACTAATATTTATTTTATTTTATTTTTAAATATTATATATATTAACATATTTTTTTTATAAGAATATATATAAATAAAAATTTAAGCTATACATATTTCATGTTCATATTATTAGTCACGACCATCGGGCGTGGGACTATAGTAATCAAAATAGTCTATTTAGCATTAATCTACTATACAAAATGCTAGCCTTTGCGATAAATACCTAAATTTTAGTTATTTTATTAGGAAGACCATTAAAAATTTTCATTGTCTTATTGCTCACTCTTCTGAGGCAAGGAGGCCATAACTATAGACATTGTTTGGTATGAGTGATTTATATTTCCTGGCAACAAACTAATGCTAACGATTATATCATAGTACTAGCGAGTAGAAAATAAAAGGTACTCGCAAGTGGGATCTATGGCCATAGTCAAAATATTGATGATGTATATATTGTAGAGATTATTGGAAGGATGGAAACAGCAGATTGAGAGTTATCCAAATTACCACGAAATACGAGAGAGTCTTTGTGCCATGCAATCACATATTTTTAGTCGACCACGTAAACTTATATACTCCTTACCTAAATGTAGGCAAGTATGTCAGTAACTACTAGAAGAATGTTACTGCAAACATCCAATGCAAAATATCATTTGCAATATTTATGAGGATTCTATCCACACACATATCATGGTACATAGGGTAATGCAGAATTTGAATGATATCTTTGTTGTGCTAATTTCATTTTCATATATAGAACTTATTTAATATGAACTTATGCTTGATGTGTACAAAGTTCCCTGATTTGCTTATGTATTATCAAGAGAGATAATTAAAACTGAATTTTATGAGTGAATTTGAATCCATAAAGAATGAATTTAAATGGTTGAATAGAAAAAACATAAATAATAGCGTATACCATAACAATTGATCCATTAAGCAAGCGAGTTTTCAAGAAGGAGTTCACCCCTCTTGGGCTACATCTCCACTGATCTAGCTTCATAGCTTCGGCCTCTATATTAGCTCAATTGTGCTCAAATTGTTGTTTACATACATCAAAATTCTCTTGGAACTATTCCAATGAGTTCAAAATGTCAAGATATATCATAAATAACTATTTATGTTACTCAATTTGGTTACCCAGGATGTTCTAGGCATAGCCTTCCCTCTGATGGCCCTCGGCTTCAAAATTATTCGAGGCAAGCACAGCTTTGTGTAAGCTTGATCCTTTGCCTCTACAACATCTTCCAATGTTTTCATGGCATGCCAATTAGCCAAGCAATGACTATTTCGAGGCTGCATTTTTGTCCACATTTGATTCGGTTATGGAAAAAACCAACTTCAATTTCTCCTCCAAATCTAGATGGAATCCGGTTAACTACAAAATTTAGGGAAATACGCCTAAAAAGGAGCCTCCCACGAAGCCTATCCGCCACTTTAATTATGGATTAACAAGGTTAATAATACATGTTTACAATCATAAATTTCATCGGTTGTTAATCCCCTCGCACCACGGTTATCGTTGCTCGATCACATGTGGGAGGGTACGGCCCATGGGGCTAGCCCCCTCAGAAACAATTTCGGGTTGTGTACTATTCAAACACGAGGTTTTGAGCTGAGGAGAATTTCATAGAATGGGCTCATGGCCCAATGAAGTAAAGTACACGGTTAGTGCTGGGAAGGTTGTTGGATCGAACACCCAATCTCCCCCAATAATTATTTTCACTATTAAATGTAACGCGCATTCAAAACAAACCTTTAATAAACACACCAGCAGATATATCGGATTCACCATTTAATACATTTCCATGACCATAAAATATGTGGATTAATAATGTTAATTCAGATTTAAAGTTGATATTATATATATATATATATATATATATATATATATATATATATGATAGATATAACAAGTATTTAAAATTTAATTCCAACCCATATTCATACATATAGGTTATCATAAATATGGCAACAAATATACATGAGTTTAAAAAAGTATGCTGAGATTAATATTCCTAATTAATATTTAAAGTTGATATATATATATATATATATATATATATATATATATATATATAAAAGCTTAAAAAATAACAAAAAATAAAAATAAAAAAATTGATCTCCAACGCATAAATTTATAAACCCAAATTCTAACCTTAAGAGGTTATTGGACAAATTTCACCTTCACAAACCAAAGTGATGATGAATCTTTCGGTGACACTTGTCACACTCTTATTGGACTAAGCAGAAGATGATTCTTTGAAAAGTTGTTTGGGCTACCATGTCATCGGTTGTACGTGTTTTGCAATTTTTATATTGGACAAATTTCACCTTCACAAACCAAAGAAGTGAATCTCGCGGTGACTACTTGTCACGGTTCTAGTTGGACTAAGCGAAGATGATTCCATGAATGTTCTGCTGGGCTACCATGTCACCGGTGTCTTTGTATGTGTTTTGCAATTTTTTTAATAAAAAATTGCATGTTCCGAATAGTGATCAACGGACCATAACTCCTTCATCCAAAATCGAGTTTCGACGAAGCGAGGTTAGTGTTGGATTCCTTTCAATGGAGTCGGCGTTGTCATTCTAGTTTCATTCAATCATGAACGCACTTTCATATTTGAGCTAAAATATTGAGCCTGCTGATCATTCCTCCCCACTAGAAGCCTTTTGGACCCCAAAATCTCTTTGATTGACGATTATGTGGATGAGGGTAATGTTCCCCCACCCCTCCAATCTACTGCTCACGGTGGAATTTTCCCAATTTCGACGATTCGGAACTTTTCACCAAAAGATTAACTTTTTCACTCGATCCTTGTGACCTTCTCTTGCTATCATTTGCACCTTCATGCTACAATATTTTTGAATTTTTCAGAACAATAATTTATTCTTGCAGAAACCATCTTGTTCCTACCTTGGTCAAAAATAAAAGGAAACTTAAAAAATTTCTCACCTTGCACACTATCACCATGGCGATTTTTAGCTAATATCGCTTTGTACTTGCATCGTCTCTTTATGAAGTATATTCGCCATTGTCATGTGCCTTTTGGAAACCATAAAACAAAATTTTTGGAACTCATGCCATCTTTTCCAAGTTGCTTTGTCATTTTCCTCTTGTGACCTTTGCTACTCTCTTGCCATGACATCTTGTTTCAACTTCTTCCCCAATATCTTGAGTGTTGGTTTCTGCTAAAAATGTTTTTCATCTGATGATGTTCTTTCAAATGCAACTTGTTAACGTCCTACAAAGAACTCATTACAAGAGAATAATCATCTTTTTCAAAAGTGTGATTCAAAACATCTCTTTGTTTGGTCATCAACAATGTCGAGTTTGACTTACAATTCCTCTATCCACTCTTGATTTCACTTCCATGTATAAGAGAAAAACATGTCTTCTATCTTATGCGCTCTAATGATGTACTCAATTCCATCCTTAAACAAGTGATACGGTCCTCATGGTGATGAAAATATTGCTTTCCTATCATGCTGATAAGGACTTCCCAATACAATACCTAATATCACAAGCGGCACCACATCAAGCTCAGAATTAATCAAGAAAGTTTGAGTTGATGAGGGAAACTTAGTAAGCACTTACTTGTAACTTTGTAACTTTGCATTCTTGCATATCCCACCCCAAAGGATACTGTGATCTTGGATGTCTAATAGTTTCAAGGCCTATACGCTTAACCAAGTCTTCGAAAATTATGTTATCTTGTGACCCACTATGAAAAATTAATAGCATATCATTCTTGGTATGTGTAGTATGGTGGTTTTGGTGCTACAAGTGTACCAATCTACTAGTGCTTGGTAGGAACGGCTACTGACCTACAAGTTGTGGTCACAAGAAGAAAACATGGTTACAAGGTTAGTGAAAACATGTTAATATATATAAAACACAATAAATTATGGAACTATGTATGAGTGCATATAAAGAAAGAAACACAAGGAAACAAAAACAAAAAAGGTGACAACGTGATTCAAACAAGACAATAATGAAAACAGGTGGAATCAAAGTGCCCTCTTATTTACCATTATTAGTAATAAAGATAAAATGTTACACTCTTCCCAAAGGGTCCTTGAGAACTATGGAGTTCTACAGAGCCCCGAGTGCTGAGAAGTTCTTACCCTTGAGGCTGATGTTACAAAGGCCTCTCTCTTCTCCAAAGAAGCTGAAGTTGTTGGGTGGCTCAATAGTTGAATCCTCACTCTCTTGCTCCTATTGATTACACATTAATATGTTTCTCTGAGAAATTTATTAACATAATAATGTGTTCTCATTTCGTTCTTCTCGTGGTGGAAATTTATAGGAAATTCAAATCCTTCTTCCCTCTCTTGGTACACTTGAGCGGTGATCCAAGAGAGAGGGTTGATTCCTTTGTGTGCCCACTCAATTCCTTTTTGTGTGCGTCACTTCGAGGACCAAGGTGGCTTAAGCGGTTGTCCTTGTGTGGCCTCAGTGAGATCACGTACATGAAGTGTGTGAATTGGTCCCTTATGGTTACTTCAGTTACTTTTGGGATTGTGTGGATTTTTGTAGGGAAAGTCACTGTCTGAGACTAGCACACCTATCAAAGGAAAAATGAACACAAGGAGCATCTTGCATGTGTCTGCGAATGCTACAATTTGATTTTTTTCCTCTTGATCTTAGATATTTTTTAAAAAAATTTCGGATCCTCTAATTTTCCTCAACCTGTAAATCTTCTTCTTAACATCTAATAATGTCATTTTTTTCTTGTCTGAGATTTTCTAGTGATAATAGATTTGTGCCCCCTAATGTGTGAGGTCTAGGAAGAACTATATGTCCGAAAATACATTATATTTTATTTTGTGTACTATGTGGAGAGAGAGAACTTTAGCGTACTACCCAAGCTTGGAAACCCCATACGGTGGGTAGAAGAGTGACCATGTTACGTAGTAGAAGCATGCAAAAAATAGTACGATATAATAAATAAAATTTTTCTACTGAAGCGGGCATGTCCCATGCATCATGTTGGCATAGCAAAAAATCTATTTGAAATATAGAGGTTTTATCTATAGTCAGCGATATGGTAGTGATATGTTGATTTGGTTGATGATGATGATTGTTGACGCCCTCGAGGGTGTTATTTCTTTAGGAAATAAGTGGAATGTGGTGCCCACATGCGTAACTTGTAGTATGGCATATAAATTCTCATTGTACGCTATGGGTGTATATTTGAGACCCTTCCGAGTGTAAGAATTTCTGAAAGATATGCTTATAATGGCATGGGTCTTAGACGAATATGAGAAAAGTGAGAAATGGTTGTAAAGAGTGCGATACCATATGATATGAAAGCCTATGTGTAGTACCGAATGTCGGGGAGGATGGTGAGTGACACGTATATGGGAAATTATGATTCCCATAGTGCCACCCACGGGATACCACTATTATGGTGAGGGTCCATCCAAGGTACTACTTCCTTTTTGGAGAATGGGTGTTGAAGTCGACGGAAAGGAAAGACTTAGCTGAATGAGAGAGATACTAATCTGCAAGGGACGAGGTCTACGGATTTGATAGTTTTAACATATGCATGATGGTGAGGGAGTGACTAAAAAATCTATGATGGGAGTTTAGTGGCCCAAGATCGAAAGCATACAAAAACGACTTGGCGGTAGTGCATAACTATTTTCGTAATGAAATCCCTTAGAGTCCGTGGGACGTCCAAAGTGGGTATATGATGGGAAAGAATGTCATGGTGGCTTTGCAGTGAAAGGTAACGTGATGGTGGAGCCAAGGGTGAGCTAGGGACTATTGTCATGGGAGAAAAATTGATGGATGAGTGGGCAACTATTCTCCGGTTTGAGTATCTTTGTACACTTGCACCGAAAAGAATGAAATATTGGGATTTGAATTTTTACAAAACATAGAAGGCGGGGTGCCCCAAAACATGAAAATGTTCGCTCATTGATGATGTGAGGAGGGCATTTTTCGAGGGTGGGGGGGGCCATTGGTTGTCGCTTGCATGGGGATGATTAAGCGGATGGAAAATATTGTTGTACTGGGATATGCTAATGGAGGGGTGAGATGAGTGAGGCAAAACGACGAGTTGCTTGATGGTGCTTAGTTCGATCTTCTTGCAAGGAAATATAGTGAGTACGGGAAAGGGGTTTTATTTTGATGTGTGGTAAAACTTGACTTGATGCATGGTAGATGAATGGCCATGAAGAGCTGCCGGAGCGGGGTGGTATGGCCATGGCATCGTGATTTTTACTGATGAGTGGTCTACTTAGAGTGATGAAAGCCATGGAGGAGGCTCTACCCACTAACAAGGATCTTTATCATGTGTAAGGTGGGGAGATTATAAACATGGTCGGGTGTTTGGAACATATGGTTGATTTCTTGTGGAGAAATGATGTCAAGATATGCAAAGTTTTTCTAGGACTCTGTTATCTTTGAGGGTGGAAATGATACCTTCTTTGGAGCCTTCGGGTGCATGGGGGGAAATGGATGGTTTATACAATCCACAGCTCAACAAAATAGCCCAAGTGAAAGCATCTTTCTCATTCAAACATTATTGAAAACATGAATGAATAGAGGATAAGAGAGGGAATACTGTCGGAACTCAAGAATTTATATTTCGGGAGGGTGTGAATGTGTGGAGCCTCCTTTGGGCCTTATGAGGTGTTGATCGATGAGTTTCTTTTAGTTGCTGCAATTGGGTCATCTAAGCTCTCATTATGGTCCTTAAAACAATGCGAAAGGGCGACATATTGGCCAATATGGCTCATTTCAACTCATTTATGACATGTTATTGAGTGATGTTTGAGAGTTTGAGAGGTTGGAGAGTTTTATTTGAGATTTTCATGTTGTTTCCGTCGGCTTTGTGCACTCCGGTTGCGCTATTAGAGCCGGGTGGGCCCCCAAAATTTCTTGCATTTATTTTTTTTCGGTGTGGTACGGGCAACGGTGACATGATCGCGGTACTAGCTATAGTAGCGCTTCTGTATGTCCTAGGAATGTGGTGACCACATGATTGCATGTGTTACATAACTTACACATGTTGGTCTTCTCCATGGAGGGTGGTTGGGGGTTACTACAAGGGTTACCTTACCAAGCACTTTTCGAGTCGACGGGAAGAGGATGGATCTTCTTGTCACATCCTCCTACGTTGTCGAGCTATCCATGGATTTAGTATACTGAGTCGTCTTCTAGGGAGAAGCATACTATGGCTATGTGCTAAGCTAGTTAGTGATAAGCAAAACCAAGGGATGTAATGGCACTTCTCTAATGTGTGATTTCTATAACACATCGAACATAGAAAAGCTGGGTTGCTTACAAGCCAACGTAGTTCACAGGATTCTACTCGATACCATCTTCGAGATGAGTTCTAGAGTTGCACGGTCGTCGATGAAGTGGTCACATTCTTCACAAAGTCAACATCATATGATAGGATTGGGGAAGATGAAACGGGAGTCATTCCTGGTCACTTCCGTGCCTCCTATAGGTATAAAATGACGAGAGGCTCTTCTCCATTTGACTGGATGGAGGGATCACTCTTGATATGATTTTTGATGGCATGTGTACGGTGTCCTTGTATCATGATATTTGTGGGCAATGATGGGTGTACTACCAATAATTTATATAGATAGAGCATGCGTGGTTGCTATACAATGCCTTGCCTTGATTTTTTGGTTATTGGTTCTTGTTTATGAGAACTCGTTGACGATGATATTCTCCTTGGAGCTAAGGAAGCGGTTTTAGTTTTCCCATACGCTCACTGAGAATATATGGGTAGGTTGGCATACTATGTCCCATATGGTGCCAGGGTTGCAATTCCCATTGTATGGTGGGATTTTCTACCTTCTTCCCCATTTACTCGGTTTTCTGGAGAGTTGTATACAATCGAGTTTTCAACAAAAATTTCCTTAGATGGGATGGTTACAGACGTGTTATCGTAACTAAGGGGGCCCCCTATAGGAGGAGGTGGATTAGCAGGTGTAGAGGTGACGTTTGTGACTCTCGTCGTGCTAGGTGGGACCAAGTACCAAAAATGAGTATTGCAAAATATAAGTTTGGCAACAATATTGTTGCACAATAATTGTTGTGATACAAAACCATATGGAGGGTATAGGAAAGGATTTTTGGGAGGCGGCATAGGCTAGAGAGGTTGTCGTGGCGAGAGTATTGGTGTCGTACTTCTTGTCTCTATCTCACTGATTGGGTTTGGTGCTTGATGTAGACATCATGCACTATATCCTCTATGATTTTGGGCGATGGTTCTGGTATGACGAGGGGATATACTATGAATGATCGAAGGATAGACAACGATTTAAATTGGTCAGAGCCATATTCTTGATGCTACATACTGTGTCTTAAAAGATGTTTCTACACTAGGAGTGGTGACATTGGCATTCGTTATACGGGTCGCTTGTCATGTGATATGATAAGCGTGGTCAACAATAAAGATGCGATCCTCATGTGGGAACATCATGGTTTCGGAATATGGAGGATGTTATAGCGGACACTGACATACATATAACTCTAGCCAGTCAGTATATTGTAATCTAGTTGAGAATCCAAGACCTCGATGTCTATATTAGTACATCCTTTTCTCACCGAAGCAGAGACCCGGGGACATTTTTATAGATGCGACGGGAGTGGATGGGTGTCCCGATACATGCTCGCGAGTGTGATGTACGATGGCTTTAGTTTGGGGAGACCTAACTACGCAATATTTCTTTGACACATTGTATGCATATATATTCACCCTGGACGTCATTGTGATACGGTGGTGGATAGTGATGTTTTGTGCGGCTTAGGTATTAGGAAGGCAACCAAGAAAAGGAAGCCTAAGGGTGGATTTATCTAAATTGAAGTCCATTAGGCATGAATCGACAAAGGTCGAAGTGGTTGCCCTAATACGGAAAGTAAGAGTTTTCCTTGCTTTCGGGAATGATCGAAAATACTTCCAAAGGCGACATAGCGGTGGTATATTGGGCTAAATCATCCATAATGCTATAGTTATGGGCTACTTTGGAGGTGGTTTCTTGCTCGCCTAGTTGGTCCCTTTTCCATATTTGGCAAAGGTTGAATAAGTGTTATGATATAGTCAACAATGTTGTTGGTGCACTCATGCTAGCCCCTAATGATGCTGGTGTCTAGTGTATCATAATTTTGGTTTTGTGTACGAGATAACATTTCTTCGCCGGTCTACTGTAGATTTCGTGGTTGGTTTTTCTACGGAATCGTCGGGAGTTGTTTGCTATTGTTGGGTGCTAAATTTCCCTTGGTGGGGGAAGAGCTACGCACGAAAATTGTCTACTATGAGGGTCCCCCCTTGTCCTCGGTTACCTACTGAAAAGGTTCTTCAGCTCGAGGAGATCGGGACGGTGGTGAGTGTAATGTGCCATACTCACCAAATATTGCGCAAGAGTGTCGGTCCAAAAGATTTTCCCTCTTTTTCTTCCCCTTGTGATTTATTTGGTTCCTGTGTTTTATTTCGATTGGAGTGCCTCTCTGACCCTAAGATCGCGAGAGGAGTGTTGTTGATCTGTTTCCCCCTTGTCCAGGAGTTTCCCTTTTTTTTTATTTTATTTTTTTCCTTGCCACGTTAGGGAGGATAGTTAGGATTGTCTTGATTATATGATTGGCATGGTTGTGCACTGGGAAGAGTTGCATAAGATTTCTACTTTGTGCATTTGTCGCATTGGTGGGTTTTACTGCTAGGGATTGGGAATATTGGGGTCCCCATCCCTTATTTGTGAATGGATGCTTTGGGGGGATCTCTTCTATTAGCATTTCTAGGTTTGTGTATTGGGTCCCCCTACGCAAGAGTGCATGGTCTTCCTTGCTAATGATTGTACGACTACACCCTATTGGTCATGTTCTAGAAAGGTGCATGATTACTTTGATGGTAGCCTAGTTGCGGGATGTTACCGGTTGGGATCATAACAGTAGCGAGCTACTAACTACTATTACCTATGTAATTTTGGGTTAGAAGTGACCCAATCAATCAGTGTGTAGCGTTGCGGCGCTTTTGCAAACTCTTTATAAGTTTATAGGCGTGGGGCATTAGGGCAGGATGTTATAAATGTATCTACGAATGTTTCGTGCAAATCGGCTCAATTTGGTGGGATTTGACTGATGGCATCAACGTGGCATCCTCGGATGTAGGTTTTGAGTTCCTACATATTTTGAAATCTCTATAGTGAGAGTTTCTAGGAATAGGTCTAGCGAGGATTTAATTATCGATTTTGGCACTTACAAAGCTGCTGATGTCACCGCCATTCATGTGGAGGTGGTCCAACATATGGATGGTTGGTGCTCACATCATAAAATGTGTCGGTAATTCCATCCCAGAATCATGGTAGATGGGTAGTTGAAAATATGTGAGGAACGTGGTAGCGAGGTGCTAAAGGTTCCATGTGTATCAAAGGAGTTGGTCCACATACCATTTCGTACTGTTCTGGTTGGGAGTGCTAGAGAAATTATCTCGGCCGAATAGTATCATCAATGATGTTGTTCGAAGAACACCACAAGTGAAATGTCGTTATATGATTTCCCGAGTCTTCCACTTTCTTCCCTTGAAGATTTTGGAATGTCTACGAAGGAGCTTCATAGGTATTGGGGGACATGTAGGGTTTTTTGTAATGGATTCATTCATCAACTTGGTTAGATCGGGTAATTTTAACGATGCTAAGAATGGTAATTGTGTGTTGAGTACCATTTCGAGACTATGAAAACACGGGGTTCTGAGTTAGATATGGGTTTTTGTACGCGGCACATGCACAAATTTGTGTGTTAGGTTGGCTCCCCGAATGGGTAGCGCTCCCCTTGCCCCCAAGGGGTTGTGGGAGGAGTGGTATGTGGTGACCCTATGGGGGTTTCCAGCTTTGGTGTGGTGTTGGGTGACTCTTGGGAGTTCCCAACTAAACATGCACCAAATAAAGGATGCTGCAGATAAGAGGGTGGCGGTGTTCCATCTTTGATGCCTAAATGGAAAAAGACACAGAACTCCTCACCTTGCTAGTTGGGGGAGGTCCAAAAGATGTTTCGGCGCGACAAGGTCCCATTGGGTCCGTTATGGTGTCGACTAGGTATGGATTTTGAAAAAATTATTTAGCTCTATAGAGAGGGTGAGATCAATATATAAAGCAAAAAGGGTGACCACATACATAAAAATAAAGCAAAATGTTAATTTTCCTTTAAATTAGTTCTATGTGATCAATTAATCAAAAAAAGGCTTTGGTTGTTTTTGTGCATAACACTCAAAATCCTAGATACTTAAACTTCCTCATCTTAATTGTAACTAGACGCTATGAATACATCTTCTGGTGGGTGCGGGGCTAACATCCCAAAGAGAGCTGAAGTGACACCTTCCAACATGCAAATAATCGAGCAAGGTAATGGGTCGAGGATCTAATGTTTCCTACACCATCACCTATAGGGAAGGATTTCCTAGTTTTGCCAACGATTACGGTCATCCCATGTGAGCATTCGAGTCTTGAGGCTTCTTGGTAAATCGAGATACTAGCATCCAGGGCATTAGATAGTTCAAGTAGCCCCAAATAATACACCGCACGCGTTGGGCCTAAGCTTAACCCCATTTGAATCGGGTCTACCTTTCGGCACTCACATTTTATTTTCCGTTGGTGGATAGATGAATTTTAAATCTCCTATTCAGTCAACTTATATTTCTCAAGATGTAAATTGACCATGGTGGCTTATTGGATGCCTACCCCCATGGTCATAAGCTGAACTATAATTTTTCTTACTTGTTGACCCCTATGGGGAAATTTAATGAGTTCACTTAGAAGTTATTTTTAAGGAGTCTTTACTTCACTTATGGTTTGGAAGTGTGTGAGAAAAAAGTGAAAAATCACACGGATTTTAAGATGTGGATATGTGGTGATACTTTATCCGACCCCTATTAATCTATGTTTTGAATGTTCCTTGCGATAAGAAAATCTGTATGTGGAGAGAAGTGGGTCGCTTACTAACTTCTCCTAATTAAACTAGATCATTATCTAAAGGAGAGGCTTGAAAGATTATCAAAGGGGAGCTTTCATATGCTTTCCCTAGGGTCACCAAAAGGTGCAAGGGTAGCGAGAGATTACTTGCTTCTCTTAAATAATTAAGTCTTGGTCCCAACTCCTAGTGTTACAAAAATTTAAACTAAAATTAATGATCTAACTAGGAAAAAAATGAAAACTAGCTAAGCATATGTGGATTATGGTCACTTAGTCCAACTAATTATCTATGTGTTTTGGTGGTGTCTATTCTCACAAAAGAAAGTTAATTCAGATTTCAAAGGTGGATTTTCGCCCTTCAATTTCCCCCTACTTAAACTATGTGAGTTTTGTGAAGACAATAAACTTTAAAATTTAAGAACTATGTAACAAGCAATACTAAAACACTGACTTGAACGTGAAGTTCTAAATAGTCACCGGGACTACTGAAACTATTGTCTACGAGTTTTTCTACAGGTTGGCGAGTCACTTTAAAATTGTGAAATTGAAGAAAACTACTAAGAAATATGAGTCTCTATTTTCCATGCAAAAATGCTTCACACGGGTGCACAACACTACGCACGAAGTCGGAAGCTAAGAAGCTCGCGATGGATTATCGTGTCTTTACGGAAGTATAGCTGATTCATGGCTTTTCCTACAAGTGAAATTTACTGGAACTATTGAAGCTGTAAATCTTCATTGTGGATGAATAAGGAGAGAAGAGGAACGATGGGAGTTTGTCCCAACAACACTCTAGAGAAGAAGAGAAGGGTCCCTAAAACAAGCAACCACTTAACTAAAGATGCAGTCCAAGTGGATTCACCAATAATATAGTGGTGGTTTTTGGTGCTACAAGTGTACCAATCCAATGAGTGCTTGGTAGGAATGGTTGCAACCTACAAGTTGTGGTCACGGGAAGAAAAAATTGCTAGCGAGGTTAGTGAACACATGCTAATATATATAAATCACACTAAACTATGGAATGAAGTATGATGCATATAAAGAGAAGACACACTAACTAAACTAAAACAAAAAACAAAATCTCACAATGAGTCCAATGAAGGCAATAATGCAAATGGTGGAATCAAAGTCCCCTCTTATTGACACGCAATTAGTAAGAAAAGATAAAACATTACACTATTTCCAAAGGGTCCTTAGAACTATGTGAGTTCCCGAAGACCCAATGCAAGAAATTTTTTACCCTTGAGGTGATGTACGCAAGGCACTCTCTCTTCTCCGAAGAATTGAAGTTGTTGGGTGGCCGGCAATCGAATCACTCACTTTATGACTACTACTGGATTACACATTGTTGACTTTCTCATGAGAAATTTGGCCCCGGCATGACAATGTGTTCTCATTTGTTCTTCTAATGGGTGCCAATTTATAGTCAGAATTCAAATCCTTCTTCTCTCTCTTGGTACACTTGTGGATGGTGAGCCCCTAAAGGAGAAGGTTGATTACGTTTGTGTGCCCACATTATTCCTTTGTACTGCTCACACTTGATTCCTTTGTGTGCTCACTTGAGAGTCCAAGGTGGCTTAGGCGTTTGTCCTTGGGAGGCCTCAAGTGGAGGATCATTTCTTTAGAAGTGTGTCGATTGGTCCCGAGGATGGTGACTTTCGCCACTCCCGGGACTACACTAACTTTTTGAAGGAAATTCATGCGGACAACAACTTTGCTTATCAAAGGAAAATAGTAGCTGCATACAAGTGCTCTTATTGAAGGAAAATGCGTGCGAGGCACATTTTGCATGTGCCTCTGAGTGCACAATTTTATTTTTCCCTCTTGACCTTAGATATTTTTTTAAATTTCCTAAATCCTCTAATATTCCTCAACTATTGTAAATCCCTTTTTCTTGACATTTAATAATGTCATTTTTTTCCTTAGTCAGATTTTCTAGTGATAACAACATGTCTAGAGACAAATCTAATATGGAAAATTTCTATTCTTGTATCTTCATCATGAGTATCATTTGAATAATTTGAAGAACTAGTGCTTACTGACATGTTTAACTTTCAAACACATGGATGCAATCTTTGTCTCATATCTGAGATACAGACCCCTAATTCATGCTCAACTATAGCAACATTTTTTTCCTTTCTCTTTGTCTTTTAATCTATTTGGTTTCAATTCTATATGAAGTTGCCAACGGTGGTCTTCATCAAGGCCGATGTTGAACGATTTTTGCATTTTTAGTTTTTCCTTCTCTCTTTTTATAGAGATATTTCATTATCCTATTCCATAAAATTTTTTCTTTTCCTTTACCCTCACTTTCACTTTTCTCACCTATGTTTTGTTTCTCTTTTGCCTTTAAGTGTGTGGCTTGTACATAAACTTCATCTACATTTTTTGGGTTAAACATAAGGATAGTATATTTCAAATAGGAATGTAAACCACAGATATATTTCAAGAGTATATCTTGGGAATTCAAATTCATTCCTAACAACAAAGCTCTTTTCCTAAACTTCCTTGGGTATATTCTTAAACGAGTTTGACCCTTGAGTTTCTTAAAAATTTTCCAACTCACTAATAGCTTTTTGCATATAGGCTAATGCATAAAATTTTCTTTTAATGGAAGAAATAAGCTCAACCCAAGAAATAGATATCTTACCATGGATTCGCATTTCCTCTTGAGTCTTTGCTTCCCACCAAACTAGTGATGCGCTTCTAGCCTTAATGAAGCTATCTTGAATCTTTATGTCGTCTTCATTAAGGTTACTGGAACTACTGGAATACACCTCCAATTGACGTATCCAATTTTCAAGCCTCTTTGCATTTACCTCGCCAATGTACACGTGAAGTTAAAACTTAATGTCAAATTTGTAGTAATGGAGTTTTCCTTTTGTGACTTTTGAGTGAGTGTGAGTGGTCTTTTTGGTGGAGAGTGGAACATGATGCGAATAGAGATGATGAGGATGATGAAGATGGTGGAGATGGAGGCCGCTTTCCTCCTACGCCCTTTGAAATCTTCTCTTCATCCTTATTACCATTTGAAGGAAGTTCTTCTCAATATGGAGGCTTAGAACCTTCTCCTATCATCCTAGTAATAAATAAAACAAATATAACTTTAACCATCCTCTTTATGTCTTTAGATTCTCTCTTGACATCTTCCTCTTACGAATGTCCTTGAGACTCTCCAACACTTGACATGATGGCTATGGATTCAAGCTTAGCTACTGATGCTTGTACCTCTTCAATCTTAGCTTAATAACACAAAAATTGAGGTTCTTCAATCCCATCTATGGTGGAATTTTGGGTGAGGATGATGCTCTTTCAACTCTCCTTCTTCATTTCCTAATCTCGGGACTTGCAGCTAACAATTTCCTTTCACCTTTCTAAAACTTTTAACCTTGTGGAGGCATCACGGAAATTTTCAACCATTAAACTTGCACACAAATCTTCAGAAACTATCAAGCAAATAACCTTCAGAAACCTTGAGCTCTCATACCAACTTGGTCTAGAATTTGAATGTTAGTTTTGTTGTGCCTAATTTCATCTACTGAGATATAAAACTTATTCTTGATCTTATGCACGAAGTATAGGTTCCATTGTGTTGCTTATGTATGTCAAAGAGACAATTAAAAAAACCGAAATTTTATAGAGTGAATTTGAAAGCACAAAGCATGAATTTTAATGATTGAAGAGCATAAACATAAATAACAACAAACCATAGTAACTTATCCATTAAAATAGAGTTTTTGATGAAGGGTTCACAGCTCCTAGTCTACACATCTCAACTTGAGTCCAACTTCATACGCTTGAGCCTATGTAATAGCTTCTCAGTGTGCTCAAATTAATGTTTACATGCATAAAAATGGTCTTGGAACCTATTCCCAATGAGTTCAAAATGTCAGAAATATATCAAAAATGACTATTTATTTATTCAGAATTGGTTACAGGATGCTCATAGACATAGCCTTCCCTCCTAGCAGCCCTAGGCTTCAAAAGAATTATTTAAGAAACAAAAATATATGTAAGATGCGTTTCTCTACCTACGCAACCCTATTCCAATGTATGTTCATAGCATGCTAATTAGCCAGAAGAATGACTCTTTTACGAGTTCCATTTGGTGTAAAATCGATTATGTTAAGAGCAAAAACAAACATTCCCCTCAATTTCTTTTCCAAATATAGAAGGACTCTGAGTTAACTCTGCTATATTTAGAAAATTCGTAAATAAGTGCATCCTCCAAGCTTATCTGCCACTTTAATTATGGATTAATAGTTAATAAAACAGGTTTATAATCAGAAATCCCACCGCTTGTTAAAGCCTCACGCCACGGTTATCGTTGCTCAGTCACATGGGGAGGGGGGTTGGCCCCCCTCCGAAACACCACTGTCGGAATATGTACTCTTCAAATACAAGTTCTGTACGTAGCATTTCAAGGAACGGGCTCATTGTCTAATGGCAAAGCGCCCAGTTGACTGGGAGAGGTTACTGGGTGTCAAACCCCTACTTCAGCCCTATAATGTATTTTTTGCACCGTTAAATTTAACAACATTCAGAACCCTTTCATAAACACATGAACGGATATATCGGACCCACAATGCTAATCCCATTGCCATCATAATAAACTTCGCATATGATATTTTTTATATGCTTCGTCGTTTTTAATTAAAATGTGGTTCGAACCATATGATATGTCCCAACAGGCTCATATATTCCCAAAGCTCCAACTGTATCAAACCTTTGTGAACGGTGCAATGTGCCACATAAATAACACCCTCCACCATGTTAATACACCATATATCATATATGCATTCCATTTATTATGTATTTAAAATGTAATGCCAACCCGTATTCAGACTTAGGTTATAATAAATAATAAATATGCACAACGAATATATGAGTTTAAAAAAAATATGCGGATTAATAATGTTAATTAACATTTAAAGTTGATATTAATTAGAAGTTGCTCAAAAAAAAGTGCAAAGATACATCGAAGGAGTACAATATGTCTATGATGTTCTTTATAAAAATGTTATAACAAGTGAAAGATAACAACCTAAAGCGTGGATGATGGAGGAGAAAATGTGTTCGGGCTTCACGAGAGTCTCACATTTGTATCTATGTCTTTCTCAAGCCATAGTGCACTGGCTAAATCATGTTTTTCCAAGCATACCACTATATCTAAATCTTATATAAATATTTTTATATCCAAGCTATCTCTTCACTAGCATATTTTTTTTCAAGTTTTACACTCTAAAAGAGGTTCACATATCAAAAGAATAGATCATGAAGTTTGGTAAATCGATGGTTAAAATGGATCTAAACCAAAAATTTGTTCTTTAAAACTTCTACCTTTTTAGTTTTTATATTTTATTTTTATTAGTATTAAATTTTACATAATTTTAATGTTATAAGTGAGTTGAATTTGTTTATAAAATAATAATAATAATAATAATAATTTAAAAAACATAAAATTACCGAATTTACAGACTAAATAATATAATTTGTTTTCAAAAAATAGATTTATTTATAATTAAAAATATATTTTAAACAACATTACATCAAAATTTAGGGATAAATTTCACAGGTGTATTTGGATAAAGAGTTGGGGAGGAAGAAAAAATACTATATTGAAGAGTTTAATCCTACTCATAATCATTAACAAAAGAAAGGGTACAAAGGGCACAATATTGTTGGAGAGCCATGCCAAAATAATTGTTGGAGGAGAAAGAGTATGTATTTTTGCTCTTCCAAAAGAGTGGAAAGAGAAAAAAAACATTTTTTATTTTAGAATGGGAGGGCCTTCGAAAACAACTAGAAAAGTTATGTAGATATTACGGTAGCTAGCTCTTGGGGTAAAGGAAATAATTTAAAATATATAATTTGATTTTAAATCTTATCATATTTATTAATATGCTAACTATGAATAATAGTGTAAAAAAAGTCATGCCCAAAATGACTTATTTCAATAAAATTTAATTTAAGGTGTCTATTTTAGTGTAATTATGATAGCTACTACCTCATATGAGTATCATGGATTTTGAATGTAAAGCTCCATAACCATATCCTAAAAATTAATATATTTAGTTTTTATTTATGATATATAAATAAAAATTTGACAACTTACATTACACAAATCAAAATCAACCTATATAAAACCCTTGTACCTTTCTTAGTTCCAAATGATGAAGATAACTAATTATACTTTTAATAAAATAAGAACTCTTTTTTGTAAGAAATCTTATGACTTAGTAAGCTGATTTGTTGGATGAGCCTACTTATTTATCTTTTATATTTTTAATACTTATTTATAAACACCTTCCATTGACAACTATGTCTTACCTATTATCAATGATAAATTTATTAGCCTTCCGGAAAGAATGGTAGCAATGTTACATCATGCACTCATGATACATGCATTAAACAAATTACGGTCGTCGCTTCCAAACACTCGGTATGGGTGGATTCACAACATATGTGAAATGATACCTCGAAATGATCGAATAAGACTTAGAGTACAAATGAACGGAATCAAAAAATACATATTTTGTAAACATCACTACATGTAAATGGTGTACGCCTTGTTGCACAAATACCCGAATTCAATGGAACGAGTGCCACAACAAGCTTTTCCCGTCACTTCAAACCACGAAAATTAACAACTTCATCCCGGATTTATAATATCATACCATGTCACGAACGAGTACACGATGCGGCATGTCGATATCAAGTAGTAAATTCATTGGAAAAAACTGAAATGGCCCTTTAAATAAGAATTTAAAGATTGATGATGATAGATCCATCTTTAGAAAATAATAATAATAATGAAGCTGCACTAAAGGAATAGAAGTACGCTATTTCATATTTTGATGGATCCTTTATAGCATCTAAAACAATGTTGTAATAATTCGGAGAGAAAGAATATGTACAGACCGGGAAAGGTTTGGATCCTTCGATAGCATTTAAAACAATGTTGTAATAATTATAGAAAACAATTTTAAAGTGGGAAGGTTAGGTTTCGGTGTGTCAATGGTCGATGTGAGTTTTTGCATTATATTCGGAGTGTGGCCTCATTTACTTTCCTACTGCGCATTCTTCTCCTAGTTTGATTCGCGAAGGTTTAACAAATGGTAGATAGCCTAAAGGGGGAGGTTTTATTATCCAAATTTTATTTACATCCAAACGGTACAACTCTGCACAACGGTAATCGAAAATATAACAACATTTTTTTTTCTTGATTCTCTAAGATTTTTAGCTTTTTAAATTATTAAAACAAAACAATCAAATTAAATTATTATTTCTATACTCAAAATTAATTTCCATTTCATCGTCTTTGCAATTTCCATTTCACGTAATTGTTTCCAATTAGTTTTCAAGCTTATTTGCATTATTACTTTCAATTTCTATTAATATGTGTTTTCCGGAGTTATTTCTCATGTATGGCCAAAAATGCTACACGAGATCCAGCGGTGAACAATGTGAGAGTTATTTACTTGAATCTACTACAGAAAATAAAAAGGTCGACTATGGTGATTTTGTGTGAATGATTCAAAAGTAAACACCTTCGGTGTAAATATTAATATATATATTAATATAATATAACATATGATATAAAACCATAATATATATATAACAAAAAAAATGATTTTGAGCACTTCAAATTCATAAACCCAAATTCAACCTTGAGGAGGGAATTGGACAAATTTCACCATACATGAAACCAAAAGCTGGTGAATCCTGTGATCGAAACTTGTAGTCCCATGGACTAAATTGAGAGTAGATTCCAGGAGCTACCATATCATGGTACATGGTGTCTTAATAAAAAATTGCTTGTTCTAAACAACTTAATCGGTACACCATAACTCATTCATCCAAACTGCTTTACATTTTTTGACGAAAATAGGTTGTATTAGATTCGCTTCGAGTCCACCTATCGTTCTTGTTTCCTTCAATTAGAGCACTTTTTATTTTTGAGCTAAAATAATGAGGCTCTCTAATCAACAAGTAGGATATAAATTTATTCACTTTCACTTTTAATTTAAGCCTACCACTTGTCGACCTCCACCAAAATATTTTGAAAATCAGTGGAACCCTACTGTCTTTTTCATTACGCATTCATGTCCCTGTCATGTTGTTGGACAAAACATCTACAACTATATAACCCCATTCAACCTTCCAAATATTTCATTTCTTCGAAGAGTCATGGCTTCGTTTACAAGCAAAGTGCCATCTCTAGCATTTATCACAGTGTTTTTGTGTTCGACGATTGACTACGCGCAGCTGAGCGCAACTTATTCAAATTTTATAATAAATCAGTGTCCAAACTACTCTCAACCGTGCGGGACGGTGTGAAGATTATGGCCAATGAAAAGCGCATGGTGCATCACTCCTCCTCCTTCACTTTCATGACTGCTTCGTTAATGTAATCTGATGTTTTTGTTTGTTCGTTCCTCTTTTGAAGATTCACTTTTTCAGATTGGTGAAACCGATATTTCTGCATCTTTATGATTGATACTCAGGAAACAAGAGAGTTCTATTGGAGGTTGCGATCGGTATATGTTGTTTGTAACTAATCAAGTATAACTCGGGAGAAGATCGTTGTTCCACACAACAATTCACGTAAGGGGTTTCGATTCGTGATAGAAACACATCAGAGTCTCAAAAATGTGGAATGTGTTTGCAGTGGAGTTGTATCGTGCACATATTTTGTCTATTGCGGCTACAGATTCTGTTGTACAAGTAATTAGTTACTCAAATATTAAGCACTATGTTATAATATATAAGGATTAGCTAAGTGCTTTTTTATAATGTAGAATATGCTTAAAAACATACATGGTTTAGCATTGACATTGTATTGAGGCATTTTACTTCACTTCGCTTGGTGATACTTCGAGTGACTCATCAAGAGCTTTCTCGGTGACTAATTGAAACATTTATGTTATATTCTCCAATAAAAAGAAAAAAAATAGTCTACAAGAAAGGCATAGGCAAAGCTTACAATGGATCTCATCAATTTTCCATGTTTTTGTCATCTTTAGTTTATCCAACAATTAGCAACATCATTTTATTTACAGCTGGACACTCAACAACAGTGTATTCTACCCGTAGAATCATGTAGCTAATTGTCATGCATCAGGTTGGGGTTTGTCTATAAGGTAGAAGAGGCAGGGACTTTTGCCCCCACAACCCACCTTGTTTATCAAATTTTTCTGGATTTGTGCAGGATTATTGAAAATATATTTAGGTAGTCATCATAGCAAATCAAACAATGAAGATGATTTGTAGTATATCAAATGATCACACTAAATTTGGATTTTGGGCATTATGAATGTTATCGCATTTGTATGCAGCCCGAGTCCAAATAGATTAAAATAAAAGATATCTATAACGTCATTTCATTCATTTCTGATTTTCCTCTTATCTATGCTATGAATCCTCAAATCCATGCTTTGAAGCCATTCCCAAAGGCAATACGAATCTTATTTAGTTGGGTTTATAATGAGAGCCTCAAACAAACCATTTAACAAAATACACTTGGAGTCAATCACGTACATAAATTAAGGCTTAGAGATTTAATATGGTAATGTCATAAGCATGAATCTATTTTTTTAAAACAGTAACATTCCATGAATACTACTAAATAAATAATGAAATCATTTAGCATTTAATATGGTTATAACGAGGCTCATGTGGTATAGAGCATTTGGTGAAAGTGGGGTGCGTTGTTGGGTACTCCATACACAAGGTCACTAGTAAGTCAAGAAACCGGTGAGTGGGGATGAGTTGGAGAACAAAAAAATATGGAAAGATTAGGATTAGTCTAAACTACTGCAAAAAAATATGGTTATAACAAAAAAAATTATTGTTGTAAGTTGATGATAATGATGACGATGAGACACATTTAATAAGATGAAATATTTATTGAGGTGTTGATGAGGGTGATGATGGTAATCATAATGATGAACATCTATTGAAGTAAATTTTGGTTTATTTAAATTTTAACTATATTAAGGAGTCCTATTTAGTTCTCTTTTTTAGAATTTGTAATTTGTGCTCAAATCTTTACAGAAATCTATCACTAAATTTTTGATGAGTCAAAAGGTTAGGGATATTACAAGAGAAAGTGATCTTCATTTCTAACACTCTTTGAGTTTTAAAATATACGACAAATTCTTTCCAAGAAACTATCATGTTTTAGGAACTTCTCAACTTTACCTCATTTTAGAGAGGGCGGAGATCACTAAAAATTTTCTTCATTCGTTTAGCAATCGTTAATTCTCTTCTTTCTATTATAGTAAATATAGAGATACTTTTGATCTTCTAAATTAATGTTTTTCTTATCCTTATAGTATATTTATTTTCTTTTATCCTTTAACTATGTAACTATTTATCTATGCTAGCATTCCCCCTTAAATTTGAACAAATAATCTTTTATATTATCATTATTCTACAACTAATAGTGAACCCTTATTCTCTAATGAATAAGCAAGAACATGGAATCTCTATTCCAACCTTGCTTGATCTATATGCGGTTGGCTAAGTTTGAAGCATATACTGAAGCACTTAGCAGTGTGTGTTCATTTTATTTTTGAGATATACTTAGATAACACTCTCTTATTTTCTCTATATTTCTACACAATTTGAAAAGATGATGTTGGAGCCCAAAATTTACAACATATAAGAAAACAAGATTAGTGAGAGTTTTAAAGATGAAGTTCTTCTGTATCCCATAGCCAAATTTAAGTTGATTTGACAATGTTGTTTCTGAGCCTCTAATAAGATTTGCACCCTCCTTTTATATCCTTTCTCCAATGTTGTGGTTCAATAGAGCTTGTGGTCAAGACCAGATTCTAACATGCTCATGGACGAAGTCACTTGCTTCAAACTATTGTTTTGCAAAATCTAACATAATTTTTTTTGATACTGGCTATCATAATATTCATTAAAGGGGGATTAGAAAACCCCATTTGAGGATCGAATAAACAAATACACTAGGATAAGATCTCGGAGAGGCACACTTTAAAGTCTCATAATAAAAATAAAAATAAAAATCAACATCAATCTCAATATTTCTCTAACTATGAACTAAATCTGCTAGGTAGTTCAATTTGGAAGGAAATGCTAAATATGAGGATCTAGAAAATATAAAGGGAAATTTACCATTTAAAATGTTTCCATTATGGTTAAAAGAAATTAGTCCTTTTTCCTCCCAAATTTCCTTATGCTTGGGGTAGAGAATCATGAAAAGAAGAATAATATAAGGATAGGGAGTAGATATTATAAAGACAAGAAGGGGAAGCTCTTAAGAAGAAAATCTTGTATTTCAAAGAGGAGCTCTTAAGAATAAAAACTTGTATTTCAAAGAGGAACATTGGCCATGAGAAGAAAGTAATGAACATACTTTGATGAAGAGTAAATATAACTATATTTCAAACATTAAAGAAGAGATTTTGAAGTTAAGGTAAACGTTGGAAGTTAACTAATCAATACTCTAAATGAATTAAATAATGTTAAAGAAAAGAACACAAGTTGAAGGAAAAATTGGTGAATGTAGAAACAAAAAATTGTAGTTATGATTGATTAAGAATTAGTCACTATTCTAAAGGTTCAACTAGTAGAAGAAAAAGGAAATCAAGGAACTCTAATAAAACAAGTCAAAGAAAATTTGAAAAATAAAAGAATCTTCAAGAAACTAATTATCCAAGAAGTATGAAAAGTGTTACCCTTATTGAAATGAAGAAACAACAATAATTTTGAAGACCTAACTCAAAAAGAAAAAGGAAAAGAAAAAATGCTTGAAAACTCTGACAAAAGGGGGGAGAAATTGTGAAAGGTTTGAACCATAGTTATAGTGCATGGGTTATTCAATGGATGGAAAAGTTCTACTAGATTCGTAATGTGAATCTACATGTAAAATATTACAGTCCAAATAGACAAATTTTATGGGATGAAAATACAATCGAAGGTAGAATAAGGCTGACAAAAGTAAAAGGCACCTAAAGAGCCATACTTGAGATTTTGGATGCTAAATGAAAGTAAAGACAACCATCCTTGAGATTTTGGATGCAAGATGAAAGTAAAGACAATTATCTGATTTTTATTAAATTTTCATTTAAATAAAAGCATAATTAAATTAAATACTAAACTAAAAAAATTATTTTTATGTTGTAAAGCGTCTTTATTTGAAAACAACTCCCCTAAATGACAGGTGTACAATTATGTACCATTGATGATAGTGTTAGACGATTGAAACATTCTCCACCTTTAGATTAAGAACTGTTATTATTAATCAGTTACATAATAAAACAGTTTTTCCAGGAAGCAGATGGCATTCTATGGAGACTTCGATGGCTTCTTCCGCAAGGCTTCCACACCTGGAATACATATCCATAGTTTTGGTAGCGAAGATAATAAAACAGTTTGTACCAGAAGCAGATGGCGTTCTATGGATGGCATTCTATCGAGTCTTCGACGGCTTCTTCTGCAAGGCTTCCACACTTGGAATACATATCCACAATTCTGGTAGCTAAGAACATATTTTGCTAAAACCCATTTGCGAGCATGTGAGCATGGAATTTCTTACCTTCTGCCAAGGCCTTCGCAGAGCCACATGCATCCAACAGTGAAGCGTACATGGTGTCATCTGCTGCAAGGCCTCGTTCATCCATGACTTGCAAATAGCCCAAGGCCTCCTTCAATCGGCCTTCCTTGCACGGAGAATTTGAGTCTGCGTTCATGGTAGAAATGCTTTTATTATGTGGTTTTTGCTGGTGTGTAAGGCTAGATTCGGAATTAAGAGCATTTCTTATTATTGTGTTTGTCTCTACATTTCCACTGCTTTGATGTTTGAATTGGGTTTTGGTTTTCGATTGGGGTTTGTTTTTTAGTGGGAACGATAGTGCATACATTGCAATTTCATACTGATCTCCCTATCATGGTACTGTCCCCATTTAATTCAACCTAAATATGGAGATTAAGTCGTTTCATTACTTCTACCGACAGTGCGTGAAACCATCTAATTTAGATCTAACTCAACATAAATCTTAGGGCCATCTCTGCACTTCACTCATACTGCTTGTACTACCAGATTTCAGCCCCTTTCTCCTTCTCCATCGATCCCATTTCAATAAATTATAAATTATAGGCATTCATTGACTCTCAGTTTCAGAAAGGGTTTCCCCTGCATATTGGGCTCACATGATCACATGAATAAATGAAATAGAGCAGGCTCGACTGGGGTGACCTTGCAACACATTCACATGAGTCATGGAGAAACCAAGAGTTTAGATTAACCTGGTTCCTAGGTCACCCCAACCGAAACCTCCTCTGCTACTGCTGTTGTTAATGGTGTCCTCTTCTTCTCCTCACTTCTTATATCAGCGAATATGTTCAAAGGTAAGGACATATACTGTACTTGCAAGGAAGAAAGAAACAAAAGAGTGGTAGAACTATTTGTAGAACAAAATTCTACAACAAGCAACAATTTTTTAACAGCCTCTTTCTTTTGTTTGTGATTCTTGCAATCTCCCCTCTTTGGTAGCAGTGTTGTGCTTTTGTTTGTGATTCTTGAAATCTCTCCTCTTTGATGGTAGTGTTGTGTTTTCAGGTGAGCAAATGTTTTTTATGGGGCAACCATGGGCATTTATACATATTGGGGAATCGCGCAACCATGGGCATTTTTACATATTGGGGAATCTGGGAATCTGGCATATAGCAGCAAGGTTAATTGTTTGAACTTGTCTTTATTGGTAGAATTGCAAGATATTTCTAGATATGAATAGTCTTTTAAGTGTCATTTTTGGAAATTTTTTGATCTAATTTATTTAGAATTTGACAGGGATTCATTGAAATCACAAGCTTGATAGGTGAAATCTTCACAATGAAAGTGCCCCAGGGGTTTTTGAGGGTGTTGAATCTATATATGCAATCAAAAAAACCACTTTAAACAACAAATCAAGATTTGGCCACAATTATTTCGTTAGATTCCGACCAGAAATATGTCAAAAAAACTCAAAAAAATCACACTTAGAACTACTCTTGCAGAATCTATAATCGAAATAAGTTCAACCAGCAACCCAACAATACTTTGATTGGCTATACCTATCTGTTATGTAGAATGTGCATTTAATAGTGACCTTGGTCCTCAATTCTAAAAATATTCTTGTTTCTTTGATTGATAAAATTGTATGTCACAAATTCCATAATTCAGATGCAGTAAGTTGTTTTTTTTTGTTGAATCCATCTATGCTATCAAAATATACAATTACAACCAAATTATTTGTTTATTTTCATGATCTTGCAGAGATCAGGGTGAAATATATGTTTATTGCTTTCTAGCTATACCATTAGAATCTACAATTTTAATCAAATTGTTTGTTCCTTCGATGAAATTGTATATGAGATCCACAGTGCATAATCAGGGTGAAGTACATATTTGTTACTGAGTCCATCTGTGCCAATCAGGCTCTACAATTTCAATCAATTTAATCATCAATTTCAACAAAAATTATGTATGTGGATCAATCATTAGTCAGTAACCCTGCTCCTCAGGAGCCAACCTGTTTTCAAGGGTTGCAGTTTAATGCACATGCTACATAGCAAATAGGTGTTGCCACGATGTTCAACCATGGGATGTTAAGCTCACAACTTACTTTCTCTGTCAGTGAGCCATGGTGCCTTGTAATGGTACATTGATGCTTGAAGGCCTCATTCAATCAAATTAGTAGGGGAATATGGAAGGAGGAGGGGCAGCAATCTCACTATCCTAAAATTGAAAATTGTACTTTTCTGCAATGTAAAGAAAATTGAATTTTTTACATTCTCCACTGTACATGTTTACAGATTGTAATTACAGTGACCTTCCATTTTGAAATAATTTGGGTTTGATTTGTTATGGAAGTTCTTTGTGATCAGCGATCAAACGGTAATTGCGGACACTCTTTTCCTTGTTGTGGTATCTGACTCTTGAAATTTATACCAGGCTAGAAAATAACAGAGAACCTTGAAAAAATTGTGGTAGCAGACTGTATAAATTTAAACTGGGCCAGAGAATATTAGATATAATCTTGATCAAATTGTTATAGCAAGATTCTGGAAGTTTATAGCGACCAAGAAAATAACAGATAGAATCTCCTTCATTCTCGAAGTAGCCTTGTTCGTGATTCTCCAACTAGCCCATACACACTTTTTGGCACTTACTTATTTTGCTCAAGCAGTGGTGCAGCTTGTATTGAAAATTCTAGCACAATTTTGGAAATTCTTAATTGGACACTGCAAAGCCAAGAAACTTCTTTCGACAAGATTGTACAGACTTGCCTATTGGAACACATATAAGGTATGGTTTTGTTTTGGATGAGGTCATAAAAAATTCCACTAGACAGAGAAGATTAGCGAATCCCAATTCAGAATCCTCTTACCAGATGGGTATTTCGTTGGAGCATAGAAGTTGTTGGTGTTTGAGCTCAGGTAATACTCAAATCCTTTTTTATAATAAAATAAAATTTTAATGAACAAAAAAATACATTTCGTGATTTTACTCCGTAGTTAGTTTTTATATCAATAAAATACCTTATAGCAAACAGAGTTTCAGGAAAAGGTAAATTGTTTATTTAAGTACACAATTGTCGGGACAAAGGGACATTAGTTTCATAAAAAGAGGTTTTATTTGATTAGAGATGAAAATTTTGACAATCACATGGAAAAGTAACATTGTGTTGATATATTACATGATCAATCAGTTGCAGATTTATACATACACGACACAAAGGCAACTCAAGCCTATCATATTTGTGGGTCATTCCTTACGAGGGGAAGTTGCAACCCTGGCCACTTTATGGGTACTAGGAAAGAGGCTAAGGTCAGGCTCTACCTTTTGTATCACATTTCGTTGTCCTTTAGTGGGAGATCAAAGACTTGTTGAAGCAGTTGGCCATGAGAATTGGGGAGGAAACTTTTGTCACGTGGTTTCCAAGCATGATATTGTTCCTCAGATGCTCTGTGCACCGTTTGAGTCAAATTTTCAGCCCTTTACTACTATTTTTCCATATTGGTAGGGCATAAATCTGTCTGATTCTGTTATTCAAGGTGCTTGCAAGGCTCTTCTTAATCATGTCCTTGATTCTAACAAACTCTTTGTACACTTTAAGAAGGTTATGAACCACAGAGCCATATGTAACCTTAGTAAGTCCACATAAAACTATGTCTTGTAAAAGTGATATATCATTAATTACATGCTCTTTAATGGAACAATGGAACCACGACTCATTCAATGTTAATTCTTGGTCACATGCATGTTTTTGTTCTTTTGTTATCTTTCTTTTGAATACATAAATACTTATCACTGAGGCCATCATTCTTTCTTCGACATTATTTGAAACTAAAAAATTATTTGTAGTGATTAACAACCTCTTTTTTAAATTCTCACAAGGGTAGTGTTTCCATCGTTCTTTACAATTTTAAGAGCCCCAACATGATCTATAACCACCTTAAAACAGAGGTATTTGAAAAGAGAGTTGGTAAGTATGTCTCCTATCTTCACCCAAGGAATTATTGCTTTAATTACTTCAAAGTTCATCCTTAATATTCCATAAATATGTGCCAGAAAAATGCCATAGTGCATAATCAGACCACCACTCTATGAAAGGCTTTACAGCGTTTCCTTTGCAACATATAATGCAATTGCCAGTATTAAAATTTCAACTAAAAGCCAAACTAGGTTCCAAACCCATAAATAAAAAACCTTAACCCATGATAAATAAGATACGATACATTGTTAGCACAAAAGCAAAAGATTAAAAGAAAAGTGTTTGAAAAAAAATCTAAAATCTGGATTCCTAGGATCAGAATCCAACTAAACAAGCCAAAAAAATTTCAAGTGTGTTCCGTGACCGATATTTTCATACCCATGTTTCTTTCCCTTTGGATTTGCACTGGAGTTACAACATCTTGCGAAAGACCTTCACGCATAAATTTAGCAGAAATTTCGATACACGTTGCAGTGGCAGAAATTTCGATACACGTTGTAGTGGGAGAAATCTAATTATCATAGGCTTTTGGAGTTCATCAATGACCTACGGTTTTGAATCAACTCAAAATTTGAGAAATTACCAGATCACACAATGAAAGCCAAAGCAAAGCAGGAGGATAATTATTTTATATTTTGAATTTTTTGGTATATCTTTAGGTTGATTTTGTACAGCATAAGGTAAAAAGTTGTTAGAATTGCAGGTTCGTACAAAATATTTTTGAATAATGTCAAAGAAGCATCAATGTCAACAACATCATTTATGCATTTACTAATTTAATATTTTAAAATAAAAAATTTCTCTCAAAACTAACTACATTGAATTAATTGATTTGGAAAATTCAAATTGTAAACTTCAGTACGGCGATGCAAACGCGTTCAGATACTCCACAGTGTTACATTTCTATTGCAAACATAAAACTAAAACGGACATCTCTCAGGCATGCAACATTGTGGTAAGTCGCAATTTTTAAAGCATTCCGGACAAGTGAGGACCAACTTCGAATCCGACAGAGTAGGGCCACCAGCATATTTACGTTATTCTATTCCCTTGCGCCCCATACTGTTCTCCGATCTCAGGTTGACGTGCAACTTCGTAAGCTTACCCATTGATTGACCATCACCTGCAATGTCGATATCAATGTATTAAATACGGAATACACAAAAACCCACATGCTGAGAAATACTAAATTATTAAATAAATTAATTTACCACTTGCTGCATCATCTTTGATGTTTGCTGCTTGAGAAAGCACTGCCATAAAAGTAAAACTTATTAGCAGCACAGTCACAAAAACCGACGACGTAGCCATTTCAATATTATAACACAGCACGGTTTTCGTTCGCTACACTAATGGAATAACCGCTATGCTGCATATGTTGTGAGCAATGAGTCTATTCCTTTTATAATGGATTGGAATCCCAATTTGGTTCAGCATCGTGGACGTCTTGACCGCCCAGATATTTTTGGAAATTTACAAAATTATTTTGACAACACACATCATTAACGCTAATTTTGGCTTTCAGTGTCAACTTGACTCCATCTCCACCACTCTGATAGGCCATTTACAAAATTATTTTGAAAAAATCGACTGATAAATAATTTACAAAATTATTTTGAAAATATCAAAAAAGAGTTTTTATAATTCTTTTATGGAAATAGATGGTACAATTGTTTGTTGGAAACAGATTTTTTGGAATGAAATGATCAAGTGAGAAGTAATTTACAAAATTATTTTGAAAATATCAAAGTAAGGTTTTTATTTTTTTATTTTTATTATAGGGAGATAGACGGTATCATTGTTAGTTGGAAAAATATGTATCGAAAATATCAATAATGGGTTTTTATTTTATTTTTTAATTTTTTTAAAATCGAGATAGATGGTACCATTGTTGGTTGGAAAATTCTGTATAGAGTAACTGCAAGGCCTGTTAATGTAAATAGGTTAACTGTTAGGAGAAAAATTAATTAATTAATAAAAGTTTTTTGAATATTTATTTATAAATAATTTAATTTAAATAAATTGAAAGGTTATATTTTCATTAACTTATTTCTTTATATAAATTTAATGGGAGAAATACCAGTTATGAAAATTAGGTGGGCAAAAACCTAACCATGTTAAGGGTTGGTTTGTGGGAATGGTGATGCTACATGTATCTAATCTAGAACACTTGAAAAACCAAAAAAAGAAAAATGAAAAAAGTAACTAATAATAAAATAAAAATTTAGCAATAAGATCAAGGAAAACAAAGTGATAAATAATTATTTAATAATGTGTAGTTTAATTAATATTAGAAATGTCTTTTTGCCCAAACAAAAAACAAATTTGACTTTTAAGTTGTTTAATATCTTTGATTTGGAAAAAAATTGAATCCATGTATGCATTCAAAAATGTATTTTAAACAATAAAAATTAACCATTTTTGTATAATTAGATTCTAGTCAAAATTTTTATTTCATCTATAAATTAAACTCCGCCATTAAATAATTATTGAGTAATTAAAAGCATTCTTATAATGATAAAAATATATATACCTAAAATATTATAATAGTGAGTAGTTAGAAGAAACAAAATTAATTAAATATAAATAAACTTAAAGATTGAAATACAAGAACTCTAAAGAAAATGTTATAATTAATTATTAGGTAATTAAGGATGTTATTATAATTATAAGAAAATTATATTTTGAAATACAATTTTCAACATTTTTATTTAATTATCAATAATTATTATTAGATATCATTTTATTATTTCTATAATTTTTCAAGTAGATTGATGTTCATCAATTTTTTTTATAGTTATTTAATTTATATATATCCAAATATATAATTGTTCAGAGGGATCAAACCTATTTTTAATTTACAGAAGTTTTCATCTTATGAGCATTTGGTACACTCCTTTTTAATTTAAAGAGTTTTGCATCTTATGAGCATTTGGTAGGTCAAGAATTAAAATGATATAAGTGTTTTGTAATTAATTATAATTAAAAATTCTTATCTTTTATTTGGACTACATCTTCATCATCATGTCTAAACATATACTTCACATCAAGGAGTGTCACCATCTTTTAATATTTTATTTTATTTTGTTTTATTTTGTTTTTCATTTTATCTACTTTGATCAAGTAAAAATGTTTTATTGATAATTATCATTATTAAGTTTTTATTTTATTTTATTTCTTGTAACATCCGTAAAAAATAAATAACCACGTAACTAGTTATTAACTTACTGTCTTTTAACTATTTTTTTAAAAGAATCAGTTAAGAAAGAACGAATTCTTGAATTGGGTGCGATCATATCAGCTGAAACCATGGAGCTATCAGTTACTGGACAAGAGCAAGTTGTCATTGTTTGTTGAGGAGAATGGGTTATATAATCATATGGCTTGGTATTTTTCTAGGTCATGTATTCTATCTATACCTTTGAACAGACATTGTGAAGAAATGTCTAATTATTTTCCTAGCTAGGTGTTGGTTGCAAATTATTTTCCTAGCTAGGTGTTGGTTGCAAAGTAAGACAGTCTTTGTGATTGAAAAAAAAAATCGACAGTACAGAGGTTGGCGGTGGTGAATCAGCTGAAGAGCAGTTTCTTGTTGCAGCCTAGATTGAGGCTGTTGAAAAGTGCCTACAACAATGCATCAGATCATACGTACTGCTGCTAGGATTTGTGCGAAGTATGCCACTACAAATTATTGTGGCTCTAAAGACTGCATCAGATCATACGTACTGCTGCTAGGATTTGTGAGAAGTATGCCACTGCAAATTATTGTGGCTCTAAAGACTGCAAAGCCGTGAGCTAACATTTTGGAAATGAGCGTCCTAGAAGGAAGGTTAAATATCTTTGATAAAGATAAGTATTCCTCAAAATAATAGTTTTCTTTTGAATTATTTTACTTTTTTTCTGAAAAGAAAATGAAATATATCATATGAATAGTAGTTTTTTTGAATACTTTACTCATTTTCTGGAGAGAAAATGAAATATGAAATATTTCATATGATTTGTTATAAGAAGAAATAGTTACATTTAACAATAGTTATAGAATATCTTTTAGAAATAATATCTTATCTAGTGAAGTGAAAAATAAGTCCATTGTGTTAAAAGAATATCTTTATTTTTATCTGGTGGGTAAAAGAGAAGTTATTATTGTGTTATATATTGGGTATTTTGATTTAATTGCATGGGCTAATGTATAAAAGATTAACTTTGTTATTATTTTAAAAGGGCATTCTTATTCCTTATGCACAATATAAGGATTAATTATGGTACCTTCTTGAAAAGGGTTACCTGTTGAAAAGATTGCATCTTAGGTGTATAAAAGATAAGTAACCTTATTATGATTCCCTAATTTTTGTGCATGAGGAACTACATAAAGTAACTAAGTTATATTAACCCCTTTTTGAGAATTAATTATGTATATTTCTACATGGAAATAATAGTTAAGAGTGGTAGTATTCTAAGAAGTTTTTTGTAAAAGGAATCCAGGTTGTCTTAAAGATTACTATTATGTTAATCTTTTTTTTTACATGAAAATAGTATTTGTCACATATACCCAAAACTTACCATACAAAAAAAAATTTATAACCTATCATCATCGAATTGATTATATTACTCGAACATTAAATCATACGGAATTAAAATGTAATGACATATTTGTTACGGGCTAGGTACAGGATTATCAATACACAAACATTCATCGTTTAATATACTGGTACCAATTTTTGTCATCTTATGGTTCTGGGGTGTATATCAAACTTGGCGTTACGGTGATTCTTTATTGCAAGGTGTTATGAGCTGTACTGATAATCAATTGCTGTTATGAACTTGTGTGTTATACTATGTGACCTCGCCACTTGTCCACATTTCCGCTTGGATATATACGCTGAGGGTTTAATCTTTGGATAATGTGAATTATGCAATTTCCGGTTTGTGTTATTTGCGTCAACTCCGTTATCGCATTGTTTCTAACACTTGGTTGATTGTGAGCCCTCCCCGTGGCTTCACCTTAAATTCAATTTAATGTTCTGGCATACTGCCAGCCAGGCTTGGCATGACTATCCTTCCGGTGGCTCTTGCCCTCCAGTCTTCTCCATGATGTTCTGCTCTCCAACTCTAACTTGCCGATTTTTGCCTATCGCGTTCTCTGGAGTTCTTCTTTCAGTTGACAGAAGGTAAGGAGGTTTTGTGCTCCGAATATCATCGGCGCCCATGGTGCCAAAGGAGAACCGGTTCATATCCAAAGCACAGACTCTTTTAAATTTAGAGAATGTCGATGCGCATAGCCACCTGGTGAGGAGGAATGCATTTCCTTTCTGGTTTCATCGTTTACTCTTCAGGTATTTGCTCAGATTATTAACTTGTGTGTCTCTCTTTCGTTATGCAGGTTCAGTTTTCATTTTTCTTGTGTATGTTTATGGCAGGGTGCTTGAAACCCCGAGCTGCCCTTTGCTTCGGGTTCGCATCTCTCTTCAGAAGGATTATTTCAACTTCCAGAAGGCGCTGGTAAGTTCCTTCTTTATGCTCAGACCCACCCACCTCAATCTTGTTTACATACACAGTCATTCTCTCGAACCTTTAACTTGTAATGAACATTATTGACCATCCCAATCTCTGCCTATTCACAGGTTAGCCAGATTTCGGACTTGTCAACTCATAGGTAAGCTACTGTGTGCGATGACTTTCCCGCTTAGCTTCGTAGTTCATTCTTTAAGTTTTCCATTACGATAGCTCGTGTTTTGGTTTGGTATTTAACTCCTATTGTGGTTAAATTGCAGGTAAGACCGGCCCCTTGTCTCTATACTGCAACTAACAGACATTCAAATTCCAAGACCCAAGCTAACAATCGGAACTCCATTCTTCCAGGTACTACCTCTGTTGGCCGGAGGAAATGATTTCTGGGTCGAACCCTTGTCAAGTTTTTGACCTCCATCCGTCCTTGTTAGTTTAGGGTTGAAAATTTGTGACAGAGTTTAATTCCTCTGTTTATATGTACTTGGTGTTTGCGGTTAACTCTTTCCACTAGGGTTTTTAAGTTATGTTGGACCGTGTTTACGAAGCGCTAGTTTTTCTTTGCGCCAGGGTTCATGTTTAACTTACTATTGCTATGGCCTTTCGGTGGTCTATCTATCTTTTGGCGAACATAGCCGGTACTTCTTGAATGATAGATGTTATTTATATGTAAGATTCGTGATCCTATGAGGTTTATTTACACACTATGGTTTGAATCTTGCTATGTATGCGTTCATTCTTGTTCTTCCGAAGTTATTCTAAATGCCACAGCCTGAATTTGTATTCTGGGCCTTTACCACAGGGTTACGGAAATCTAATTCAGTACTCAGTTTTGCATGCGTAGCTTTCATGCTCAAGCGGTGTTTTATTTTTAAATTGGCAATAGTTTTCACATTATAACTACTGTACACTGGTTATTCCATTTCCGCATCTTGCATTACAGTTTGGAAAGGTTTTATAGTTTCTCTTGCTGTCTTGTCGAGAATTGTACATCTTATCATGATGTGGATATTCAGTAGGCCATTACAGTTCTTTACGGAGTTCTTGGTTTTTCTACTCGTTCTCCTCCAAGATAGAAGTTACCCTGCATTCGAACGTTATTTTCCATTTCCTGTACTTCTATATGTTTTCTTCCACTCGGTATACTATTTTTCAGTTTTGCATGTAATGAGTAAGAACAGATATGATTAAGAAAGGATTCCAAATAAGGTACCTTCTTATAGTTTCATCCTAAATAGAATCTTTTAGTGCCTTTTCTGAAATTTAAACTTGAATGTAACCCTTAGACAGGGAATTTATAAACTGAATATTTACAGCATTTTTCAACAGTAATTATGGAAATGAATATAGACTATAAATGCTTGAATTAAACTCGTTTTCTTCTGCATTCATTTATAAGCATGGTACATTTCCCTACTGATACTTCTACAATATGACAGTAAAATAACAGTACTGAAGTACATATCTGTATTTACTTATATTGAAATAACTCAGATTATCGCATTAGTACTTATCTGTAGGGATAGGTCTGTCCAAGCTGTTGTCCACCCAACCTTCAAGGGAGGCTATCACGTCCTCCACTTGCTCCCTAGCTCCAGAAACTGATTGGTGCCTCGGGTAAAACAGTGGATTATCCTGCTGTGACCTCTGGATATCAATTCCAGTCACTAACAGTCAAAATTTGGCTTTCACAAGGGTTTCCAAAGATATTTTCAACTGGTCTCATACCAGCTCATGAAAATACTTTCCCTTTCTTGCCCATTTTCCAGAACCCCCTCCATCCTCTGGATTCCAACTTTATCCCATGAGGAGGGGTAACTGTTTCCAATTGTCCCCAACCACCATCTATTCTGGGAAACTAATACCAACAGCTTAGCAGCTTCCCTTCCATTCATTGTTTTTCTTTTAAAAAAATTCAAAAATAAAATAAATAGGATTTTTGTTTTAACATATAACCATTAAGTCTTTCTTATCAGAAATTAAAAATAACAAATTGTTTAAACTAGTTAATGCTAACTAATCTTTAATTGAGGCTGTCACATCTTCCCCCCCTGAGAGTAACACCGTCCTCGGTGTTTTCAGCCAGATCCTGCAAACAGTTCAGGATAAACCTCCTGTATAAACTTTTCATCCTCCCAAGTAGCTTCGTCTGGACCGAAGTGCTTCCATTGCACTTTCACCTGGACAACTACTCTTTTGCGGAGTTCTATCTCTCTTCGATCAAGTATACGTAGAGGCTTGACCAGAAAATCTCCGTCCGGTTCTACCTGAAAGAACAAGTGTTCTCAGTTAGTGCTGAACATTCTGCCAATGAATTACATGTTTCTCATCATGCACGTATCGTTTTAGCAACGATACATGGAATACATTATGCACTTTAATATGACTAGGCAGCGCCAATCTGTAGGCTACGGGCCCCACTCTTTCCAAAATTTGGAAGGGTCCACAGTAACGAGGGGCTAACTTCGCGCAGGAAGTCCACCTTAAGGTACTTCTTTTAGGCTTAATCCTGACATACACATGATCGCCCACTTCGAATTCGTAATAAGATCTTTTCTTATCTGCAAAGACTTTTTGTCGATACTGTGCTGCCTTCAAGTTCTGTCTTATTATTTTTACTTTAGCTTCCAGCTCCGCCAACATCTCTGGCCCCAACATTAATTTTGTCTCCGGACTGCTCCAGTTAATTGGTGTACGACACTGTCGTCCATATAACGCTTCGAAGGGACTCATTTTTAGAGACTCCTGATATCCATTGTTATATGAAAACTCCACTAGGTGCAGGTAGTCTTCCCATTTAGTTGGCTGTCGCATTACATACATGCGCAACATATCCTCCAACACTTGGTTTACTCGTTCTATCTGCCCATCCGTTTGAGGGTGATAGGTAGTGCTGAAATGTATTTGGGTACCTAAACCTGAAAACAAGGTCTTCCAAAATGCGGAGGTAAATTTAACATCTCGGTCTGAAATCACCGCCTTAGGTATACCATGCAACCTGAAGATTTCTCTCATAAATATGTCTGCAATCTGCACTGTCTTGTAAGTGGATTGCACAGGTATGAAATGGGCAAATTTACTCAACCTGTCCACCACTACCATTATTGAGTCATTCTGCTTCCTTGTTCGAGGTAAGCCTGTAATGAAGTCCAAGGAGATCACTTCCCATTTCCATTCAGGAATGGGTATGGGCTATAGTAGTCCTGCTGGGTGTCGGTGCTCCACTTTAACCTGCTGGCATTCTAAACACTTGCTTAAGTATTCTGCAATGTCTCTGCGCATACCTGGCCAGTAATATATCTTTCTAATTGCCGAAATCATCTTCTGGTAGCCGGGATGGCTAGCATAGTTGCTTCGATGGTACTCGTCTAGGATTAACTCCTTGAGACTTACACGATTAGGAACATAAATTCTTTCTCGGAAGGTTAACATCTGCTCTTCGTTACTTCCGTATTCAGATGGCGTTCCTTGCTCCTTATCTTTTTCCATCTGCTGCCACATAAACTTGTATTCTGGGTCCTTACGTGCCTCTTTCTTTAACTGCTTGCTCAGCTGACTTATGGGTTGGCTGAAGTATGTTGCATAGATCCCATGAAATTTCTTGCTCAGGGCATCTGCTACTCGGTTTTCTTTTCCTTTCACATGTTGTATATCCATGTCGAACTCACTCAAGAAGGCATTCCACTATTCTTGCTGAGAGTTTAAATCTGCCTGCTTAAAATAACTGGTCAGACTGCTATGGTCTGTTTTAAGTACAAACTTTTTGCCCAGTAAATAATGCCTCCATACCCGGAGAGCATGTACTACTGCTGTAAGTTCTAGATCGTAAGCAGAATATTTTTGTTCGTGTTCTCTTAACTTTCTGGACTCATAGGCTATTACCTTGCCTTCCTGAGTTAAAACTGCTCCGACTCCCTCCTTGCTGGCATCCGTGCACACCTCGTAGTCTTTGCTGGGGTCGGCTACCCTCAGCACGGGTGCTGTGGTTAAAAGCTGTTTCAACTTTTCAAAGCTGAGCTGACATTCCTTCGTCCATTTGAAAAGTTTGCCTTTCTTTTGTAAGGATGTAATAGGATAAGCAATCCTAGAAAACCCTTCGATGAACCGTCTGTAATACCCTGCCAGACCCATAAAAGATCTGATATCGGCCACATTTTGGGGTACCTGCCACTCCAAGATGGTTTTAATCTTTTCGGGATCCACCGCTATTCCTTCCGTAGTCACCACATGACCCAAGTACTGGATTTCGGTTTTAAAGAAATCGCACTTGTTGAACTTAGCATACAGCTAATGCTTCCTCAACATTTCCAGTACTATCTTCAGATGCTGCTTATGTTCTTCTTCACTCTTATAATAAATCAAGATGTCATCTATGAATATCAGTACAAAGTGATCTAAGTATTGGTGAAAAATACCATTCATCAACCTCATAAAGGTTGCTGGTGCATTCGTTAATCCAAATGGCAACACTACAAACTCATAATGCCCGTATCTGGTGCGAAATGTTGTTTTGCAAATATCTTCATCCCTGACTCGAATTTGATGATATCCGGACCTCAGGTCTATTTTAGAAAACACCTTGGCACCTCTCACCTGATCGAACAAATCATCAATTCTGGGTAGAGGGTATTTATTCTTAACTGTCAGCTTGTTGAGTTGTCGGTAGTCCATACACATGCGCAAAGTTCCATCCTTCTTTCTAACAAAAAGAACTAGTGCTCCCCAAGGTGACACGCTTGGGCGGATGTATCCTTTATCTAATAACTCCTGCAGCTGCATCTTTAACTCTGTTAACTCTGGTATGCTCATTCTATACGGTGCTCTTGACACAGGTGTGGCTCCTGGCAGTAACTCGATAGTGAAATCAATTTCTCTTTTAGGTGGTAACCCTGGAATGTTTTCTGGGAATACATCCAGGAATTCCTGTACCACCGGAATATCTTGTATTTCTGCAGCTTTTCCATTAGATCCAGCATACCCTACTTGAATGGCATACAACTGACATCCCTTCCGAATACATTTGCTCATTTGAGATGCTGTTATGGGGCGTAAATGCACAAGCTTTTTAATTCCTTTAATCTCCCTTCGTGTACCATCCTGTGCCCTGTAATAAATTGTCTTTTCCTTACAGTCTACTAAGGTCCAGTGTTTTTCTAACCAGTCCATTCCCAATAACACATCATACGATCCCAGTGGTAGAACATTTAAGTCTACCTATAGCTGCTGTTCTGCAACTTCTAGAATGCAATCAGCAATTTTCGCAGTTACTTTGCGTTTTTCTCCGGTGGCTAACTGAACTAACCATGATTTTTTAAATTTCTGTTCTTTTAGTTTGCGAACTTCCACTAGTTTAGGACTTACATAACTTAAACTAGCACCAGGGTCTATTAAAATCGAAACAGGTTAGACAGTATAGTACCTTCCAATTCAATCATTGTGGGTTGAAAATCAGCCTGTCGATCCTCCAAGGCTGCGTTTATACGGGGTATGCTTCGTGCCACGTCCCCCACTGTTGATGCCTCCTGTAAATTGGCCACAGTTTCACTCTGTTTTCGTTGTGGACAATTTTTGTAGTAGTGTGCTTCCCCACAGCCCCAACACTATAGAGGGGGTTTAGAATTCTGTCCCTGCTCTGGTTTGCTGGATGCTTCTGTGGGTTTTTCTTCAGCTGGCCACTTGATCCTTTGATGATTCCTGTTAAACTTTTTGCTGCCAGTGTTCCGTACTACCCCTTTAAAGTGGCTGCTTTTGCTACTTTTAAAGGTAGATGGATTCTTTTGGTTTTTCTTGGGCTGTCAGCCCTTTGCGCCATCCCCTTTGGTCTTGTACTGCTGGTAACACATACGTGCTTTCCGGACAGCTTCATCCATCGTTTGTGGGTTAACAAACTCTATTCTTTCTCTCATGAGAGTAGGAAAACTACTCAGAAACCTCTGTACCTTGGCTTTTTCCTCCCTGAGGTAAGGTACATAACGTAGTAGAGAAGTAAATTTTGTGACATACTCATCCATGGACATTTGGCCCAGTCGGAGATCATGAAATTCCTTGGCCTTATCATCATAAAATCTCTCTGTTAGATATTTATCTTTGAAGTACTGCTGGAATAATTGCCATGTAATTTCCCGTTCATCAATGCTGCGAACATTTTTCACTTCCTCCCACCACAAGGTGGCTTTCTCCCGCAACTGGTATATAGCCAATCTGGCCTTCAGATTGATGCTATACTCATATACCTGAAAGTATTTATTGATGTTAATCAACCATGCTTCAGCTGCTTCTTCCGCCTCACCATCAAACATTGGTGGCTTAATCTTACGAAACTCTCCCTGCAGCTCGACTTTCTGCCTCTTATAATCCTACTGACCTAACAGATTTTCAGATTCTGCCTCATTGTTATTATGGTTTTTGCTCCTGTGGGAGAAACTCTTTTCAGTCTTTCCAGCTGTGTCATTTTGGTTTTGCTGATCTTCTGCTTCTGTAGATAATTCTTTCTCTGCACTGGGTTGCCGCATCTCATGATTTTGTTTATCAGATATACTCTTCAAAATATTCTCCTGGTCTTGCAACAGATTTTCGTTATCTTTCTGAACTCTAGTCATCTCTTCTTGTAACTGTCGTACTGTGTTCAACAGAGAAGCAGTTCGTTGCTGCTGTTCTTCCAATAGTTTGCTCGTTTTCTGATGCTGCTCCACGGTTAGTTGAACCCACATTTCTGGGTTCATAACTGTTGGACCTTGATTTTCGTTTGGTCGTGACGGAGATGACATATCTTTTTTCTTTCTTCTCAGTGCACTAATACACACACAGCTTTGTTAGTAGACCCTTAGGTTGCCAGTGTAGTAACCGACTCTGATACCACTTGTCACATACATACCCAAAACTTACCATACAAAAAAAAATTATAACCTATCATCATCGAAGTGATTATATTACTCGAACATTAAATCATACGGAATTAAAATGCAATGACATATTTGTTACGGGCTAGGTACAGGATTATCAATACACAAACATTCATCGTTCAATATACTGGTACCAATTTCTGTCATCTTATGGTTCCGGGGTGTATATCAAACTTGGCGTTACGGTGATTCTTTATTGCAAGGTGTTATGAGCTGTACTGATAATAAATTGCTATTATGAACTTGTGTGTTATACTATGTGACCTCGCCACTTGTCCACATTTCCGCTTGGAGATATACACCAAGGGTTTAATCTTTGGATAATGTGAATTATGCAATTTCCGGTTTGTGTTATTTGCGTCAACTCCATTATCGCATTGTTTCTAACACTTGGTTGATTGTGAGCCCTCCCCGTGGCTTCACCTTAAATGCAATTTAATGTTCTGGCGTACTGCCAGCCAGGCTTGGCATGATTATCCTTCCGGTGGCTCTTTCCCTCCAGTCTTCTCCGTGATGTTCTGCTCTCCAACTCTAACTTGCTGATTTTTTCCTATCGCATTCTCTGGAGTTCTTCTTTCAGTTGACAGAAGGTAAGGAGGTTTTGCGCTCCGAATATCATCGGCGCCGATGGTGCCAAGGGAGAACCGGTTCATATCCAAAGCACAGACTCTTTTAAATTTAGAGAATGTCGATGCGCATAGCCACCTAGAGAGGAGGAATGCATTTCCTTTCTGGTTTCGTCGTTTACTCTTCAGTTATTTGCTCAGATTATTAACTTGTGCGTCTCTCTTTCGTTATGCAGGTTCAGTTTTCATTTTTCTTGTGTATGTTTATGGCAAGGTGCCTGAAACCCTGAGCTGCCCTTTGCTTCGGGTTTGCATCTCTCTTCAGAAGGATTACTTCAACTTCCAGAAGGTGCTAGTAAGTTCCTTCTTTATGCTCAGACCCACCCACCTCAATCTTGTTTACATACACAGTCATTCTTTCGAACCTTTAACCTGTAATGAATGTTATTGACCTTCCCAATCTCTGCCTATTCACAGGTCAGCCAAATTTCAGACTTTTCAACTCATAGGTAAGCTACTGTGTGCGATGACTTTCTCGCTTAGCTTCCTAGTTCATTCTTTAAGTTTTCCATTACGATAGCTCGTGTTTTGGTTTGGTATTTAACTCCTATTGTGGTTAAATTGCAGGTAAGACTGGCCCCTTGTCTCTATACTGCAACTAACAGACATTCAAATTCCAAGACCCAAGCTAACAGTTGGAACTCCATTCTTCCAGGTACTACCTCTGTTGGCCGAAGGAAATGATTTCTAGGTCGAACCCTTGTCAAGTTTTCGACCTCCGTCCATCCTTGTTAGTTTAGGGTTGAAAATTTGTGACAGATTTTAATTCCTCCGTTTATATGTACTTGGTGTTTGCGGTTAACTCTTTCCACCAGGGTTTTTAAGTTATGTTGGACCGTGTTTACGAAGCGTTAGTTTTTCTTTGCGCCAGGGTTCATGTTTAACTTACTGTTGCTATGGCCTTTCGGCGGTCTATCTATATTTTGGCGAACATAGACGGTACTTCTTGAATGATAGATGTTATTTATATGTAAGATTCGTGATCTTCTATGGTTTATTTACACACTATGGTTTGAATCTTGCTATGTATGCGTTTATTCTTGTTCTTCCGAAGTTATTCTAAACACCACAGCCTGAATTTGTATTCCGAGCCTTTACCACACGGTTACGGAAATCTAATTCAGTACTCAGTTTTGCATGCGTAGCTTTCATGCTCAAGCGGTGTTTTATTTTTAAATTGGCAATATTTTTCACATTATAACTACTGTACACTAGTTATTCCATTTACGCATCTTGCATTACAGTTTGGAAAGGTTTTACAGTTTCTCTTGCTGTCTTGTCGAGCATTGTACATCTTATCATGATGTGGATATTCAGTAGGCCGTTACAGTTCTTTACGGAGTTTTTGGTTTTTCTACTCGTTCTCCTACAAGATAGAAGTTACCCTGCATTCGAACGTTATTTTCCATTTCCTGTACTACTATATGTTTTCTTCCACTCGGTATACTATTTTTCAGTTTTGCATGTAATGAGTAAGAACAGATATGATTAAGAAAGGATTCCAAATAAGGTACCTTCTTATGGTTTCATCCTAAATAGAATCTTTTAGTGCCTTTTCTAAAATTTAAACTTGAATGTAACCCTTAGACAGGGAATTTATAAACTGCATATTTACAGCGTTTTTCAACAGTAATTCTGGAAATGAATATAGACTATAAATGCTAGACTTAAACTCGTTTTCTTCTGCATTCATTTATAAGCATGGTACATTTCCCTACTGATACTTCTACAATATGACAGTAAAATAACAGTACTGAAGTACATATCTGTATTTACTTATATTGAAATAACTCAGATTATCGCATTAGTACTTATCTGTAGGGATAGGTCTGTCCAAGCTGTTGTCCACCCAACCTTCAAGGGAGTCTATCACGTCCTCCGCTTGCCCCCTAGCTCCAAAAACTGATTGGTGCCTCGGGTAAAACAGTGGATTATCCTGCTGTGACCTCTGGATATCAATTCCAGTCACTAACAGTCAAACTTTGGCTTTCACAAGGGTTTCCAAAGATATTTTCAACTGGTCTCATACCAACTCAAGAAAATACTTTCCCTTTCTTGCCCATTTTCAAGAACCCCCCTCCATCCTCTGGATTCCAACTTTATCCCATGAGGAGGGGTAACTGTTTCCAACTGTCCCCAACCACCATCTATTCTGGGAAACTAATACCAACAGCTTAGCAGCGTCCCTTCCATTCATTGTTTTTATTTTTAAAAAAATCAAAAATAAAATAAATAGGATTTTTGTTTTAACATATAACCATTAAGTCTTTCTTATCAGAAATTAAAAATAACAAATTGTTTAAACTAGTTAATGCTAACTAATCTTTAATTGAGGCTGTCACAATATTTCAGGATGATAGAAATCTAAGAAGGGAATATGTGTTTCCTACAGTGAAGGGAGAGCTCTCTCTCTTGCATGCACAAAGAGGGAGAGTTGTCTCTCTTGCATGCACAAATAATAGCCATTATGTTATAGAAGCATGTTCTTTGCATGTATAAAGAAATGTTGATCTATCTTACTATTTAGGAAAATATGTGAGATACAAACAAGATTTATCAACTAATGATATTACATTGGTAAAGATTAGTTATTCAATAAATCCATGGGTAGTTTTTTCATGATGTTGGCAAAGATTAATTATTTCATAAAACCATGGGTAGTTTTTACATGGTGTTGACAAAGATTAATTATTTCATAAAACCATGGGTAGATTACCATGGTGTTTGCAATAGATGAACAGACTAAGTGATTACTTCTATATTGTCATGATTATGATTTCCTTTTGAGAGGAAGATCATGCATAATCATGCAACATATGTATTAGCTTTTATTGAAAAATAATATACATTTTTGGTATGTAGAAATATAGCTTGTAGTATTAAACTACGTTGAGTATTGTGCTGCGTTGTGAAGGCACTCCTTTCGGGAGAGTCTTTTGGAACCGGTATGCATTCACATGCATGGAAGAAACAATTGTTATGTTAACTTGCATACCATGCATTAAAGGTAATAGCTTAAGGGTTAGCCATTTTTATTAAATTTATGTAAATCACATGCATAAATATCTTAACTGATGTCTCAGTTTATTTTAGAAGAAAGGCTTGGGAAGTGTAGCCATTGTTTTGCAGGAATGTGTGCTTATGTGACGGAAGCATTAGTTTTTGTGATGACTTATACCCAGCACATATGAGGTATGGGTATGGGTCGTTAAAGAGGGAACGAAAAGGTACTTTACTTGCTTGTCATGAATATACATGAGTAGATGGAGAAACTACTATAGTACAGATATGTGAAATGATTGATTAATACTTTATGAATCCTGACATCATTTTATGTTGAAAGCATCATAGCAGGGAATGATGGTGACAGGTACAAAGGAATATTATGCTTGTCATGTACAAAGGAAAAATATGCTTGTCCTGGCGGCAGGTAAATGATTAATGTTCATGCAGATGAGTGCGAGTTGCAGGAAGGTCCAATTAATGATGGTCCATTGTAGGTACATCCATGCCACCAAGATATGAAGATCTGAAGATATGAAGACTAGAGGGTAAATGGTATCATACTTATTGTAATGGCTTTAAGCTAGATATTTGCATATTTCCTTGTAAGATTATATAAACGATGGTTAAGGGATGGTCTCCCTTATAAGCCATTGAGTGATGGGCTGAACACCCTCACGAGCGTTTAATAATAAAATTAAATGTTTGTTGGTTTTCACCCTATGGGGTTTCCAGGATATATTGTTGTTCAATGATGTGATTGATTCCTTATTGTGTCAAGTTGATGATGCGATTCCCTTTCTTTCTGTTATATTTATAATGTCAAGTATGTGATGAAAACATGAAAAATGAAATGAGTGGAGGGTTACATCATATGGTATTATGTTAATGAATTGTAATGGAAGTTGTAATTGGTTAAGGAGCTAATATCCTTATTCTAAAGTTACACTAGGAATTGGTAAACATTTTATGTAATAATGAGTAAGGAATATTTAATGGTGAATGGTTAGTTACCCCTGAGTAACTCGTATAAAAAAATTATCTCCTTACATTTCCATGTGAAGTTAACGGTGTATGTTACATTTTTCTTTTTATTTTATTTCGACTAAGTGAAACATCTCTCCACTCAATTACTTTTAACCTTCCATTATTTTTTAATTGAGACCATATGTATTTGTTTAGAACATCTCCATGTAACATCTCTCTTTACCTTTTATCTTTTATATTTAATTTTAAAAATGTTATACAATAAAATTAAGATCAAATATTTATAAAATATTTTGATTTTAGAAAGAGCTATGGCTTTTGGGCATGAGGTATTCATAAGCTATGGTATTGGCCCTAACACTATAATGAGTTGAATATCATGGTAAAGAATCCTATTATATTGTATATATTAAATTTGTATGTCCTTAGTAATTAAATTTAAATATGGTTAGCAAATTCGTAACTTTATTAACAAACATAAATTTACAATATAACAAATTAAATTTATTGTTTTTATTACTTTTAATTTTTTTTTTGCATGTACAGGCCCTCTCAAGCTCAATATGGAAGATATGGTGTCCATGATATGTTAACATTTTACTTGGTCAAATAGCATTAAAAAAAATAAAAGTAATAATTATATTTATTAAAAAAATAAAATAAAAAACTCTAAGCTAAACATTTTTACTTAATAAAAAATAGAATAAAGAAAAAATTAAAAAACATTCTATGTTAAAAAGATAACTTTAAAAAAAATAATGATGGTTTTTATGCTCCACGTTTATGAGAACTGGTGGTATTGACAATAGTGTTTATGTGGAATATAGTCTATTTAAAGAAGGAAATTAAAGGAGATTTAAATCCCCGGGATATTGACCATAGTGTTCATTGGATATAGCCTATTCAAAAAAGGAAATTAAATCTCTAGAGATTTAGATCTGGAGAGATTTAATGCCTCATCTCTCTTGGTAGTTCTAGAGTGAAGATGGATATAAAATTTATGTAAACATTTTGACTCAATCTGTAACATACACCCATAACTTCACATGGAAATGTAAGGAGTTAAATTTTTTTATACAAGTTACTCACGGGTAACTATTCATTCACTATTAAATATTCCTTACTTATCATTACATAGAATGTTTACCAGTTCATACTGTAACTTTAGAATAAGAATAGTAAATTCCTTAACCATTAACAACCTCCATTACAGTACATTAACATAATATTGTATGATGTAACCTTCCATTCAATTCATTACTCATATAGTCATCACATACTTTCCATTATGAACATCATAATAAGAAAGGAATCAACATCATCAACTTGATGCAATAATCAATCACATCATTGAACACCAATATACCCTGGAAACCCCATAGGGTGAAAACTAGCAAACGTTTAATTTTATTATTAAATGCTCATGAGGGTGATTAGCCCTCACTCAATGGCTTATAAGGGAGACCATCCCTTAACCATAGTTTATAAATCTTACAAGGAAATATACGAATATCTAGCTTAAACCCATTATAATAAATATGATACCATGTACCCTCTGGCCTTCATATCTTCATATCTCGATGGCATAGACGTACCTACAATGGTCCATCATACACTGGATCATCTGGTAGTTTGCACTCATCTGCATGAACCATAATCATTTACGTGCCACTGGGTTATGCATAATATTTCCTTTATACATATCACCATCATACCCTACTAATCTTACCTACAATTTACATTGATGTCAAGATTCATAAAGTATAATATCTACTCATGTATATTCATAACATGCAAGTAAAGTACCTTGACATTCTCCCTTTAACAACACATACCTCATATGTGCTAGTTATAAGTCATCACATTAACTAATGTTTTCTTCGCATAAGCACACATTCCTGCAAGACAATAGCTACATCTCCCCAACATATATTTAAAATAAAATAATACATTAGTTACAATATTCGTGCATGCAATTTACATAATTTAGTAAAAATAGCTAACCCTTAAGCTATTACTTTTAGTGCATGAAATGCAAGCTAACATAATAAATTTTGCTTCCATGCATGCAAATGCATATAGATTCCAAAGAGTCTCCCCAAAAGAGTGCTTACACAATGAAGCACATAGATTCCTTCATGATTCTTCCCAAAGGAAATCTCAACACAAGTGAGCATGTATACATATTTTTTATTTTATGTCAAACTATGCAATTAAGCATACAAATACATGTCTTCTTTTTCAAATATTATACTAACAATCATTTCCAATTTAGTTTAACACAACATGCTATCTTTCCCACATACAAATATTTATATTCTTTCCAATGAAAGTTATTACATGTATTGCATGCCTATTCATGATCTTCTTCCAAAAGGAATTAACGTCATAGTCATGATAATATAAAAGTAATCACATAGTTTGTTCATCTAAAGAAATATAACTGAGTAGTTCCTTTATCTGTGGATTTATTAGATATATTATCTTTACCCACACCATGGTAATCTATTCATGGATTTATGAAATAACTAATATTTACAAACACCCTGGTAATCTACCCATGGTTTTATGAAATACTTAATCTCTACCAACAACATGGTAAACTATCCATGGATTTATTATTTTACTAATTTCTACCAATACCATGGTAAACTATTCATGGATTTATGAAACTATCCATGGATTTATTAATTAATTGTCTTTTACCATAGTATATCTCTAAGAACAAACATGTCTTTTACTATGAAATCTTTTGTTCTCTTTAAAAAACATAGATAAAAGATTAATTTGCAAAATATTTAATACTCTTTTATTTTCTTTCAAGAGCACGATAAAATACTGATATAAAAATAAATTTCTTTCCAAAATTCTTACCTTTTATCATAGGTGTTGACCTTCTGCACTGCTCAACACCTATAAGTTCTCCAACAACTCTTGTGATGCCTCAATCGTCCAAGTTATGCTCCTTATAACTCTTTCACTTCGGAACAACGATAATTTGCAATTTACTAAATTGGTGGTTACATCAATCTCTCTCTCAAAGAAACCCTGCTAATCCAAGTAGACCTCATAGAGATGAAAGGAAGTTGAACATAATACAATCATTAGTTGGAGGAGTAATTATTACGTGGAACGATGAAGATTTTGATATAAACAGAGAAAACCCATTAGTGCAACAGCACCAGTGAATGCAACTGCTGCATAAAGGAGAAATGACAGAGAAAAATCTTCTCAATTTCTTCCTTTAACGAAGCAACAGTAGCCCTCTCGGCCTCTAGTTCTATAACTGCTCTCTGAGTTAAAGACTGTGCAGTTGAAATCTCTAATACCATGGTTTCCATGGCTTTATTATTCAACTGATTTACTTCTGGAGACATAACCCTAGTTGAAGAAAAGATTACCGGCATGAGACTAGTGGCCATCCCCTACTTTCGTTGGATTATGAGCTGCAAGCGCAATGCTATGATGATCGTTTCTTGATGGACGACATGACCAAATACTAGAACCGAGGTCATGGAAAATGAGGTTGAGCCTCCATAGTCTACATAGGAATAGATACCTCCCAAAACGTAGCCCATAGCTTCCTTCACGAGTCTTCCCAAAGGAAATCTCAACACAAGTGAGCATGTAAACATATTTTTTCTTTTTTGTAAAACTACGCAATTATGAATACAATACATGTCTTATTTCTCAAATATTATACTAACAATCATTTCCAATGTAGTTTAGCACAACATGCTATCTTTCCCACATACAAATATTTATATTTTTTCCAACGAAAGTTAATACATATGTTGCATGCCTATGCATGACCTTATTCCAAAAGAACTATCATAAACTAACATATTAGTTTTGATATCATAAAGGTACTCACATATTCTCTTAAATATTAAAATAGCTCAACATTTCTACCAACACCATGGTAAACTATCCATGGATTTATGAAATAATTAATCTCTACCAACACCATGGTAAACTATCCATGGATTTATTAATTCATTTATCTTTACCAATACCATGGTAACTACCCATGGATTTATTAAATCAAATTACACATAAAGAAAAATAAAAATAAAAATAAAATTATTAATTAAAATATTGATTCTTCGAGTTACATAAAAATTAAAAAATAATAATAATTAATAATTAAAAAAAAAGTAGTTAATAATTAAACCACACTATATTCATCTTAACTCTAATAAGATAAATAATTATAATTAATAATTAAACTTCTCTAGATTCATCTTAACTCCACATTGACCAAGTATAAAGAGTGGTAAAATCCCTTGAGTGCAAACATATTTTAGAGTGAAAAGAGATTTTATCCCTCTCCATGGAAAGATAACATGGAACTACTCTAGTTATTAATTTAGGATATGAAAATTTCCTCCCCATATGGGGTTGTATATTACTTTTACCCTTCTATCCTTTTTTAATTGTGTGGAGTTGTAAATATTTACAAACACTTACACTAGTACCTACCTTTTTTATTTTAGATCTAATTTTAAAATTGTTATAAAATTAAATTAACATAAAATAATTTGAAAATACTTTGATTTGAAATTAGTTATGGTTTTTTGTCATGTGCTATTGAAAAACCATAGTATGGTAAAAAATCTTATTTAGAAGTTAAAAATATCCATGGTGAAGTCGGGTGAATATTCATGGTCAAAAACCTCGTTATATTGTTAGTTTTTTTTGGAAGTATTAAACTTTTGTATGTTTATTACTTAAATTTAAATATGGATATGGAATCATTATTTTAATTTAAATGATAAAGTGTGTGTTAATTTATAACTACTATTTATATGCTATATATTTTAATGTGATATGTATATTGCAATTTTCTTTTATCTAAAAATTTATTCTTAATTTTATTAATAACCAACCTAAATCTACCTTAACACAAAATCTACTAAACATTGGGAGGATCAAATCCTTTTTCACTATAAAAGATGTTTACATATCAAGATTATTTTGCTGGTTAGATCAGGATTTAAAATGGATCTAGGTTGGTCCACCTGAGGGTGCACTTCTTGATGTGAAGTCACAGATTCAATTCCCCTCCACCATAGGTGTAATATATTGGACATGATGAAGACAAAAATAAAAAATGGTAGGCTAGGCTAGTTTAATCTATCTTTAGTCAAAATCTAAATCTCTTTCCACTATAAAAGATGTTTCTATCTCATGATTATTTTTCTTGTTATATTAGGAGTTAAAACTAATCTAGGATGGTTTCATTTTCGCTTTTAAATATACTATATTCCACACAAATACCATGGTTAATACCATGGGTTTTTAATACCATCGGTCATTGTTACTTTTATTATTATTTTATTTTTATTTACTTTTTCTTTTTTTTGTAAGCTTGGTAGTACCTTTCATTTTTCTCTTTTTTCACTTTTTTTTAATACCATTGGTCACTATTATATTTATTACTATTTTATTTTTATACCACTATTTTTATTTATGTTTATTTTATTTTATTTTTATGTAATTTGATTTAGTCAAAATGTTAAACATTACATTGCACCATCTCTACCATATTGGGACTCAAATATTACATTGCAATATCTCTACCATATTGGGACTTGGTTGGATAGCCTCTCTAGGTCAAAAAAAAATTATAATCTAAACAAAAAGAATTTAAAAAATGTTTACATCTAACTTCAAACATCTAACGACAACTCGTGAATCTGCCTCTTGATTTCATCTTTCTCTAGAACAAATCATCAATAAATCGGCCCATTGGGAAGCAACGCACCTGGGGTCAGATCAATGGAGTGCCTCACCTTATAGTGTAGCAGTACCATTGTGGGTGAGGTGAATATTTCATTGTACTCCTCAATGACCTTGTCCATTTGTTGTTGTTGTGCATAGGAGACCTGTCTGGAGGTCATTTCCAAATATTATTCTTACCCTCAGGTCGAATCATAAGGAAAAAAAATTTCCCGGTCTGGGAAATGATCTTACTGCATTTCTTCAGAGTGATAAAATAGATGATGGTAGGTGGTGATACCTTCGGTATCCTATACAACTTATTTCCCAAAGTAATAATAACAGTGTGAGTCCTAGACTCATACAAAACATGTCGCTTCCATAAGTATGGTTTTCCTAATAATAAATCACAAACTTCAAGAGGATCAACATTACATAGTACCTCATCTATGAAGGGCTTGATTCTTTAGGGAAGGTGACACTATTGGATGATGCAGAGATATCGCCCTTGGTGAAGCCACCCGATGGTGTACGATTATAGCTATGTTGTGTTCCATAGGCCCAACCGCTTCATGACCTCTACCGAAATGAGGATATTTTGGCTGGTCCTTTCAACAATGAACTGTAGTGAAAAACCCTTCACCCACATTTGTGGGTGCAAGAGGTTTTTCCCCTCGTATGGATCTTTCAGCTCATTATTTTGTATATTGTTGTTGGAAACAGTGGCACCATGCTCATTGTCAATAATATTCTTCCCTTTCTCATTACCCTTGTTTGGTTCTCACTCAAATTTAGAGCATACATCTAATCCGGAAGCCTTCCTCTTGACCACTAATGACTTCTTGGCTCAACACACTTCTGTTGTGATTGGGGATCTTATGGAATTCACACCATTTCCTCGTGTCCTTCTTTTTCTTCGTGGTGTTTTTACTTTCTTGTGGCTTCAGCAGGTCATCTTTGGTCACCCTACCTTGGCTTTGTCCTTTTTTCTATTGCTTGCTAGCTTCATTCCCTTATTTTAGATTCATAGATCTAAAGGCTCGCTTCTTCTGAATAATTTTCTGCTCGATCTTGACATCATATCAATAGGAGGCACCAAGTAAGGAGATGTCCAACAATTCCATCTCATACTAGATGTACTTGTGTAGATAGCCACAAAACTTGAGTACCAAATTCTGCTCAGAATCCTTGATACCCAACTTCGTTAAAAGGGTATAAAAAATATCTATGAACTTTGGCACATCTTAGTCCTTTCCCTGCCATAGTATGGTCCACTTTATGTATTTATCTTCATAGCTACCGACAAGGTAATACTACTCCTTGATCGCGTCTTGAAAATAATTCCAAATGGGTACGACTGAGAATAGAGAGGGTCCACTCATCCCTTTTATCGTAGTAGGTTTCCCACCAATCCTTGACATGGGGGGTGACTTTGAGTGAAAAATTAATATTTTCCATGTTGGAAAAGTCATGAATTGAGAAATATCCTTCTAACATATTTAACCATTTATCTACCCCATCCACATCTATGTGAACTTCAAATATGGGGATGTCATAGTTAACTTGAATCTTAAAGGGAGTGTCACTCCCAGAGTGGTTATCCAAAGAAGATGTGTCACCTGTGGGTAGTCATTGAAGCATCTGGGCAAACTTATCCATCATCACGTCCCTTTCTCGCTCAAGGGCTTCTTTGAGAAATATTTTGGAATTATATCGTTCTCCCTCATCTTTCTTTTCTTCTACCATGGGATTCTGTTGGGGTTTGTGAGGATGATATTGCAAGAGTACAACCAGTTAGAGCCTTAAATATTTATACCCCGACCGCAATGGGGACATGCAAAGAAAAATGGAGGAAGAGAGGCCCTATCTGATACCAATGTTTTGAGATTAAATAGGAATGATGTGGTAGAAATAACACTTCATTTCATTAATATCAAAGAAGTGAAATATACTTACAAGCACAATGGAAATAAACTAGCTCGAGAAATGGTAGTTTATTCCTACGAAGAGATGTGGTGGATAAATGCCTCTGAACTGTGTTACAATGAGGCTCAAAGGCCTATTTATTATTGAGAAACAACGGAAAACCCTAAACATCCAAAAAATAACCCTAGGAGATGAATCACTAAACTATGGGCCCTGTTGGGCTAAATTGGTACATCAAGTTCCCAGGGTCGTTACATTGGCACATGATATCTATTTGGTGTGTAAAATTCCTTATTATAAATATCTATCTAAGGACTACAACATTCCAGTATAAATAAACGTCAAAGACTTATGTTTTCCCATTTTCCAAAAAAAATTCATTTAGGGCCTTAAAATGGATATGGAATTTCAAGGCCTGAAAAACTACCAAAAATAGTCAAAATTAATGGAAATGAAAAAAATTGAAAGAAATAGTGGAGGGGCTCTGAGTGGAATAAGCAGGTGGCCACCAATGTCCATCACGATCAGACCACATTCATAGAACTACTATTTGGACACCAAACCATCTTGTAGTAACCAAAAATTAGTGTCAATTATTGATCAACAAGTTGAAAAAATAGTACTCTCCATCAACAAAACACCTTTAGAGCACTCTTCTTCTATAAAATCTAGTGCAAAAGAGCTTTCATAATCAAATTCCACACTTTCTTTCCAATCTGGGTGTTTATGAACTAGGAGTGACATATCTCCCCCTAACAATAACAATATTTTGTAAATTTTTGAATGTATTTTGTGGTAATATTCTTATAAACATAATATCTTAGATATCACAGAAACCTGAAAATTTTATGAAGCAAACACTTTGTAGACAACCATGTTTCATAGAATACTATTTGGGGGATAGTATCTTACTAGCATGACAAGGGTCAATCCAAACACTACTACTATAACCTCTAGGAACTTATGTATGCCCCTTGAGAATGCATAGGTGAATTTGTGGATTTGAAAAATGGACCTTCTCACACTAATAATTCATTTTCATAGTATCCAGGCAAGATCAGGCTTGACTCCATCAAAAAAAGGGCCCCATGGAAATGGACAATAAAGTAGATATTGTGTTTTTTTTTTTATAAAATTGATCCATTGACTTTGTTGTGATGATATGAGTCTCACAAGTCCATCTCACAAGGAATCTATTTCCTAATTGACAACCATGGTGTGTGTGATCTTCCATGTTGGAATAAGATAAGATATTTGATGTTATTTATCTAGTACATTATTCGACTATTGGTTTCATTAGCTTATCATGTTTATAGGAGTGAAGAGAATGTGGTTGGTGCAAGAGTTTCCTTCTTGTTTGAAGAAGTGCATACCTTTGTGAGGAATATAAAAAGCGGTGAAGGATAAATTGTGTGCATGTAGTGGAGAAGATAAGTAGGTGATCATACCTAAAGGTAGACACACATATTTTGAGGATACCTGAAAGAAGAAATCTCTTAGAGCTCATAATCTTCAATGATATAATTCTCTCGAGATTAATTTTTTTGAGGGATTAAGCATATGAGAAATCAATGGACCCACTATAGATGAATATTATTGGGTTTTTGATTTGTGATATTTATGGTAGAGTGTAGACTCATTGAAGGCTACATGAGGGAAGGTTCATACATAGTTATGAGAAGACAAACCCAACCACATATCTTTCTGGAGTGTCAAAGCTTTTTTTTTTTCCTAGTGACATTCTTATTGTTTTTTTTTGTGTGTATTTATGTATATCGTAGTATTGTTCCTTTGGATATCACATAATTAGCTAGGGAGACTTCCAATATTTAGAGAATAAGATACTAATAGAGCATGGATATTACTAAATTAGTAGGATGGTTCCTTCGTTCTTCCCCTTTCACCTTTGTAGGATGATTTTCCTTACCTGTCTAACCAATTCAAGAGACCTTGTGGAGGAAAAGATAGATTTCCAACGGAATTTTTGGGACATCTTAGCCATGTTGAGTGAAAACACCCACATAATCCAATTTTAACTCAATGAAGAAGAATCAACCTACAATAAATGAAAATATCAAGGTGAAGGCATTCCATGAAGTCTAAAAAGAATATGATGATCATTTTATACTTGAAATTGGAGTTGATAGAAATAATGAGAGAAATTTTAGTTTTGTGATGATATTATTATTATCACTACAAGGAAAAGTACCTCTAGCGAAGGTTATAAAGGAGGTTTTTAGTGTTATAAACTTGGCCAAAATTGTCAAAAAAACATTTTCTACAACATCTGTTTATGGTTACGGAGGTTTTGGCAGAGCTTTTAATGGAAATTCAACACGACTAAAACAAAAATGGGCAGCTGAAGGTTATTACAGATGTTCTTTTCAGCAGTGCGCTACTCATGATTTAACACACCGATGTGTACATGTAGTAGGCGCCCCGGGGCGATCAAAGGAGAATGCACCGGGCCATTAAGGTATAAAACCGCACCAGGCGTAGTGTTGGTGATACAATGCACAGGGCTGTTCCAATTGGTCTTGGGATTTGTGAAATGCCCATAGGTTGTATCAACACACCGGTGCACAGACTTATAGAAACACATTGGAGTGAAGTATCACACAAATGCACTGAGATTTATAATTGGTATCGGTATTTATGCAGTTCCCATAGGTTGTACAAATGCACTAGTGTGTATAGACACATAAACGCCCCAGTGAACAACATCACACAAATGCACCAAGATTTATAATTGGTATTAGTATTCGTGTGGTGCCCATAGGTCATACAAATGCATTGGTGTGTATAAACACATAAATGCCCAGCTGCGTAGTATCACACAAACACACCAAGATTTATAATTGGTATCGATATTCGTGCAGTGCCCATAGGTCATACAATGGCACTAGTGCAAATAGACACATAAATGCATCGATGCATCGTACCACACAAACACCTCGATATTTTTAATTGGTTTTGGTATTTTTGCGATGCCCATAGGTCGTAAAAACACACTGGTGCTCTTAAGAATACAAATGCACCAGTGTACAGTAACTGATACGAACTAGTTTTCATTTTGTATTTTTTAGAAACATCCACCTATGACAGTGCAATTATTGTGATTGTTTTAAATTCATTATTCATCAAAAGTCAACACATCTTATAACAATATTCATATTGATTATATTTTTATTAATGAATTTGAATGTGATGTTTGGAATAATTTTTTATATCATATTATAATTATTGTGGTTTTTTAAAATTCATTATTCATCAAAAGTCAACACATATATATCTTATAACAATATTCATATGAATTAAATTTTTATTAGTGCATTTGAGAATGAAAATGGAGAACACAATAGCGACAATGGAGAATGCAATAGAATAAATTAAAACATATTTTATTATATATATATATATATAAGACATTCTTTGTCATACAAAATGGGATAGTTATTGGTATCCCTTTGTCTTTCAATTGAGACACTATGTCCATTACATTAAAGAAAATGTTTGATTTCATAGACATATTTCAAAAAATACATCGCCTTGCTTTGATATCCAAACATAGTGATCATCATTCTTCACTTGAACTTTTTTCACTGCTAGAGCTACTTCCATGACTTGGGCTATTTTCAGGAATGTTTTGTTCACGACATTGATTGTTTTCTTCCTCTTCACCTTCCATCGACAAACATAAAAATAAACTGTAATGAGTGTATTTACATTGGTGAGAATAATGAAAATTGCAATATTAAATAATATACATCAATGTAAATTGAAAATGAATGACGTACCATTGCAACAATTGACTCATAAACTATACACATTCTTTCAAAACCATGTAACATGCTATATTTCAAGATTTCATCTGTTGGGGCAGTTCCATACTTTGTTTCCTGCAAGTTTTATACCCCATAACGAATCATATATTTAATATAAAATATTTTTTTTCTATTAATTATAGATGGAGCTAAGTAAAACAAGATCAATAGATGCTTACAAATTCCACAATTAAGTTCTGATATGCCAACATATACTCACAACCCATATTTAACCCAATTTCAATCAATTCTTCTTATTGTTCTTCTTTGCATGTCAGCACTTTTTTGAAGACATTCAATGATGATTTTTGTAAAACAACTTAAAAAATACAAAAATGAAATCTAGTTAAGTTGTTATAAGGAAGTAACAATTACTCACAAACTTAGATATCAACCCTTTTCTTCCCTGCCATCCTGTTTTATGTGCTGAATGGGTTCCATTTTCTTTCCTTTTCTGTAAGAGAATACTTGAAAATTAATATTTAATGCTAAATTGTTTAATTATTGTACCTAATGATCAAAAAATTCAATGATTACATATTACATTTGAAGCACGTTGTTGTTGAGATAGCTCCTCCTACGATGCAATTTTTCCCATTTCTTTGACCATCTCCTTGTACACCATTTTGGACATTTCTACTAGCATATTTATGATATCAGCTCGTTCATATTTTGATATTTTCATAATCTTCTTGAAAATGTAACATGAGAATAAACTATTTAACTTTTATATTGATATATGAAAATTAAATATAACAAAAGTTATATTTATAAGTAATTCTAGACAAACATTTAAAGGAATATTACTTTTTCATTCCTTGTTTTTTGTTGTTGTAAGTTTTTGCTATTAAAATTCTGACATGTCTCATTGACCAATTCTCTAGAAACTCTTCTTGTAGTTTAGATAAAATTTGTTCTTGGAATCATTGGATTGGTTTTTGTATTGTAAGTGGAAAGAATGTCTATACATTTGTTCCAGTAGATCCCTCAAACTTTTGTAAAATATTTTCCACCTTTCATTAACCTCCAGCACCACTCCAGATGAGCTAAGGAGAAATTCATTTTCATTTGCATGTACTATTTTTTTCTTTTCTTAGAACAACATTCCTTTTATGAATTATTGGTCTCTGTAGAATATTAAACAGATGTGAATTAATAGACTGTTTGACACATGTTATCAAATAATTTTAATTATATTATTAATGAAAATTTTAAAAATAAACTCATATTGGATCTATAGTATTTTTTGATTCACCCGATTCATACTTTTGCAATTTTTCCATCAAGCTTTTACGCTCTTCTGGTCCTAGATCAGAAATAATATTATTAAAATTACTCATTTTGTGGCTCTACATGATCTTATTGAAATTCATCATTTTGTGGCTCTGCATGATACACAGTAAACAATACATATTAGTTAAACTTACATATAGTTCAAAAATAATATTTTTTGTAAAGAATTTACAAAGAACTTGCCTTTTTTTCTTTTCTTGATGTGTTATTAGTATTTTGTTACTTGATATCTTATTATTAATTTCTTTATCAATCTGAAACGTGTACCATATCATTCATTAATATATTTATAAATAAATTGTCAACTTTTCAAGAAAAAAAAATCTCAAGAAACCGGTGCGCCATTCATGGTGTACGCATTGACACCGTTGTGTGGGTGTCTTATAAATGCATAGCACAAACATTATAATAGACAGTACGGTGTTATATGTCAACAAGGAGAACTGGTACATCACATGTCAATCACCACACCGATTAACCATGATAAAATAATAAAAATCGTCTAGTGTTAGTTTTTGTAGCATAAACTGGTGCCATATTTTACATATGGTGGACTGATAAAAAAATTTGTTTTTTTAATTTTTTCTCACATTACTTTCATGGTGTGCTTGCGCAATACAGAGCACCGATGCACTAGGTTATGTACGGCACACTGATGAAAAAAAAACTACTTTTTTTAACTCATGCCAGGGTCGACATGGATTGGGATTCGACTATGAAAATCACCCGTAAGTTGGATGTCTTAGGTTTATATTTAGCAACACAAACCCTATAAATATAAATTGAAAAAACCTAATTCTGAAATCACAGAAAGAGGGAGAGGAAAGGGCAGAAACAAAAAGAATGTAGGGTTTGTAGATTTTGGAAGCGTTTTTTTTTTTTTTTTGAAACAGAATGTTTGCGGTGCGCCATAATGAAATAGTGCACTGTCGACCTATTTTACAAATGGCACACTGAGATTTTTTTTATTTTTTTTTATCACAAAACTTTTGCGGTGCACTGGGATAATAGAGCGCACCGGTGTGCTCAGTTACACAGGGTGCATCGATAAAAAAAAAAACATTTTTTTTAATTTACGTAAGGGCCGACATGGATTGGGATCCAACTATGCAAGTCGTCCCATGGGTTGGATGTCTTAGGCTTATATTCAGTAATAAAAACCATATAAAAACAAATTGAAAATCCCTAATTCTAAAATCATAGAAAAATGGAGAAGAAAGGGGAGAAACAAAAAGAATGGAGGGTTTGTTTCTAAAATGGATTTTTTTTTACGAAACAACACATTTGCAGTGCGCCATAATGAAATAGTGCACCGGTGCCATATGTTACATATGGAGCACTGATAAAAAAATGTTTTTTATTTTTTATTTTTTATCATTGTACTTTCATGGTGCATTGGTATAACAAAGTGCACAAGTATGTTATCTTACGCAGGGTGCACCAAGGAAAAAAATCTATTTTTTTTTCTAAATTCACGCAAGGGCTGACATGGATTGGGATCCGACTATGAAATTCATCCCGTGGGTTGGATGTATTATGACTATACAAACCTTATAAATCTAAATTGAAAAGCCCTAATTCTGAAATTACGAAAAGAGGAAGAAGAAAGGGCAGAAACAAAAAGAATCTAGGGTTTTTGTTTCTAAAAATGAACTCTTTTTTTTTTGTTTCTGAAAACTACAGAAAAAGTAAAAAAAAACAATAAACTTTGATTTTGTTCTTTTACTGCATGAAAAAACTTCAGAAAAAGTAAAAAAATAATAAACTTTGTTTTTTTTTCTTTTACTGCATAAAAAAAACTATAGAAAAAGTAAAAAAAAACAATAAAATTTACTCACATCATTTGAAATTCTATGGTACAGGGTTTGAATCACCAGTGGTTTGGAATTCTGATGGTTTGAATACTTTTGTTCGAACGTATTTCCCTACTCCAGAGTGCTCTCATACTCTGTTTGCTTTAGGTATGTATCCTGCAAATCTCTGGCTGAAATTCTTTGCAAAAATAGTGAAATAATGAAAAGTGTTTAGTATTTAAAGAAATGTTTTATGAAATTAGGTTTTCGAATATTTTGCTGCCCATTTTTCAATTTACTGCTTTTTTTTACTTAAAGAAAATATAGTTTCGTTTTTTTATTTGCGATTATTCGTCACCGGTGCGTCCCTTAATCGAACTACACCAGTGCGTCTGGGTATAAAATGGCATCAGTCTGCATTCCCAAAAACACATCGATGCGGTGATTAGTAAGTTACGCACCGAAATTACATTTAGGTGTGTGCACCAAAATTTATTGTTGTTTTGCTCAAATGCAGGGAATAAATATCATAATTATATGGAATCTACAATTATTCAAAATCTAGCTCGTTCCATAATATTTCTCAAAGTCCATCGTGGATTTCTCCCTATCCATCTCGAGACGTAATATTTACTTCATATTTTATTTATATTTTCACTATGTAATTGACTTTATGCTTTTTATCCATGTAGTCAATCATGCATAGCTTAATTAAATTTATAATGTATACAAATTTGCAGGTTCATGTAGATTCAACATTGAGTTTAGATGCATAAAATATTCAAACTGCTCCAAAACATCAGAAGTTCTTATCAAGATCTACATGCCGCAAAGGTGTATTTGGTAGATGAAAATGGACAACCGCTTCACCCTGCCAATTGTAACAATATTGCATCTTCTAGCCACAATCCTAAGACAATGATGGTAATTATAATTATAATTTTTTGGTATATATATTGATTAATATGTAATTATTTCAACGTCAAACCAATTTATAATCATGCAATATTGTCAATGTGGTTATTAATTCATATCATATATTTTGTACTAATCATGTTAAATTTTTTTATTTTTTTTTAATCATTAGGACTCTAGTGATGATGAATGACCTACCTACCATCTATTTTTTCACCCCACGACAATGTCAAATCCAGAGAAAACTGAATTAAGAGAAAAAATTGGAGAGGAACGATACCAAGAATGGTTGAATCAATCACCGATTCAATTCCCGCTATGTCCAGATTCACCAATTAGGAATAACTACAGTAATAGTAGTTCTTCACAAGTTGGAAATGGAGGTAATCAAGCTGGCAATCGAATGACCCCTTTTTCGAAAGCCTTAAATTTTCTTCCACCACCCCTCTCTTTCGACCTAGTAGTCAGTCAAAGTCTACCCAGTTGGGGACAATTATGTTACTGTAAAACTTGAAAGTAAAGTTTGGCTTGCTGAATGCTTGTTTCTCTAAACATTTGAGGTAAGTTACTATAAAGTACTCCCTTATATAAATTTGAAATATAATCAGTACACTGAAATGAACATTACAAATGGTAAATTTTATGAACGTTAATAATTATATCGACATTAATGTACATTTATTAATATGTTTTTCAATGATCACAAACTACAGGTTATTCAAAGATAATGTTCTTTCGAGTGATAATGTCTTACCCAGTAGCTGCGAAGAGGCAAAGAAATCGTTGAAAATTTTGAGTGTTGAGTACATATCATACCATGCATGTCCAAATGATTGTATTCTATATAGAGGAGAATATGCCGAAAAAGAGATGTGTCCAAAATGTTGGCATGACAGGTATGATAAATAAAAAAAGAAGGTTAAATCATGTACTAGTCCTCCTTTTAAGATATTGAGGCACATGCTTATAATCCCAAGGATTCAGAGGGTCTTTCATTGCAAATAATTAGCTATGTTGCAGGGATGGCATGCCTCACACAGAAGTGAGTTGGTAGTTATGTGAATCCTAACTGATTCAATAGTCGTGAAGAATATAAAGGATACATGGCCTGAAAAATTCAAGGATGAAGTATGAAGTCTATGACTCATCATAGCCATAGATAGTGTCAACCCATATTTCCTCTATAACACCAACTATTATGTTTGGCCTATAGTAGTGATCAATAAAAATATCCCCCCATGGTTGTTCGTGAAGAATGAACATCTTATGTTGGCTCACATAGTCCTTGGTAGAAGACAAGTGAAGAATATGGATGTCTACTTACAACCACTGGTAGATGAATTGAAGGAATTATGTGATGGGTTAAATGTATACGATGTATCAAGACCCATCGCAGCAGAGAGGAGTTTTACATTGTATGGAATATGTGCTTACACGACACATGATTACCCAGGCTTAAGAGTTTTCTCTGGTAAATTACATCTTTAATTTATTGATTTGTTTATATATGTAACAATATTCTTTCACATATTAGTTCTTTAATTCATTGTAATATTTGTTCTAATCTTCATGATATCCTTTAACGTGCCATGCATATTAATTAATGTATACAAATATAATCTTGCAGGTCTTGTAACAAAATGGTATTTTGGATGTAAATTTTGTGGACCTTCTCTGAAATCTAGATGGTCCAAGGACCTACGAAATCCAGTGTATGATTGCTCAAGGGTATTCCTACCAAAAGAACACCCTTACAGAAGAGCAGCATCCGCTTTCAATGGTAAATGAGAGAAAACCCAAAGGCCTCCAATAATGACACCGCCTGAATGGCTTAGAGCATATGAGAGAGAGAAGGATAAGGAGTTCATAGAAATGTTTGATTCAAATGGGGAGCCTATGTTCGATGATCCAAATTTCTTCGACACCTATGTTGAGAAATTTCCCATTGGGATGAAAAGGAAATATATCTTTTATGACCTCCGATATTGGGAGCATCTTAAGATTACCCACTTATTATATCCCATGCATATATTTAAAAATGTTTCATATTCTTTATGGAGGCACATATCATTGAAACAAAGTGACACATTGGTTGTTAGGAAAGGTCTTATTACTTCAAAAACTGAAAATAAACATTGGCCAAGATGATTAGAAAGTACGGGACTAGAGGCAAGCACTGGTCCCTCTAATTCATGGTTTTTCAAAGAAGATGATGTCCCATGGATTTTTAGAAAAGATGATATTTCTTTGGCAAAGGAAGTTATAATTGGTGTTAGGGTGCCAACTTCATACGGGTCTTCACTATGGCACTGCTTCACCGTGGATGACCATTTGTTGGGGTTGAAATTGCATTACCATTTGAATCTTCTAAGAGTAATCATAATTTCAAAAGATTGATTTTATTATTTGTTATATTAATAAATTTATCCCATGCGGGGATCATAAAACATAACTAGTTTTGTATATTATTGCACGTGTTTATAAATTTGCAGTTTCATTATCCTTTATTCATGCGTGGCTGTGTGAAACATGAATTCCCTCAATACCTAAGACATGCCATATCTAAATTATTTGCATTTTTATGTTGGATCATGTCAAAGGGGATTCATATGGCTAGAATTCCAGGTGGCGTCAAGAGATAGTTGAGATTGTTTGTATGTTTGAGAAGGAATTGCCTACGAGTTTCATGGACATACACTTTCATATTCTAATCCACCTAGTAGATGAGGTTGAGTTAGTTGGGGTGGTTTCTTGTCATTGGATATTCTTCTTAGAGAGGTACATGAAGAAATTGAAAGCTTTTGTTCGACAAAGGGAAAAACTCGAGGGGTCTATGGCAGATGGGTACATATCATATGAGTCTTTCTATTATGTCAGTGAGTAAATCAAGTAGATCGACAATAGACTAGGTGTGGTGATTTGGGACGATGAAAGGGATGAAGACAAAAGAGAAGGGGAGTTGCTCCAAACAAGTGGAAAAAAGTGCTTGATAAAGAGTAAGCGACTTATAATTTTTCAAATTTACAAAAATTAATTAATATTCATGTTGAAATTCGATATAATGTATATTTTTATCTCTAAGTACTATATAATGTTGGTTTGATTTCATCAGCGAATGCAAAAATTGAAGCAATCAATAAATTAGTTCTTTACAATTCTGAAGCGACACAACCGTGGTTCGCATTGTACGAACAAAAGTGGATGAAATGGGATAGTGACAGGAAAGAATTCAGAAAGTTGAATGGTATAATTGTGCCTTAGCCTGATCATTTAAAAGAAAATATACCAAAAATATGCCCCAACAGTTGGGTTGCTGCCAAAGTTAGAGAGAAATATGGTGCTACTAGTCGTTACCTGTGTGCTGAAGAGAACGCGCTAAATGTAGGGATTGGGTGCAGCAACTCGGTAATAATATTTTTAATTCATATGTAAATTTTAAACTTATATTAAGACATCTACATTTCATATTTTAATTGTTGGGTTATTATAAGACATATGACACTATGATTTTTTTAACTTTTTTATAATAGGTGCATTTGTTCCCATCTATGTGGGCATATGGACACCATTTTCACACAGAAAATGTCGATGCTGGAAACATCACACAAGACTGTGGAGTGGAAGTTGAGTTCGATCAATCTAGTCGATCTTACCACCCTGATCAAAACCTAGTATGAGGTACATTAGGTTACGTCGGAAAGATACAAGAGATCATTGAAGTGGGTTTCTCTTCTTTCCAATGTGTTATTTGTAGGTGCAAGTGGTGGGACACCTTTAATCAGAATAATGTAAAGGAAGATCGTGATAGTGGGTTGATGTATCAACTCTAGAAAGATGTGGGATGAAGCTAAGGAGCCCTATGTTTTCCTTAAACACTACAACCAAGTGTTGTTTTACCCAGATGTGTTGGATAGGAATTGGTGGTTCATATTGACACATGACCCTAGATCAAAACATATTTTTGAGAACAATAGTGTTATCATGCCATGTGAGTTGGAAGATAATGAGGGTGATCATGAAAACCGAGAGTGATATGGTACATGTGTTATTTCATCAATATTTATACTTTTTAAGATGAGATTTTCGAAACATTATAATATGTATTTTGAATTAATTGGTAATTTGCATTGTGTTAATGTTAAAATCAATAATTCACTTGATAATTTGCAATTATGTTGATCTCAAAAACAATGACATACTGTATAAATTAGTTCTTTTTTTGTATCTAAGATCTTAATAAAATAATGATAATTCTAGAGTACATGAATTGATTTGCATTATTTTATAAACTTTATTATGTTACAATAAATCATATTATTCTAGATTTATTCTTTTACAATTATTTAAAATTTACAAATTATAATAAATTCATTTCACATTAATAAAACTAAAATTTAACAAATATTTTACATATAATTACAATCAAAGTTAGAATTAGAATTACAATTGCAATTACAATTATAATTACAATTTTACAATTTCACATACAATTACAATTACAATTTTAGAATTTTACATACAATTACAATTTTACAATTACAATCAATTCACAGTAATACAATTAAAATTTTACAAATATTTTACATAGAGTTAGAATTAGAATTGCAATTACAATTACAATTTTACAATTTCACGTACAATTACAATTACAATTAAAATTTTATAATTTTACATATATACAATTACAATTTTACAAATTAAAAAATTACAATTACAATTACCATTTTACAAATTTACATATATATACCATTACAATTACAATTTTAGAATTTTACATACAATTAGAATTACAAATATCACAATTTTACAATATCATGATCATTTAGTATTAAATTAATTAATAAACATCACGTTCATGATAACCACCGTACAAACATCATATTTGACTAAAAAACACATTCAAAATTGCTAACATCATCGTGATCATGATCATCTAACAAAAAACAATTAAAATTATATATTAACATCATCACCACACAAACATCAAAGTCCACTCTTATTGACCGCAATTAGTAAGAAAGATAAAACGTTACACTATTTCCAAAGGGTCCTTAGAACTATGGAGTTCCAAGACCCAATGCAAGGAATTTTTTACCCTTGAGCTGATGTCGCAAAGGCCTCTCTCTTCTCCAAAGGATTGAAGTTGTTGGGTGGCCAACAATCGAATCCTCACTTTACGACTGCTCTGGATTACACATTGTTGGCTTTCCCATGAGAAATTTGGCCAGCATGACAATGTCTTCTCATTTTGTTCTTCTCATGGTGCCAATTTATAGTCAAATTCAAATCCTTCTTATCTCTCTTGGTACACTTGTGGATGGTGACCCTAGAGAGAGGGTTGATTCATTTGTGTGCCCACATTATTCCTTTGTCTGCCCACTTGATTCCTTTGTGTGCTTACTTGAGGTCCAAGGTGGCTTAGGCAGCTGTCCTTGGGAGGCCTCAAGTGGAGGATCATTTCCTGAAGTGTGTCAATTGGTCCAGGATGGTGACTTTCGCGACTCCCAAGACTGCACAACTTTTTGAGGGAAAGTCATGCAGACCAACACGCTTATCAAAGGAAAATGTGTGCAGACCAGTGCTCTTATTGAAGGAAAATGCGTGCAAGGCACATTTTGTATGTGCCTCTAGTGCACAATTTGATTTTGCCTCTTGACCTTAGATATTTTTTAAATTTCCCAGATCCTCTAATATTCCTCAACCCTGTAAATCCTTCTGCTTGACATTTAATAATGTCATTTTTCCTTGTCCGATTTTCTAGTGATAACAACATGTCTAGAGACAAATCTAATATGGAAAATTTCTATTCTTGTATCTTCATCATAAGTATCATTTGAAGAATTTGAAGAATTAGTGCTTGCAACATGTTTAACTTTCAAACCCATGGATGTAATCTTTGTCTCATCTCCTGAATCTGACCCTAATTCATGCTCAACTATAGCAACATTTTTTCCTTTCTCTTTGTCTTTTAATCTATTTGGTTTCAATTCTATATGAAGTTGCCAACAGTGGTCTTCATCAAGGCCATTACTTGAACAATTTTTGCATTTTAGTTTTTCCTTCTCTCTTTTTATATAGATATTTCTTTATCCTATTCCATAAAACTTTCCTTATCCTTTACCCTCACTTTCACTTTTCTCACCTATGTTTTGTTTCTCTTTTGCCTTTAAGTGTGTGGCTTGTACACAAACTTCATCTACATTTTTTGGGTTAAACATAAGGATAGTATATTTCAAATAGGAATGTAAACCACCAATATATTTCAAGACTATATCTTGGGAATTCAAATTCATTCCTAACAACAAAGCTCTTTTCCTAAACTCTTGGGTATATTCTTAAAATGTTTGACCCTTGAGTTTCTTAAAAAATTTCCAACTCATAATAGCTTTTTGCATATAGGCTAATGGATAAAATTTTCTTTCAATGGAAGAAATAAACTCAACCCAAGAAATGGATATCTTACCATGGATTCGCATTTCCTCTTAAGTCTTTGCTTCCCACCAAACTAGTGATGCTCCCTCTAGCCTTAATGAAGCTAACTGAATCTTTATGTCATCTTCATTAAGGTTTTGAATTCTGGAATACACCTCCAATTGACGTATCCAATTTTCAAGCCTCTTTGCATTTACCTCGCCAATGTACACGTGAAGTTAAAACTTAATGTCCAATTTGAGTAATGGAGTTTTTCCTTTTGTGGCTTTTGAGTGAGTGTGACTGGTCTTTGTGGTGGAAGCGGAACATGATGTGAATGGAGATGATGAGGATGATGAAGATGGTGGAGATGGAGGCGGCTTTCCTCCACTTCCCTTTGAAATCTTGTTTTCATCCTTATTACCATTTGAAGGTCCTTCTCAATATGGAGGCTTAGAACTTTCTCCTGTCATCCTAGTAGTAAATAAAACAAATATAACTTTAACCATCCTCTTTATGTATTTGAATTCTCTCTTGACATCTTCCTCTTCTGAATGTCCTTGAGACTCTCCAACACTTGACATGATGGCTATGGATTCAAGCTCAGCTTCTGATGCTTGTACCTCTTCAATCTCAGCTTATTCACACAAAAATTGAGGTTCTTCAAACCCATCTATGAGTGGAATTTTGGGTGAGGATGATTCTCTTTCAACTCTCCTTCTTCTGTTCCTAATCTCAGGACTTGCAACCAACAATTTCCCTTCACCTTTCTAAAACTTTAACCTTGTGAGCATCACAAATTTGCAACCATTAAACTTGCACAAATCTTCAAGAAACTATCAAGCAAATAAACTTATAAACCTTGAGCTCTCATACCAACTTGATCTGAATTTGAATATTTTTTTTGTTGTGCTAATTTCATTTACAGATATAAAACTTATTTACTGATCTTATGCATGATGTATAGGTTCCATTGTTGCTTATGTATGCCAAAGAGACAATTAAAACCGAATTTTATGAGTGAATTTGAAAGCACAAAGGATGAATTTTAATGATTGAAGAGCATAAACATAAATAACAACAAACCATAGTAACTTTTCCCTTAAAACAGAGTTTTGATGTAGGAGTTCACTGCTCCTAGTCTACATCTCCTTGGTCCAACTTCATAGCTTGGGCCTATGTAATAGCTCAATTGTGCTCAAATTAATGTTTACATGCATAAAATGGTCTTGGAACCTATTCCAATGAGTTCAAAATGTCGAAATATATAAAAAATGACTATTTATTTATTCAAATTGGTTACCAGATGCTCTAGACATAGTCTTCCCTCCTAGCAGCCCTAGGCTTCAAAATTATTTAGGAAACAAAAATATATGTAAGATCATTTCTCCACCTCTGCAACCTATTCCAATGTGTTCATAGCATGCTAATTAGCCAAGAATGACTCTTTCTGAGTTCCATTTGGTGTAAAATCGATTATGTTAAGGCAAAAACAAACATTCCCTCAATTTCTTTTCCAAATATAGAAGGACTCTAGTTAACTCTGCTATATTTAGAAAATTCGGGTAAAAAGGTGCATCCTCCAAGCTTATCTGCGACTTTAATTATGGATTAATAGTTAATAAAACAGGTTTATAATCAGAAATCCCACCGCTTGTTAAGCCTCACGCCACGGTTATCGTTGCTCGGTCACATGGGAGGGGGTTGGCCCCCTCCGAAACACCACTGTCGGAATATGTACTCTTAAAATAGAAGTTCTATACGCAGCATTTCAAGGAACGGGCTCATTGTCTAATGGTAAAGTGCCCAGTTGACTGGGAGAGGTTACGGTGTCAAACCCCTACTTCAGCCCTATAATATTTTTGCACCGTTAAATTTAACAACATTCAGAACCTTTCATAAACACATGAACCGATATATATCGGACCCACAATGTAATCCATTGCCATGATAATAAACTTCGCATATGATATTTTTATATGCTTATTTTTATATCATATATGCATTCCATTTGTTATGTATTTAAAATGTAATGCCAACCCGTATTCAGACTTAGGTTATAATAAATAATAAATATGCCAACGAATATATGAGTTTAAAAAAATATGCCCATTAATAATGTTAATTAATATTAATTAGAAGTTGCTCAAAAAGGTGCAAAGATACACCGAAGGAGTACAATATGTCTATGATGTTACTGCAAAAATGTTATAACAAATGAAAGATAACAACCTAAACGGTGGAGAATGGAGGGGAGGAAAGGTGTTCAGACTTGCAAGAGTTTCACATTTGTTTCTATGTCTTTCTCAAGCCATAGTGATTGCAGCTTCAGTAAGTGAAGAGGTGAGTCGCCATATTTCATCATTCTCAAATGCCTTTGAAGCCTTGAAGAAACTAAAAGAACTCTATGACTCACACTCAGAATTAGAAAATGTTCAATTGATGGTTAAGCTGTTCAGTCTTGAAATGAAGAATGATGATCCCCTTGCTTTAGCTTCAGAAATAAGATCTATAATGCATGACATTCAAAACACTGGTGTAGAAATGGACATACCTCTCATAGCATATGTTAAGGCATTATATCCGACTTACTCACATTATCTTGAGTCTTTGCAAGCAAGTGGAAACCTTGAACAAATCACCTTTGATAAACTTGAGCAGAAGTTTGCAGAAAGAGAGAAAGCTTTTGGGAAGATGACAGTCCCTTCATCTTCTGAAGAGGCTGCATATTTGGCACATAGAGAAAAGAATAATGCTCCAGATTCATCCAGAGGAAGAGGTGGTAGAAGAGGAAGAGGAAGAAGGAACTTCACAGAAAGGGGGGGCAGACAAGCTGACAAATCCCATCTTCATTGCACACGCTGCAATAGAGATGGACATGATGCACCCAAATGCGGAACACCATGGAACAAAATTGAGCAGCACAGAAATCAAGACAAAGGTAAAACCAATGACAAAGACAAAGGTAAAGCACCTGAATCCGCTCACTATGTTCTAGCACATTGTAACAATGGAGTAACTGAAAACCTCTTTGATGTTTCATTTACTTCATGGAGAGATGATTGGTTGCTAGATTCAGGAGAAACATGTCACATGACGTTTAGAAAAGATTTTTTTGAAGATTTCACTGACAAAGTTGATGGAGCAGTATATTTCGCAGATAAATCCAAACTCAAGCCATCAGGGCTTGGCACAGTCAGGCTTAAACTGCCTGGTCTTCCTGATCATATCCTACATGAGGTTCTATGCCTCCCGGAGTTGAAGAGAAACTTGCTGTCCCTGATCGAAATCCGGCAGCAAGGACACTCAGTTCACTTGTTTGATGGCAAGGCAGAGGTCAGATCAGCATCAGATCACTCACTTGTCATGGAGGGAATAAAAGAAGGGAGACTCTTGAAGCTGAAAGGTTCATCTGCTCATGCTCAAAACTTTGCTTTCAGTTCATATCATGATGAAGGTACATTTCCATCAAGTCTTTTATGGCATGCTAGATTTGGACACTTAAATTATGACAGCCTTCATTTGTTGAAGAAAAATGGTGTTGATGGACTGCCTACAATTCCTAGAAAACCTAAGGAATGTGATGCTTGTATTCTAGGAAAGCATAGCAAATAGCCATTTCATGATTCACACTCAAGAGCACATAGGAAACTTGAACTTGTTCATTCAGATTTATGTGGCCCTATGCCTATTGCTTCTGCAAATGGAAACAAATACATGATGACATTTATTGATGACTGCACCAGGATGTGTTGGATTTACTTACTGAAGAATAAGTCTGATGCTTTTCAAACTTTCAAGAATTTTCATGTATGGATTGAAAATGATGCACAAACACATAGTGGCTCTCTACGTACTGATAATGGAAAAGAATACACTTCAAACGAATTTGAAAATTATCTTCGTCAACATGGAATCAAACATCAAACCACTGTGCCATATAATCCACAACAGAACGGTGTAGCTGAAAGAATGAGCAGAACCATCTTAAATATGGTCCGCTCCATGTTATTTTTCAAGAATGTAAAATTGATGTTTTGGGCTGATGCAGTTCTATGTGCTGTTTACATAAAGAATAGGTGTCCTTCAAGTTCAATTAGAAATAAAACTCCTTTTGAAATGTGGCATGGCCACATTCCTTCGGTAAAGCATTTCAGGGTCTTTGGGTCCACCTGTTATGCCTTGATACCCAAGGGTCAAAGGAACAAACTTGGTACTAGAAGCAGAAAATGTATCTTCTTGGGGTACTCCAATACCTCCAAAGGATATCGTCTCTATGATGAAGCAAATAAGAAGTTTGTGATAGCGAGAGATGTCATATTTCTTGAATCATCCAAGAGTGACAAGGTTGTTGAGCGGCAACTTGATCGCCTGGATAGATTCACACATGCAAAGTCTTTCAAAGAATTTGATAATGTGATTCCACACCTTGAAGGGGGGATTCCGATATTGAATCAAAATGTGGAATCATTTCCTGAACCACACTCTCCCCCACATGAAGAAACAACCACGGATGACACATTGGATGATGTGATTGACAGAATTGGGAGATTGAATCTTGAATCAATCCCAACTCGGTCAAGTGACCAGCCAGGGCCATCTCAGAAAGGTCCCCCCAAATGGCTGACAAAGACACTGGAGGATGTTCATCCTGATGAGGTTGGAAAAACAGGAACAAGAAGTTCCACTCAAGAGATCGAAGGTGATGTAGATAATTCTGATTCCCCTGTTGATATGGATATTGCTTATAACTGTGAATTGAGTTTGTCTACAGATCATGAATCAACTTCCTTCAAAGAAGCCGCTTCTCATGATGAATGGAAAGAAGCGATGCAGAAGGAGTATGATGCCTTGATAAAGAATGGCACTTGGAAGCTGGTTGATCCGCCTTTGGGAGCGAAACCAATTGGCTGCAAGTGGGTCTACAAGAACAAATACAAAGCAGACGGCTCACTTGACAAGCACAAGGCCAGGCTTGTGGCAAAAGGATTCGCACAGAAGGAAGGAATTGATTATGAAGAAACGTTTGCTCCCACAGCAAAATGGACCACCATTCGGACTCTCTTTGCCTTAGCAGCTCAGAGTGGATGGAAAGTCCATCAGATGGATGTAAAAACAGCGTTCTTGAATGGAGATCTGAAGGAGAAAGTTTATATGTCCTAGCCAGAAGGATTTGTGATAAAGGGTCAAGAACACAAAGTTTGCAAACTTGTGAAATCCTTGTATGGCCTCAAGCAAGCACCACGAGCCTGGTATGAGAAGTTGACCGAGCATCTTCTGAAACTTGATTTCAAACACTTTGATCTTGATGATGCAGCTTTGTTTGTTAAGAAAGTTGGAAAAACAGTTGTATATCTTGTGGTATATGTAGATGATCTTTTGATAACAGGAAACAATGAGAGCTATATTGCATCCATGAAGAAAGAGTTGAAGAAAGGTTTTGAAATGACTGATTTGGGTCATGTTCATTACTATTTGGGGATTGAAGTAATTCAACATCCTAAATTCATCTTTCTTTCTCAGAAGAAGTACATTGGAGATCTCTTGAACAAATTTGGCATGGATGATTGTAAACCCTTAGGCACTCCAATGGAACAAAACTTGAAGCTCACATCTGTTGAAGGGAAGGAATTTGAAAATGCAACTAAGTATAGACAGCTTGTAGGAAGTCTTATCTATCTGACCACCACCAGACCTGACATCTCATTTGCTGTTGGAATCCTCTCAAGGTTCATGCAAAAACCTTGTGAAGGACATTGGTCTGCTGCAAAAAGAGTGCTAAGGTACTTGAAGGGGACTCAAGACTTTGGACTCAAATATACACGGGTAGGCGACTTCATCTTGACCGGATACTCTGATTCAGACTTTGATGGCGACAAAGAAACAGGGGTGTCTACTACAGGTTACACCATGAGTCTTGGATCAGGGGCTGTCTCATGGAGATCACGCAAACAGTCAGTTCCAGCAGATTCCACGACCGAGGCAGAATATGTGGCAGCAGCTGAAGCAACAAAGGAAATTGTGTGGCTCCGGAAAATCCTGGAAGATTTGCAGATGAAACAGATGTATTCCACTCCACTCATGATCGACAATACTTATGCAATAAAGTTGGCCAAGAACCCAAAGTTCCATGATCGAACAAAGCACATCAATACAAAGTACCATCTCATTCGACATCATGTTCAGGCCAAGACCATCCATCTACATCATTGTTCCACAAATGAGCAAACTGCTGACATCTTCACCAAAGCACTTGGAAGAGAGAAGTTTGAAAAGTTCAGATCAATGCTTGGACTCATCAACATCCCTTCGGATTAAAGGGGGGAATGTTGACACCTAATCCTATGGATGGGTGTGCACATTTATTTTTTATATTATTTATTATTAGGAGATAAGGAAGGCCAAGAGTCATTGGGAGCTGAATCCCAATAGCCTCACTTCCCATCTATATAAGCATGTACATTCTTCAGCTAATATACATTGCAGATTTGAGGAGTTACCTCCTGGTTTGACACATCATACCACCATGTCTAAATCTTATATAAATATTTATATCCAAGCTATCTCTTCACTTGCATATTTTTTTTCAAGTTTTACACTCTAAAAGAGGTTCACATATCAAAAGAATAGATCATAAGTTTGGTAAATCGATAGGTAAAATGGATCTAAACCAAAAATTTGTTCTTTAAAACCTCTACCTTTTAGTTTTTATATTTTATTTTTATTAGTATTAAATTTACATAATTTTAATGTTATAAGTGAGTTGAATTTGTTTATAAAATAATAATAATAATAATTTAAAAACATAAAATTACAATTTGACTAAATAATATAATTTGTTTTCAAATTAGATTTATTTATAATTAAAAATATATTTTAAACAACATTACATCAAAATTTAGGGATAAATTTCACAAGTGTATTTGGATAAAGAGTTGGGGAGGAAGAAAAAATACTATATTGAAGAGTTTAATCCTACTCATAATCATTAACAAAAAGGGTACAAGGGGACAATAATTGTTGAAGAGCCATGCCAAAATAATTGTTGGAGGAAAGAGTATCTATTTTTTGCTCTTCCAAAAGAGTGGAAAGAGAAAAAACATTTTATTTTAGAATGGGAGGCCTTCGAAAAAAACTAGAAAAGTTATGTAGATATTTTGGTAGCTAGCTCTTGGGGTAAAGGAAATAATTTAAAATATATAATTTGATTTAAATCTTATCATATTTATTAATATGCTAACATGAATAATAGTGTAAAAAGTCATGCCCAAAATGACTTATTTCAATAAAATTTAATTTAAGGTGTCTATTTCGTGTATTGAGAAGCACTACCTCATAGGTATCATGGATTTTGAATGTGAAGCTCCATAACCATATCCTAAAAATGAATATATTTAGTTTTATTTATGATATATAAATAAAAATTTGACAACACATTACACAAATCAAAATCAACCTATGTAAAACCTTTGTACCTTTCTTAGTTCCAAGATGAAGATAACTAATTATATTTTAATAAAATAAGAACTCTTTTTCATAAAAAATCTTATGACTTAGTAATTGATTTGTTGGATGAGCCTACTTATTTATCTTTTATTTTTAATACTTATTTATAAACACCTTCCATTGACAACTATGTCTTACCTATTAACAATGATAAATTTATTAGCCTTCCGAAAAGAATGGTAGCAATTTACATCATGCACTCATGGTACATGCATTAAACAAATTACAGTGTCCTTCCAAACACTTAGTATGGGTGGATTCACAACATATGTGAAATGCCTTGGATTAGAAATACCTCAGAAATGATCGAATAAGACTTTTGAGTAAAATGAATGGAATAAAAAAATACATATTTTGAAACATCACTACATGTAAATGGTGTCGCCTTGTTGCACAAATACCGAAATTCAATGCAGCGAGTGCCACAGCAAGCTTTTCCCGTCACTTCAAACCCTGAAAATTAACAACTTCATTAGGATTTATAATATCATACCATACGAGAACCAGTGAGGCATGTCGATATCAAGTAGTAAATTAAATTGGAAAAACTAAAATGGCCCACTAAATAAGAATTTAAAGATTGATGATGATAGATCCATCTTTAGAAAATAATAATAATAATAATAGAACTGCACTAAAGGAATAGAAGTCTGCTATTCCATATTTTGATGGATCCTTTATAGCATCTAAAACAATGTTGTAATAACTCAGAGAAACAATTTTAAGACCGGGAAGGTTTGGATCCTTGATAGCATCTAAAACAATGTTGTAATAATTCAGAGAAACAATTTTAAGACTGGGAAGGTTAGGTTTAAGTGTGTCAATGGTCGATGTGAGTTTTGCATTATATTCAGGTGCGGCCTCATTTACTTCCTCTGCGCATTCTTCTCCTAGTTTGATTCACAGAGGTTTAACAAATGGTAGATAGCCTAAAGGGGGAGGTTTATTATCCAAATTCTATTTACATCCAAACAGTACAGCTCTTGCAACAGTAATTGAAAATATAACAAGATTTTTTTTCTTGATTCTCTAAGATTTTTAGCTTTTTAAATTATTAAACAAAACAATCAAATTAAATTATTTCTATACTCAAAATTAATTTCCATTTAATGTGCTGCAATTTCCATTTCACGTAATTGTTTCCAATTAGTTTCAAGCTTGTTTGGATTTACTTTCAATTTCTATTAATATGTGTTTCCAGTTATTTCTCATGTATGGCCAAAAATGCTACACAGATCCAACGGTGAACAATGTGAGAGTTATTTACTTGAATCAACTACAGAAAATAAAAAGGTCCACTATGGTGATTTGTGGAATGAGTCAAAAGTAAATATATTAATATAATATAACATATGATATAAAATGATTTTGAGCACTTAAATTCATAAACCCAAATTCAACCTTAGGAGGGAATTGTACAAATTTCACCTACATAAAACAAACTGTTGAATCCTGTAGTGAAACTTGTCTGAGTCCCATGGACTAAATTGAAGTAGATTCCTGGGCTACCATATCATGAGCCTGCAATTTCTTAATAAAAAATTGCTTGTTCTAAACAACAATCAGTACACCATAACTCATTCATCCAAACTCTATTTTTGAAGAAACAGGTTGTATTAGATTCCTTTGGTCATTATTGTTCTCGTTTCCTTCAATTCTGAGCACTTTTATTTTTGAGCTAAAATAATGAGCTCTCTAATCAACAAGTAGGATATAAATTTATTCCTTTCACTTTTAATTTAAGCCTACCACTTGTCGACCTCCACCAAAATATTTTGAAAATCAGTGGAACCTACTGTCTTTTCATTACGCATTCATGTCCCTGTCATGTTGTTGGAAAAAACCTCTACAACTATATAACCCCATTCAACCTTCCAAATATTTCATTTCTTCGAAGAGTCATGGCTTCGTTTACAACAATGCCATCTCTAGCATTTATCACAGTGTTTTTGTGTTCGACGATTGACTACGTGCAGCTGAGCGCGACATTGAAATTTTATAATACATCATGTTCAAACTACTCTCAACCGTGCAGGACGGTGTGAAGCAAGTTATGGCCAATGAAAAGCGCATGGTGCATCACTCCTCCACCTTCACTTTCATGACTGCTTCGTTAATGTAATCTGATGTTTTTGTTTGTTCGTTCCTCTTTTGAAATTCCACTTTTTTCAGATTGGTAAACTGATATTTCGGCATCTTTATGATTGTGACAAAATAAGAGTTCTATTGGAGGGTTGCGATCGGTATGTGTTGTTTGACGACTAATCAAGTATAACTCGGGAGAAGATCGTTGTTCCAAACAACAATTCCGTAAGGGGTTTCGATGTGATAGAAACCATCAAGTCTCAAGTGGAAGGTGTTTGCAGTGGAGTTGTATCGTGCACATATATTTTGTCTATTGCGGCTATAGATTCTGTTGTCCAAGTAATTAGTTACTCAAATATTAAGCACTATGTATTAATATATAAGGATTAGCTAAGTGCTTTTTTATAATGTAGAATATGTAAAAACATAATGGTTTAGCATTGACATTGTATTGGGGGCGTTTCTTCACTTCGCTTGGTGCTACTTCGATGACTCATCAGGAGCTTTCTCGGTGACTAATTGAAACATTTATGTTAGATTCTCAATAAAAGAAAAAAAAATAGTCTACAAAGGCATAGGAAAAGCTTACAATGGATCTCATCAATTTTCCATGTTTTAGTCATCTTTAGTTGATCCGACAATTAGCAACGTCATTTATTTACAACTGGACACTCAACAACAGTGTATTCTACCCGTAGAATCTATGTGTGAATTTTTATGCATCAACGTTGGGGTTTGTCTACTCAAGGTAGAGGCAGGGACTTTTTGCCCCCACAACCCACCTTGTTTATCTACATTTTTCTGGATTTGTGCAGGATCATTAAAAATATATTTAGGTAGTCATCATAGAAATCAAACAATGAAGATGAGTTGTGTATACAAATGATACACTAAATTTGGATTTTGGGCATTATGAATGTTATCGCATTTTATGCTTAGCCAAGGTCCAAATAGATTAAAATAAAAGATATCATTGTCATTTCATTCATTTCTGATTTTCCTCTTATCTATGCTATGAATCCTCAAATCCATGCTTTGAAGCCAATCCCAAAGGCAATACGAATCTTATTTAGTTGGGTTTATAATGGAGCCTCAAACAAACCATTTAACAAAATACATGAGTCAATCGCGTACATAAATTAAGGCTTAGAGTTTAATATGGTAATGTCATGAATCTATTTTTTAAAACATTAAGATTATGAATAACAAATAAATAATGAAATCATTTAGCATTTAATATGGTTATAACAGGCTCACGTGGTATAGAGCATTCGGTGATGGGGTGCGTTGTTAAGGTACTCCATACACAAGGTCACTAGTTCGAAACCGGTGAGTGGGATGCGATGACAAAAAAATGGAAAGATTAGGATTAGTCTAAACTACCAAAAAAAATATGGCTATAACAAAAAAATTATTGTTATAAGTTTATGATTATGATGACACACATTTAATAAGATGAAATATTTAATGAGGTGTTGATGAGGGTGATGATGGTAATCATAATGATGAACATCTATTGAAATAAATTTTGGTTTATTTAAATTTTAACTATATGAAGGACCTATTTAGTTCTTTTTAGAATTTGTAATTTGTGCTCAAAAAGCTTTAAGAAATCTATCGCTAAATTTTGATGAGTCAAAAGGTTAGGATATTACAAGAGAAAGTGATTTTCATTTTGAACCCTCTTAGTTTTAAAAATATGACAAATTCTTTCAAAAACATCATGTTTTAGGAACTTCTCAACACCTCATTTGAGGGCGAGAGATCATAAAAGTTTCTTCATTGTTTAGCAATGTTAATTCTCTTCTTTATTATAGTAAATATAGAGATACTTTTGATCTTCTAAATTAATGTTTTTCATATCCTTATAGTATATTTATTTTCTTGTATCATTCAACTATGTAACTATTTATCATGCTAGCATTCCCCCTTAAATTTAGACAAATAATCTTTTATATTATCATTATTCTACAACTAATAGTGAACCCTTATTCTCTAATGAATAAGCAAGAACATGGAATCTCTATTCCAACCTTGCTTGATCTATATGCGGTTTGGCTAAATTTTGAAGCATATTACAAAGCCTTGGGTGTATTTCATTTTATTTTGAGATATCACTTACATAACACTCTCTTATTTTCTCTATATTTCTACACAATTTGAAAGAGATGTTGGAGCCCAAAAATTTACAACCATATAAGAAAACAAGATTAGTGAGAGTTTTAAAGATGAGTTCTTCTTATCCCATAGCCAAATTTAAGTTGATTTACAATTTGTTTCAAGCCTCTAATAAGATTTGCACCCTCTTTTATCCTTTCTCAATGTTGTAGTTCCAACAGAGCTTGTGGTCAAGACCAATTCTAACATATTTGGACGAAGTCACTTCTTTCAAACTATTGTTTGCGAAATCAACATATTTTTTTTTGATATAGGTATCATAATATTCATTAAAGGGGGATTGAAAACCCATTTGAGGATCGAATAATACTAGGGTAAGATCCCAGGAGGCTGCTTTAAAGTCTCATAATAAAAATAAAAATAAAAATCAACATCAATCTCAATATTTCTCTCACTATGAACTAGATCTATAGGTAGTTCAATTTGGAAGGAAGCTAAAATGAGGATCTAGAAAATATAAAGGAAATTTACGATTTAAATGTTTCCATTGTGGTTAAAGAATTAGTCATTTTTCCTCTAAATTTCCTTATAGTGAAGTAGAGAATCATGAAAAAGAAGAATAATATAGGGCGGAAACGTGAACCTCGGTTACACTTTTGTGAGAATTGCGGGTTGAAATTTTTTTTCGGCAATAGTTCGGCCGAACATTGTATAGAGTTCGGCCGAACTTGTTTTTACAGTTCGGCTGAACTCGTGATTCCGTTTAGACTGACGGTTTACTGACGGTGCGGGCAAACAGAATTTTTGCCGGAGTTTGGAAAACCGGCAACTAAAGTTCGGCCGAACTTGTATAAAAGTTCGGCCGAACTTTTACATTTAAAATAGTTCGGCCGAACTATTTTCTATAAATAAATCGCCCGCAAAGTTAATCAGTTTATTCTTCCCGCGTTTTGTCTATCGCTATCGCCTGCGTTTTGTCTGTCGCTATTGTTGCCGTGCTGGAGTTCTGTTGTGCCTCGTTTCCGTGCTGGAGTTTTGTCGCGCCTCGTCGCCGTGCTGGAGTTCTGTCGCACCTCGTCGCCGTTTTGGAGTTCTGTTTCACCTCGTCGCGCTCTTCGATCATCGGGTAAGTCGCTTTACACATTTTTGACGTGGAAAATCGTGTTCGAGGTGGAAAATTTGGAAAATATCGTGTTTGAGGTGGAAAATTTGGAAAATGTCGTGTTTGAAAGTTCTGTTAATGCATTTTTGAATTCTGTGGAAAATTTGGAAATTCTCTAAATGCATTTTTGAATCTGTTAATGCGTTTCTGTATAATTAATGTAATGCATTTTTGAATTTTTCTGTTAATGCATGTTCCCTTAATCCCTTCAGCTGCACCCTGCATGCCATTAAAATAAAGTATAATTAAATCAAAACACACAGTCTATAAACAATTTTTTTTTCTGACTTTTAAAATATGAACATATATCTAAAAATGGATCTCTGCAATTATGGGGAAGAGAATCGTAGGCAAAAGCGTAGCGCATCTCCTTGAAGTCTTCACTCGCCCATTTATCTTTCTGTCGCATCAGTGTAGAATAAGCTTCATGTCTATCATTAGCCCGACCTATGAATGGTGCAGCTAATGTTAGCATGAGTGGAATTTTGCCACATATTTGTATGATCTAATTCAATTGGGTCTCATTTAATATTCCATCCTCTATTTCCTCAACAGAACTCAAATTTTGACAGAATATAAATTTCCTCTACAGAACTCAAATTTTGACAGAATATTATCAGGGAAAAAGGACATATCAGATTGCCATAAAATTTCAATATTCAGGACTGTCTTTCTTTTTTATTTCTGAACAATGGGTTGTTTTTCTTTTTTTTTTGGTTTCTGAATTATACTTGGATGAATGCTTACTATTTTTATTATGACTTCAATATGACTCCAATACGGCCCTACTGTTTTTGTGGTTTCATACAGTTAGTGTTGAATGGGCTGTTTTTCTTTTTTTATATTTCTGAATTATACTTGGATGAATGCTAAGTGTTTTTATTATGATTTCAATATGACTTCAATACATGCATACTGTTTTTGTGGTTTCATACAGTTAGTGTTGATTGGATGAATGCTTACTGTTTTTATTATGACTTCAATATGACTCCAATACGGCCCTACTGTTTTTGTGGTTTCATACAGTTAGTGTTGAATGGGCTGTTTTTCTTTTTTTATTTATTTCTGAATTATACTTGGATGAATGCTTAGTGTTTTTATTATGATTTCAATATGACTTCAATACATGCATACTGTTTTTGTGGTTTCATACAGTTAGTGTTGATTCAATGGAAGAAAATTTGTTGTATATGTTTTAAGAGGATATGTAACCATAAATCAATGTTTTTTTAATTTTTTTTTAAGAATTTTAAGAATTATAGATTTAACTTTTTAATTTGTAAAATTTGAGTGTCTTCAAGGTTTTTTCAGATGCTTAATTTATTTATGTATTCAAAAGTCTATTTTAAATATGAAGAAATTACAATTTTGTATCAAAATTGTATAATACTTTTGAATCCTATTGACCAACCTTATGGTCATTCAATGGACACACACACACACACACACATATATATATATATATATATATATATATATATATTTTATTTTTATTTTTTTTAATTTTAGAAATAAAACATATTATTTATCGGTAATTGGAATGAAATTACATCTTTCATGTGCAAAGAGAAC